>MNCI01028249.1:939204-1301077 GCA_015680685.1 Gnetum montanum
TGTCGAATATTTGCATGAGCTAATGCTAACTCGAACATGTGAATATATTCTTCAGCTAAATAAGCTTTTCCAGGAATGAAAGGCTCAGGCAAATATTTGTAAACTACCTTAGGAATATCATTGTAGTTTTGAAATCCTAATGGTGTAACTCCTTGCCAAGGATTTTCCATCCTATTCCTTTGTATAATTGAACTCTTAGACTTTCTAGATCTTCTCTTGCGAATTGATAAACCAGAGATAATGGGTGATCTTCTTGATCTTCTAGTTTTCACACCACTACTTGTTCCCAATTCAAAAACTTTCTTTTGTTCTTCTTCTGATGAAGAATCAGTCTTAGAATCTAGAATATCTTTTGAAACTTTGAAACTTTCCAAACTATCAAATTTCTTGGTCATGAACTGAAAATAGTATCTAATTCTTAAGCCTTACCAATAATTGTTGATGTACTAAAAGTATAAGGCTTATGAACCTAGAGGCTTAATTTTCAGCCCTCCTTCTAGCGCCAAAAGAACTGTTGGCGACCGTTTGGGACGCGACCGCCAACGAGTGTCCTCGAACAGGATTTAGGTGCCTGCTGGTCTCTGGCAACACCAAGGCCCAGATACCTCCAAATAACTCAGTAGTTAATGTGAGTATGTGTGTGTGCTGTTGCGGCGTGCGGTTGTGTGCAATGTAACGATTGCGTGTGTGTGAAATACAAATGACTTACTTTAAGAGATTCAGCCAACTTTATCAAGTACTGTGAGTTATTGAGAGTTTCCTATTTTGTTCAAACTACCTAGTCTATGCGGTCCCTATAATACCTGCTTGTAACAAGTAAAATTTTGCATAAACATTTGAGCACAACTCCGCAAATCTACTCCTAATTTTCCCCAGAGAGAGATATATAGTTCCACAAGAAAACTAGAAATAGAGCAAGATTCAAAGGAAATAGACAGAAAGAAAAGAAAGCAGATTTGTGTGGACCTCAAATATTTAAACAAGGTAAAATGACACGAGTAAACACTTCGCAATAAAGCTATTCCAAATTCAATATCTATGAATTGTTCAAACTTCCAAGACTCAAACAAGCAATATCTTCAAGACAATCCTACTGTACTACCAAAAATTGCTGCGTAAACTACCATGTACGAGACTCCATTTTGGCTAGACAGTAGATGTCAACGATTGCATTTAAACAGAACCTTTAAAAGACTTGACAATTTCTGATTGAAATAACACGGAAAATCACTCTAAAGATAAAAAGAAGCTATTCTGGTCCCATCAAAATACCAAAGATTTTCTGAACCCTCTCGACTACCAAATTGTTCCACGGCGTGACTACAAACAGAGGCTCTCTTCCAACAATCCAATAGCAGTTCCCAAACGTTGCACAATAACGAAATTTACTACTAAAATGCTCTCAAGGCTTTTTGAACACAAGCGCTTCTATGGCAAAATTTTAACAGAAATTCCTATTGGGCAACAAGAACAATAAGAGCAATCTAAAAATCCCAAAATTACTTGCCAAGAATGATACTACCTAAACCACTAGCTAAGCAATTAAAACAAAACAAAAATGAAATGCATAACTCACAGGACCATGACAAAGAGGCTGAAATCTTTATTCTAGCAAGCCATCTTGCAAACAATCTTCTTTACAAATCTTCCAAGTGTGATGATGATGCTCCTTGATGTGATGTTCTTTCCTCCTTGACCCTTGAAGCCTATTTATAGGATTCCAAGGTAGGTAGGGAAGTTACATTTTCAAAAATATCTTAAAAATATCTCACCTAACTTCTCTCCCAAGTAACTTGGCCAACCAATTAGGAGATTACTTGGCCAACAAGTTAGGAGGTTACTTGCCCAACAAGTTAGGTAAGTTACAACAACTTTGGGTGGTTTCAACCACAAAAGAGATAAAAATGCTGCATCTGACACGTGTCCCATGTAGTTGCCAAGTGTCTTCATGCAGTTGCCAAGTGTCTTCATGCAGTTGCCAAGTGTCTTCATGCAGTTGCCAAGTGTCTTCATGCAGTTGCCAAGTGTCTTCATGCAGTTGCCAAGTGTCTTCATGCAGTTGCCAAGTGTCTTCATGCAGTTGCCAAGTGTCTTCATGCAGTTGCCAAGTGTCTTCATGCAGTTGCCAAGTGTCTTCATGCAGTTGCCAAGTGTCTTCATGCAGTTGCCAAGTGTCTTCATGCAGTTGCCAAGTGTCTTCATGCAGTTGCCAAGTGTCTTCATGCAGTTGCCAAGTGTCTTCATGCAGTTGCCAAGTGTCTTCATGCAGTTGCCAAGTGTCTTCATGCAGTTGCCAAGTGTCTTCATGCAGTTGCCAAGTGTCTTCATGCAGTTGCCAAGTGTCTTCATGCAGTTGCCAAGTGTCTTCATGCAGTTGCCAAGTGTCTTCATGCAGTTGCCAAGTGTCTTCATGCAGTTGCCAAGTGTCTTCATGCAGTTGCCAAGTGTCTTCATGCAGTTGCCAAGTGTCTTCATGCAGTTGCCAAGTGTCTTCATGCAGTTGCCAAGTGTCTTCATGCAGTTGCCAAGTGTCTTCATGCAGTTGCCAAGTGTCTTCATGCAGTTGCCAAGTGTCTTCATGCAGTTGCCAAGTGTCTTCATGCAGTTGCCAAGTGTCTTCATGCAGTTGCCAAGTGTCTTCATGCAGTTGCCAAGTGTCTTCATGCAGTTGCCAAGTGTCTTCATGCAGTTGCCAAGTGTCTTCATGCAGTTGCCAAGTGTCTTCATGCAGTTGCCAAGTGTCTTCATTTAGTTGCCAAGTGTCTTCATGTAGTTGCCAAGTGTCTTCATTCATTTGCCAAGTGTCTTCATTTAGTTGCCAAGTGTTCACCATGGAGAGAAACAAGTTGCAGTTGACACGTGTCCCATTTAGTTGACAAGTGGCCATTGTGGAGATAAAGAGGTTGTAGTTGACAAGTGGCCTTTGTGGTGGTTATAACCACCATTTCAATTGACAAGTGTTCAATTCTCATAGGACTTTGAACAATTGTTGCATAAATTCCCTTTTTAAATCAATATTATATTTTATTGTTATTTATATCATAGTAGTAGAGATAATAACCATGGATTTGATGCATGGGTTGATATATAAATATATGTATGCGTATACAACCGAATGCATAAGTGGAGTTGTACTCTCACATTTTAATTTGTGGCACCTCGAATGTAATCCCAGTTATATCAAGGCCGATTCCATATTCATCTTCTCTGCACTTTATTACAGAAAAAGTAACTAGAGCTACTCTATCATAAGCTAGAGAGATATCTACAATTGATACACCATTTTCTTTTGACTCTAGATAAACCCTCATGCCAACATTCCCAATTGCAATGTCATTATCCCTTGATTTTCAAAACATTCAATTCAGCAACATTTTCATTTCTATTCCAACTTCATGGTTAATTAACTGTTGCAAAATTCTTTACAAGAAAGAACATAATCCTCCTTGAACAATTTCAGTTCATTAGGATTCTGTACCTCACCATTTGCAAATAAGTCCACCTGTTCCATGAAATGGTAAAAATGTACCAACAGTAAGCATAGCTAGAACACTTAGAAAGATTTGCAATTGTTGTTGACCCTTACAAAAATTTTCCAAATCTAGACTATTAGTGTCAACTACACTAACCATGCTCTAGAGTGTAGTACAAACAATGAAAGTGTTGTCTCAACACCTATAACAAATTTTCCAAGTCTTAACACTTAGCCAAATTTGTAGTTGAGATTTGAAAGCCTGAATTTGGCAGTGTTTCATTGGCCCCTCTTTGTTGACATCTAGAGGAGTGTCCTAAGAGATGTTGATAAAGAATGCAAAACACCATAGTAGGCCTAGCACCAACATTGCTTGTTAGTACCTGACTAAGTGTCACTTCGCCATGCTTAAGAGTGTTGAGTGTGATGGTATGCTAGAGATAAAGTAGTAAGGAATGTGATAGGGGATAATAAGGGAATGAGATGCAAATAATGTAATATTAAAAGATGTGGCACTAAGGAAGGCTTTTCACCAAAATAGTGACCTCTCATTGGAATGCCTATGAGAGAGTCAATGTTCATGGCACCAAAATGGAATGCTTGTGAGAAGGTCGATGTAGATTCAAGGTTGGACTAGTTGTGAAATTACCGCTCTACTAGTTGTGCTTGGGAACTTGTTTTGTCCCATTTTCTTCTTCTTTTTTGCATTTTTGCTTTTGTAGCTACGAGGCGAACTTGCTATGGGTTTTGCACATTGTAAGATGCTAACTACAAGATGCTTTTCATTAGATGGGCTATGTGCCACCTAATAGTCTTTGCTTTGGTGAAACGTTGTTGCGCTTGTAGGATAAGTGTTTCCTCCCTAGGATGAGTTGTGTTACATCTTTTTGGGCTTTGACTAGCCTACAGAGGCTCCCCATAGGATGAGTTGTGTTAAATCCATTATGGGTTGTACAATTGACATAAGAGAATGACATGTGCATTAGGAGGGTCACAAGCTTGGTGATGTAGAGGGAAGTAGGAAAATGTAAGGTAAAAGGGTCAATGCAAGTAAGTGATAGTAGGGTAATAGGGATGTGCACTCTTGAGTGGTTCAGCTAACCTGATCATGCTCATCAAAGAAATATGGCAACTTGCCACTGCAATGAGATGTGTCTTTGCACAATTTCCTCTAGGGCTTCATCTTGCAAACACAATGTAGAGGAAACAAGAAAAACAACCACACAACATGAGATGAGAAAAAATTCTTGGCTATGGGAATGCCATAAGTGTTAGACTAGTTGCAAGAGTTTACAATGCTAGTGCAGGAAAACTAGTGTAGGTGTTGGAGTGAGAGAGATGCAAAAGCTCTAGCAGCCACACTAGATGCAAGTACTCAAGCAATGGTAAGAGCTTGATAGGGTAGGCAAGATGACTGGGTCCCTAATGTTGTCATTGCTCCAAAGGGTGTGCTAACCATAAGAGCTCTAACCAATAATGAAATACCCAAGGCTGGTAATGTCACTGATGCATCCTAGGGCTAACACTGCTAGCAACTGTGGTAGGAGGTCCCAAAGATCAACAAAATGTCCAAAGGAATTTTTGAAGGATCAACAAAATGCTAAGGGACAGTGATGCTACAAATGTTCCAGAGGCCTCTCTTGATGATGTGAACTCAATTTTGGAATTGTAGTGCCTTGCCCTACCCTACCCACGAGGTGTGGGTAGATGACAAAGGATTGGAAGTATTCACACTCACTTGTCCACAAAACTATGTGTGTTGAGATATGTATGCTAAGTTGAAAACCTAGTTTAAGATCCTTGTAGACCACATGCTGTGCTAGATTAAGGTCCTAGTAGATCGTGAACCTAGTTTAAGGTCTTGGCAGACCATGATGTGCTAGTTTATAGTCCTAGTAGACTACTATGTGCTAGTTTAAAGTCATAGTGGATGGTGAATGTTGTGCCAATTTAACATCATGACCCATGGATGAGCCCTGCCAATTTAAACATTATGGCAAACAAATGCTATGGGTGCTAATTTTAGAGTCATGGCCCAAGGACGTTCTATGCTAGTTTAGCATCATAGTGAATGTGTTGTGCTAGTTTATAGTCATAGCAGATTCTCTATGCTAGTTTATAGTCATAGTAGACGTTTTGTGCTAGTTTATAGTCATAGAAGACTCTCTATGCTAGTTTATAGTCATAGCAGATTCTCTATGCTAGTTTATAGTCATAGCAAACTCTGTATGCTAGTTTATAGTCATAGTGGACTCTCTATGCTAGTTTATAGTTATAGAAAACTCTACTTACCTTACTTTTTCATTGATGAGGCATTGCGTACTTAGGCATAGCATGGCTTTAGGTAAAAGTGGTTTAATAGATTGGCAAATTCGTTACCATCATGGTTAGGGAGCCTGAATTGTCCATTGCCATAAGCCTTGATGACCAAAAAAAGGCCCTTCCCAATTAGCTAAGAATTTATCCATGGGTTTGCGAATGACCTTGAGGACTAGGTCCCCCTCCTTGATTGAGCATTGATGTTGATTATGATGATGCTTTTTCCATTGTGTTTGTTGATACCACTTGATTTGAAAAAGTGTTGGCATGCACTCTTCCTCTATCGAGTCAAGGTCTATGCCCCTCAACTCATTGTTTTAAGCCTCATCTATGAAGCTTGAGAGGAGTACGTGGAGCGGTGGGACTTGAAATTCAAAAGGCAAGATGGATTTAGACCCATAAACCAAACTAGATGGCATCTTACCTATTGCAGTTCATCATGTCATGCACTAGGCCCAGAGTGCATAGATTAGCTACTCATGCTATCATCATTTGTTGTTGTGAAGTATCTTCTTTAGGAGACTGATGATGAATTTGTTTGTGGACCTTAGTAAAGGAATGTTTGATTCCAAGGTGCTTGCAAAAGGCATTGGTTTTAGCACTACTAAACTATGGCACATTGTCTATGACAATGGTCATGGGTAAACCAAAACATGAAACTATGTTATCAAGTATGAATTTGCAAACCTGTTATGATGTGGTCCTCCTAAGAGAAATAGCTTTGACCCACTTTGTAAAATACTCAGTGGCAGTAATTATGAAACTATGTCTAGTAGAGAATGTAGGCATTATTACTCCAATGATGTCCAACCCCCAAAATTGGAATGAGCAAGTGATTTTTGTTGTATGCAACTTAGTAGGTAGCACGTGCATGAGGTTACCATGCCATTGACACATGTTAGATGTCTTAAGCTTGGAGATTTAATCATGCTCCATGTAAGGCCAATAGTAGCCTAAGCATCTAATCTTTTCCACCATTACCCTGGGTGCTATGTGGCCTTTGTAGAGTCCCTTATGGACTTGTTCAACAATTGTCTATGCTTTGTTGTTGCTAACACATGTTAGTAGTATTCCAGCATAGGATCAGCAACATAGTGTGATATCACCCATGATGACATACTGCCATGATTGATTTCACACTACATCCTTTTGGCTAGTGGTTAGATGCTACGAAGGTTCACCTTGTAGAAGGTATGACTTGATGTTGTCATACCACTCTACTATATGGATCATGCTTACTATGGCAATGGATGCAATATCAGTTTTTTGCATGATAGGCACAATGTAAACTTCCACCATAGTGGGTAATGCATGAAATTTTCTATGTTTGTAATTTTTTATGTTTTCTTGTTATGGTATGCTAATGCTATTATGCTATGTTTGTGAGTTAGGTGAGAGGGTTGTCAAAGCAGCAACAGTAATAGTGGTGAAGCTAGCCCCTCCTTAAGCTAAGGAGGAGGCACCTAGTGAGGAACTACATGAGGCCATGAACGCCTTCTAGTAGTTTGATGTAGAGGGGCTATTCCACCCTAATGAGGGTGATTTTTCCAGCCTCTTTGATGGTGTGTAGTTGGGGGATCCCCCTACACTCATGCTTGAGGGCTTGCTTGGTAAATGTTTTAATTTGCCATATGTTTTCCTCTTTTGGTCTTGCATCTTTAGCTATTTTGTTATTGCTAAATATTACACCATGTTGGGCTATAGCCTTGAATGTTCCTACCAATGATCCACCACCCATGCTTGCCCACAACATGAAGCTGTGGTTGAGACACTAGATAAATTTACCTTCATGGAAGGCATAGTTGAGGATATGGTGGACAACATACAGTAGGTGGATCTTGAGCTCAGTATGCTTGTCATTTTTCTTGTGCTACTTTACTAATTTTAAGCTTAGTCTATGGCTAGTGTTGATTTGCTTGTTACATGCCAATAGGTTCTAAGCTTCAGTAGGATCATAACCAGATGGCCAAAGTGGATTTTGTCCTTGAGTATTCCCCCAAAGTTGAGCAACTACCTCACCACATGTACGAGGTAGCTAGTAAGTGCACACTTTCTAGTGTGAAAGCATTATGGAGTTACAAGTGCTTGAATGCGCATCTATGGAAATATGTGCACAAGCTTCAAGAGACGATGGTGAGCCAAAATGAGAAGATCATGGAGCTTTGGTCCCAATATAATTTTCTATCTACTCAGGCATAAGGAGATGGTACTTGGCAAATCATAGAAATTGATTATGCTAGGTATTGATTGGTGATCTGACATAAGAATGAGGCCACCTAGGAGGTCATTAAGTAGAGGCTATAGTTGGACTTGCTTGCTTGGAAGGGCTAAGAGTGGAAGAGCTTCAACACTAAAGTGTGCAAGTGGGGGAACACACAAAAGGATCACAAGTGCCACTACAAGAATGAGTGACATTCATATCTATAGTAACTAAAAGAAGAGTTTGTCAAAGCCCACTGCCTTGAGTTGTTCATTGAGGTGATTGGCGAGAGTCAGTCTTTTGAGATATTCACTCACCACATAATGGTTAGTGGTTCTCCTGAGTGGGAGATTGCCATGCCTTTAGGGGAGACTTCATCTACCACCTTTTCTATGTAGCCATCCACATGGACTATTGTGGATGAAGACAAGATCCTTGTGGGTGTTAACTTTGGCTAGGAAGACTAAATGTGGCTATCAAAGGCTAAGATCCTCTGACACTTGGAGGAGGGCCTTAATAGAATAGCTCCAAACATGGTCAATGTGGGACCCTCTCAGGTTACTTTATTTATATTATCTTTTATGAATTTTTTGTTAGTTGTATATTGTACATTTGCTTACAATTTTATGTCTTTGTTGTTGTTGTTGTTGTTATTGTTGATAGGCACTAAGCAATGCTGCAAGCCCTAGTAGCATGGTGGAAGAAGAGGAGCCTCCACCCCCACCTAGCACCAGAGGTTAAGCAAACCCTGATGTAGCCTTGCCACTAGGAATTTTTGTATTTTGTATATTTTTGCTATGTATCGTAGATGACATGTACTATTTTATAAGGATGTGAATTTTTACTATGTGGCATATATGATGAGTGGATTTTTTTATTTATTTGCTATGTGTTATTTGAATGATGTGAGAGATAGTGTGATTGCTAGTTTTAGGCCATTTCAGGCTACATGTGTAGATAATGCTTTGATAGTTTTAGGTCATTCCAGCCTCAACGATAAAGGAAATTTGATTGCCAGTTTTAGGCCATGGTAGGCCATGCACTAGTTTAAGGACTTTTTTGACCTTGTGATGTAAGAGAGATTACCAGTTTTAGGCCATGGCAAGCTACATAGTAGTTTAAGGCTATTTCAGGCTACAGGTTGCTAGTTTAAGGCCATGGTGGGTTGTGCATCACTAGTTTAAGGCTGTAGTGAGCCATGCTTGGTAGTTTTGGGCCATTCTAGGCCATGCGATAAAGGAATGAAATATTGCTAGTGTTAGGCCTTAGTAGGCTATGGTGTTTTGTAATTTTTATGTGTTTTGCTATTTTTTATATGTAACCTAACTACCAAAATGTAACTAAGCAGGAGTGTAAACTTAGCAAAAATTCACAAGTAGGAGGAATGAAAACATGTAAAATAAACAATGCAAAAAATGCTAATAACCAAGTAATTGTAAAATGTAAATAAGAAAGGCATGTAGAAGTGGGACAAGCCAGGACCTAGTGCCTATTCGACCAATGGCATACCATAGTTGCACAATTGTTTCCTACTCTGGTGTGAAGTAGGAGGCACATAGGGCCTAGAGGATATAATATGGTACTAACCCTAACCTTTTTCAGCTATGTCAAAGGGCAATTCTACGTACAAAGCATCTTGTGAAGGGTTAGGGACTCCCCTTGACTCTTTGGGTTGGTCTACTTCACATTTTCCACCTTCATCTTTTGCAAGAGGCATGTCATTAGGGAACTCCACCTCTAATCCCTACTTAGCATTAATGTTGCTAATAATCAAAGGTTCTAAATTGTCACTATGTATGATAACCTCTCCACATTCATATGGAAGGTGGATATTTTGATGGATTAGGGAGGAGACACCTCGTAGTTGGGCTAACTAGGGCCTACCAAAGATGAGGTTGAAACTTGACATCTTCTCAACCACTATGAATTCAACTATTATGGGGAATTACTTCCCTACCATGAAGGCTATCATGATAATTCCCTATATGATAACATGCAACCCATTGAAGGAATTCAGACATGTTGTCTTTGTTGGTTGAATTTTATTAGCAAGACCAAGCTTGTCAACGACTATGTATGAGATGACATTGGTTGCCACTCCATCATCGATGTGCATCCTACAGATACTGCATTCTCCCACATGGATGGTAATGAACATTGATGTAGTAATGACGTAATCCTTCTCAAGGTCTACCATGATCACCTCATCACAAAATGCTAGAGGTGTTGAAATTGATCCATGAGAAGGAGGAGGCAACATCATAGTGTGAATGGACTATTCATCCACTAGGATGTCCTCCATAATAAGAATGGAGGTCAACATTCATACTAATGCTTCATGAGGGGTGGAGGAAGTTATTAGTAGGTTGTATAGGCTTAGTGTTGTCTTCTTTTGTTTCAAATCCTACTTAACATATGCCAATGCATTGAGGAAGTCTTTACCATTGTCTACTACTTTGTTGTTGGTGGACTTCATCTCCTTCATTCAACCCAAGAGACAAATCTCTCGTGGAGGGGATTTGGACCTTGCCTACTTTATTTGCTTTGGAGCCTCAATGCTGCTTTGTTGGTTGCTAGTTACCAGAGCCTTAGTGCTCCAGTGTTGATTGCTAGTTGCTGGAGCTTCAGTGCTCCATAATTAAGCTTGTTGTTGTAGCCTCTTTGATTGGTTGGACCATTAGGATGGAAGATAAGTGGATAAGCTTTGATGGGCCTAATGCCCTTTGCCCCTAGTGTTGCCTAAGAATTCAATTAGCAAGGCACTCATTAGGCCTCCTGATTTACCATCTTGTTTTTCCAGTTGGCATTGCTTGCAAGATTGGGTCTTGGACAAGTAGGGGCTGATGCATTACCCACCACCAAACTCCCAATAGGTAGGGAGTCTACACATTGCGGCACCTTCACAATGAATGGTGTTTTGGTTGTTGTAGCTACAACATGTTGTGGGGTCTTGACCACAAAGGGTATTATGGGCATCCAAGGTGTTGCTCTAATGACAAAAGGGTTCCTCAAACTAGTTGATGTTAGGAAGTCCCTAGTGTTACCAAAGGACACACAAGCCACAAATGGCTCTCATGCTAATTCTGCATCATCATCAATGTTGATGGCATTGATAACATACCTTGCACCACTTGCATTAAGTGGGTCCTTGTAAACCCTCATTGATTCCCTTTGGGGGCACACCAAGTTGGTAGAATCAAGGACCAACTCACCCTTGTCAATCATGCATTAAATATCATCTTAAAAAACCATGAAAAAGTTTGTATCATGACCTTGCATTTGGTGATACTAGCAAAACTAGTCCAATCTGAAATGCTTAGGGATTGGGGCTCATTAGGCAGTGTAGCTAAAGGATTTATGAGGAGCTCACAATATTGATCATGCTACTTGCAAGCATCTTTGGACATTTTCTTGTAGTAGATGCACCTAGCATGAAGCAATTGGTCCAAGAGCTCCAACCACTTGATGGGCAATGGTGTATACTTTGAATGATCCTTGCACTCGAATTTAGGCCTTGTGGTAGTTGGTGTCATGGCCACTGACAATGTGAACTAGTTTTTTACCACTATGCTAGGGCAAATTGCCTTATTGTTATTGGCTAGATCCTTGGGTGGCTTGGCCATTGGTTTGGCATTAGTTAGCTTAGCCTTATTGGCCACCATTGCAATGGTTGTGGTTGTTTGTTTTCCTTTTTCCTTCCCTTTTTCCTTATTTGTGTGTAGATTTTTATAGGCCATGTAGGCTTCACCTTGCTGGCCTCCACTATATCTTGAATGCTCTTAGTTTGAGTAAATGCTTGGCTTAGGGACTCCAAGGCAAGGGAGTACAACTTTGACTTGATGAATTTATTCACTACACCTTTGAAGATGGCCAACAAGTGTGTCTCCACGATAGGCTCACGGATCTGATTAAGCAATGCACTCCATCATTGGATGAATTTTTGCATGGGATCTAAGTGGCCCTACTCTAATTGTATCATCTATTCTAGGGTCACCTTAGGTTTCAAATTGTATTTGAAATAAGTAATGAATTGGGTAAGCAATCCCTCCAAAGAACTAATGGAGGCCTTGGGGAGCACATGGTACTAATCTAGTGCCTTGCTTGTCATGGACATGGTGAACACATAGATGATGACATTTGTCCATGCCTATAGTAGGAGGAATTTTAATCAAAAGGTCACCAAATAGGAATTATGGTCTCCTTCACTATTGTATTTAGTTAACTATGGGAATAAAACCATAGTGGGAAATGCTAGTGGTGGGACTATAGGACTAATTAGATCATCCTAGTAGAAGTCCATCATATGGATGATTTTTGAGGAGCTAGCCTTAAGCCACTTGACCTCTTTGGTAAGGCTTTGGATTAGTTGAAATGCTTGATCCAAGTCAAGTGTGGTTGCAATGGTGGGCTACATGGGTTTTGCTACCCATTGTTGTTGTTGGGTAGTCCATAACCTGACTTCAAGTTGTGTGACCATGCATGATGCTTGTTGCATGGGTTGCACCATGGACATAGTTCTTGGGCCCCACCATGTGTTTGTACACTAGGCCATTGTAAAGGGTGTTAACATGATAGGTCAGACAAACAATGCCTGAGTCATGTACAATAGGGGAGGAACATGCATGGTGTGTAAGTAGGGTTGCATAGGTGCAACGATTATTACTATGGAAGGCTAGATGACTTGAATAAGCTAAATGGGCTAAATAGGCTAAATAGGTTCCAAAGGGATGGTGAAAGGAATGTTGAAGGAAAGACTAAAAGGAGGAGCAACATCCTTGTGCACTTGCAACATCTAGTGGGTTGCCATCATAGGTGTTGACCTAGGCGATTACACTAGGCTACAAAACAACAAAGGAATAAAAGTACAGGCTATCTGCTATAATGAGGCATGGAACAGGTTATCATGCTTAGATTGAGCCTCAAACTCTTCCAAATCCTCTTGAAGAAGCTCCTCATAGTCCATCATTCCCTCATGGCTCATGTTGCAGATAAGGTTGTTCAACATCCACTAGTAATCTTCTGTGAGGGGGACATAGTAAAAATTAGAAGGAATCCATTCCCTCTTTTTTTGATATGTGATCTCATAACTATGTTTGGCTTCCATTTCTTGGTAGTCTAAAGGTAAACCTACCTAGAGTTTTCACAAACAAAGTTATATTGCTCATCATTAAGCATCATGACCTCAGGAGGTAGGTTGCACTACCTAAGAAATTGCCTCTATGCCAAGATAGGGCTCCTAGCCCTAGGAAGGTCAATCTATGTTTCCCACTGAACGGTCCAAACAAAAAACACACTCAAAGCAAAGATTGAAGGCTATTTAGAATTCAAGATGTAAAGGGAAATGCAAAAGATTGCTTATGTGAAAAAGAAAGAAAAATGGCTAAGTGCTAAAATGCAAAAAAAAATATGGCTAAGTATGTAACTACTATGAAAATGACTAAGTGTAAAAATGTAGAAAAATGGCTAACCATAAATTGCCTAAAAAAAGTTAACTCTAGGACTACACTTAGAGCTTAGTATGCTCAATATTCTAGAGCTAGCTACACTCTATCAAGAACCTATAATTTGATCAAATGCAAGCTATGAACTTTGGTGTTATTTAGTGAGGTTCTAGGGGAACCAATAATGGGGTCCAGTCTACACCAATGGTGTAGAGAACATGCAAGGCAACAACCAAGGGATGGCTGAAGAAGGAAATGGTAGAGGCTCTCCTTCTAGTGCTAGAAAACTATAGTAATCGAAAATGTTGGAGGCTAGAATAGAACATCAAGAGGTCCATGGTCACATAGTCTTGACCATGCTCCTACACAAGGGCCTACTAAAAAATGGAAGTGGGGTGCCTAGAACGGTCTTGTCAATTGAACTGGGACTTATGGATGTTATAATGAAACGAGAGTCAAGGAGGATGTGGTTTTTTATGATGTCTATGTTGCCCATGGATGTGGGTAGGGATTTTGGACACGAGAACAAGGATGAAAATGTGTGAATACATGCTTGAATAGTGCAAAGTACGAGTAAGATGCTAGAAACATAAGATATGCAGAAAATGCATAAAATGTGAGCAAGAGAGAATGGCACCACCCCAAATGGGGAGGAGCATAGTTAATTGCAAAGGAGAGTTTAGGAGGTAAGTGGTATATAATAGACATAGTAGGTGACCATAGCCATAGTCTCATGGTATCTAATTGTGAAGAACTAACATCCACCATGGAGTCTAAGCCTACTGAGCTGGCTGCCACAGTGTCTTATAAGCTATAGTGGTTGGTGATGTGCTAGGTAGTATACAATGGTGCCATAGTGATGTGCAATAGTGTCTAGTGGTGTCCCAAAGTTTGTTAATATGCAAAGGATACTTGGATGTAAGAGTGTCAATGCCAAAGTGCCAATTGCTAAATGAAAATGCCAACCCCTAAAACATGAAGTGCAAGTATATTTTATAAGGTTAGGATTATCATGAATCGTAGATTAGGTGCCACATGGTAGAGGGATAGCTAGGACTACACTAGCCCCTAACTATGCTCCTGCTAAAGCAAAATGGTGTTTTGCTAGTGTGTTCCAATGGACCTTGTGAGACTGCCAAACTATGACTAAATTGTTGAGATTGCACAGTGAATGTCAAACAAACTAGAAATTACTTGGCAATAATGCAAAACAATGCAATTTGAAGACTACACTCTAGGAATACACTGCCCACTCTCCCTAGTGGTGTTGAGCGTAGGTATAATTTTTGAGGCAAATGGGGATGCAAAAGAGACAAAACTTGCTAATCCTACTTGTCAAAAGAATGTTGTAGCTAAGATGCAAGCCAATGTTGCATTCTTGAGGCTTTTGAAGGAAGTTTTACTAGGCTACACTAACTATGCTTTAGAGTGTAGCCCAAGGGGTTAGGCCAACCTTGCCAGAAAATAATGCTCTATGCAAGCTATGCTAGGTACACTGTAGAGTGTAGTTCTAGAGGTGTGAGTGTAGCCGTGACACTTAGAAAAAATTGGCAAAGATAACATGCCCATGCAAACTATGCTCTAGAATATAGTAGGAAGTGTAGGCTTAGTAGTTAGAAAATTTGCCAAACTATTTCATCCATCCCATACATGCTCAGTAGCCTGTAGCTTGACACTTAGGAAAACTTGCAGAATTGGTCACTCCAAGGTTGACTACGCTAATGGTGCTTTGGAGCATAGTCCTGGCATGGTGAGCATAGCCAGAACACTTAGAAATATTTGTAGTTGTTGTTGACACTTAGAAAAATTTTGTAAATCTAAACTATTAGTGTCAACTACACTGACTATGCTTTGGAGTGTAGTCCTAGTAGTGGAAGTATAGTCTCAACACTTAGAACAAATTTTTCAAGTCTTGACAATTAGCCAAATTTTATAGTTGAGACCCAAGAGGCAAAATTTGGTGGTGTTTCATTTATGTTATATTGTTCTATGTGAGGATAATAAACTTGTGTCTATTTCATGAATGTCTATTTCATGAATAGAATCATCAAACCTCATTTTATTTGAGACTAAACTAGTACAAGAATCCTTCTAAGATATTTCTTCCAAGATTTTACTTTTATTTTTCTTTTGAATCTTTTTCTTATTTTCATTGATACCTTCTTCTTAAGTATCCCTCCATTTTTTTCATCCAAAGAGGTTAGTAGTTGAATCTTAGCTTTTATGTCTAAGATTTTCCTTTTTAATTTGGAGGATAAGGTATATATTTTAGAAATTTTTCTATGCATATTTTTTTTCTTTTTTGAGTAGATAATGTAAGATAAGAATTTCTTCACATAACTCACTATACCTTTCATCATGTTTAACTCTTAATTCATCAGAGATTTCTAATGAATCTTCATTTTTGAGGGCCATACATATAAACTATGAGTCTTTCATAGTGTCATTAACCTCTTGTTCACTTTATTCTCCATCATCCTAACTTGTGTAGAAGTTTGTCTTTTTCGTATTCACTTCAATCTTATCTCTTTGTTGCAACCTACCAGTGCTAGGAAAATGAAAGGCCACATGGCCTCTTCCACCACATACCCAATATTCTATGGAAAATGCATTAAAATTTGAAGTTATAGAACTTTTTTCTTTTTCCTTGTCTTTGAATTAAGTTGGTCCTGGTGGGTTAAAGCCTCTACCTTTTCTTGCAAGGAGTCATTGAACTCTTCTTAAAAGAAGAGCTATTTCATCTTTACTATTCATTTCTTATTCAACCTACTCTTTCTCTTTTGATACTGATTTTAGAGTAATAGGGTTTTCGCTAATCACTCCTTTACTTATGAGATTCATCTCATAAGCAATCAAAGCACATTGAAGCTCCACAAATTTAAGGATTGAAAAGTCTCTAATTTCTTCTAAAGTTGTGACCTTAGGTCTAAATTTAGGTTGTAGTGTTCTAATCATTTTTATAATTACATCAATTTTAGGAAAGTTCTTGCCTATACTCCTAATCACTACAACAAGATCATTTGCCTTAGAGAAATAATCCTTAATCTTTTCACCTTCATTCATCTTAATTTTATCATATTCATTTTGCAAAACTAAAAGCTTTGATTATTTAACTATAGATGTGCCCTCATAGGTAGTCTCTAAGGTTTCCGAAATTTTCTTAGTAGTCTTACACCTAGCTATTCTATTAAATTAAGATTTATTCAATGCACAATATAAATAATTTTTTTCTTTAGAATCATACATAAAATTATCATTTTCTTCAGTTCTTCATGTGCTTTGTGGCTTGAGAACTTTTGAGGCAATATCAATGGATGATGTGTAGCCTTCAAATATTGACTCCCATACTTTGAATTCCATGGACTTGAAGAAACCATGCATATTAGCCTTGCAATATGCAAAGTCAAACCCATTGAACATTTGTGGATTTGTGTAGGATGTTCCCTCTATAGTTCACTCTTGAAAGTTGAAGCACAAACTTGAGAGTACTAGGATTTGAAACCACTTGTGGATCAAGGACCTAGAAAGGGGTTGAATGAGTTTCTTAATTTAAAATTTCACTATCCAAAAGAATACAACAAATTTTACATGTTTCCCCAACTTGGGGACATCCACACTCAAAGAGTAGAATCTATGCATACCTCCTGACTTTATTTCTTCAAAAATGTGGTTTAAAGGGCACCACACCTTGTACAAGCTCTCAACTCCAATCTAGAGGATTTTGTCCCTATGAAACCACTCAATCCTACAAGGTTCCAACAAGCTCAAAATGTGGTTTCAAGGATACCATAACCATTACAAACATGAGGTCTACACCAAAGTGTTTTGACACTATAAAATCACTCAACCTTGTAAGGTCCTAACAAGTTCACAAAGATGCCTTCTTACATGAAGCACATCAATCCTACAAGGCTACAAAGAAAGAAGAAAAAGATAAAGGAAAGAATGTAACTAAATTTACCAATCCTTGTACTTGAAGCTTAGTACAATTACAATTAAGAAAATGATGTTACAATGAAGAGAATGAATAGAATTTCTTAGAATAAATAATGAAGAGCTTTTTGTGAATATTTCTTGCATAATTTCCAAGATTTTGACATATTATAGCCTTAGAGTTCTTAAAAACTCCTTAAAATTTGTGAAACAGCTATCAAATAGTTAGTGTAAATGTCTACTTTGAAGTTGAGATGTCTATCTAAGATTACCTTCAATGCAAGAGAGATGTCTATCTAAAAAGTGAGACTTCTACTATGAGATGTCTACTATGGAGGATAGGTGTTTATTATTTTTCTAAGACACCTACTCAACTTTTGAACTTTGAATTCTGAGGCATTCTCTTGTCAATTTTTCTTCTTGGTAGTGCTTGGAGAATATTCATTTGATTTGTAAACTTCATTTTCACCCATGCTCTCAGCTTTCCCATGTAGTTTTCATTTTGACATCTTGACATAGATCTCATTTCCTTGATGATGGGATGCGATATCGCATGGGCTATGATATCACATATGTGATATCACGGTCTGCAGCCAATTCTATAAATAAGAGGCAGCTCTCCCTTATTTCTTCATCTAGATCTATACCTTAGCCAAACTCTTGCCATTTTTCCATTCCATAATTAGAATCATTTCCATGTGCCCTTATTAGGAGCTCCAAAGTGAATGGATCTTTATTTGAGCAATTTTGTACCTGAGCACAATTACGTACAACAATAAAGATGAATTGTTGGATAAACCTTACAATGCATGGACTAAGCTAAATAGGACTTTAATTATTGTTATTTATTGTTCATTATTTAAATTATTTCTTAAGGACTTAATCTCTCTCAACCCTAAACTCTCATAGTTAAGTGCATTCAGTATGACCACTTCGAGCACGTGTGTTACACCTGGTAATCCAAGTAAAAAATAGCGTTTGGTAGTCAGTAGCATTGCATTAGTTCAGGGTGTGAAATGACAAGTGGGAATGGATACTGATGCTAGGTTAATTAAGGCTTAGTTAGTTAAAGTTAGCTAATTAGTCTCTTCACCTTTTCCCTCTTAACATAGGCTATAAAAACATAAAAGATACAAAAATCACATGCCTCAAGCTTACTTAACGATACAACTGTGAAAAATACAAGTGAGCTTGGGAGAAAAATGATTCATTAACCTTAGGTGTTCCATAAGGCATGTAGGCACTTAGTCTACGAAGTTCAACTAGATCACATGTGTAATGTTTGTATTCATATGGTTGAGTGTAGGGATACCTCACCACTCATCATTAGCACCATTGCCGGGGACTAAGTTGTTTGTGTGCTAATTAGAACATAGGAAATCATCCACATCGTTGGGAAGTTGAAAAAAACCCTTAAGGTTAATTAGAAGAAAATTAAACAATGGTCAGTAGCACACTAACAAGATAACAATGTCTTCTTATTCTCATAAAAGCACTTCACCACCTAGGGATCACACAAGAGATAGTCAGCGGTCTAACATACATAACTGAGAACTTCCAGTTCCTCAATAGTATCGAGTGGTATATACTCATCCTGATGAGTACATACTAGATTTTACTTTTATCCTCCATCAAGATGAACAATTATGTTGGTGAGATTTGCAAGGTAACATAGTGTTACCCCTAGATCGTGTAGTCCCCAACATGCTCTTTCGTGCTCTTGCAGAAATAGGCATGATGCAGCTATATGCTGAATACATTGTGTGTGATCAAAACATAAGGGACTACCATCCCACAGAAGCGCAACATTTAAGGGACCTATGGTAAGAGAGCTACCATACATTGTTGAAGGGAAAAGGGATCCTGCATGTCCTAAGCCAAATTGGAGATGGTGAACCAGTTGTAATGAGTTCTCCATCAAATGATATTCCCCCTCCTAACAATGGTGAGGAGGTGGTGTATCAGAACTTACACTCCACGATTCACAACCTTGGTTCTGCTCCCCATGAATACCAAGTGTTTGATTAGGGAACACAAACACTTGACAAGGGCAAGCATTCAAATCATCATCACGATCAGGGCTATAACCATCAAAGAGAAGGTAAGAAACATCGTTATGGAAATGGTTCCCCTTCTTCTTCACCTTCATCGCATCAGTCACCCTCTCCATCAACATCAGGAAATAGTCACAAAGAGCACAATAGTGAGGATAAGGATAACGAAGATGAGAACCCTTGATGAGAGAGTTGAGAGCGAGGACAAGGGCATTCTAGAAAATCAAGGCAGAGAAGGGAAAGTAGGGAATGACATAGACACCATAGACGTCATGAGAGAGATGACCATGACGAACCCCTACTAGCAACCTAGAGTATGTTAGACATTACGGAGGCTGTGAGAATACCTACAAGGCACCATAAAGATAGTCGGATCAAGAGAATAGACATGAATAATATCCCACAGTTTGAGGGGGGATACAATGATGATCCACAGAATTACTTACAGGAATTCCACGATGCCTGTTCCTTACAAAATATTGAAAATGAGTGGAAAAAGTTAAAGTTGTTCCCTAGGAAATTCATAAAAGAAGTAGAAAGTTGGTATTGGTCCTTAGAACTAGAATCTATTAGATGATGGAGTACAATGTTAGAGTTGTTTAATGATAAATACCAAACGTACTCCTGAGTTTCCAACTTGCATAAGAAAATCCAAGGATGGAAACAAGGTAATCATGAATCCTTGGATGTTACCGTGGGCCGATATTATGCATTGCTACATCAGTGCCCGGGCCATGGTTACACACAATGGGATCAACTACGCCATCTCGTAGATGGGCTAAGACATGAAACTAGGAGAACCCTTGGAACATATGCCCAAGGGAGATTATCAGAACTTAGGTCCCATGAAGTTCATAGATTGTTGGAGCAAGTAGTTAAAAAAGAAGGAGAGCTATGAAAAAGAGAAAGCATAGAAGAGTATAACCATGATCCTTCCTTCCAAAAGAAGGGAGTAAGATTCTGTGAGGAAGAGGATGAGTCACCACTCATAAAGTTGGTGAATAGAAAAACCTTGCTGCTTCAAAAGTTGACAACTGAAATGTTGGCTAAGGTAGATCAAATGTGGGACTCCTTAGATAGTAGATTTGAAACTGTTTTAAAAATTGTAAAGGAGTCTAAGGAGTGAAGTAATAACCATGATAAGAAAAAGCGGAGAGATTCAGGCCATGCATGTCACAATGATAAGGGAAAAATGACTATAGTTGATGAAGTTGTGGATTCAGATAGAGACAATGATGGTGGATGTGAGATCTACCAATATAACCATCCTAAGGGATGTTGGCCAATAATCTCACATCTGCAAGAGTCTGGGGTGTATGCACTCAATCTAAGACTTAACAAATGGCAGGCACCCCGAAGGTTACATTATTCCCAAGGTAACCCAAGATAGCTCCACCAACCATTAACATATTATCCAGGTGGAACTCTGCCACAACCTATCGAGCAACACTAGTAATGGAAATACCCAGTCATGGGGGATGCCACTAGCTAGGCAACAATATCCTTACTGGCAACTAGATCCTCACAGCTATTATGTGCAGCAGCCAGGTTCTCCAAGTGACTCTATCATTCACATGACCCCAAAATGACACTACCCAATTCGGGAATATTTTAAGACTCCCTCTCCTGGAAAGGACACTCCACATGCATACCATCCTCTAAATCCATCCACATCTCTTATGCCAATAGTTCCACTAGCACCCACTCCAATGATGTAAGGGCAACTCCCCACTCAACTGTAGCAACATAATGCCACAAGAGCTGTAAACCTTCAACCCACTACTAGTTTTAACAATCGTACAAAGAGAAGACCTTTCTTTAGAACCAATAGTCCAAACAAGCTCTCACAACCACAAGCAGTTGAGTCTATGACCACTCCTCTATCAAGAAAGGCTTTGGAGCTCCCTTCAAACCAACAACAGAGCTCAACGCACATGGTTATGTTAACACATACCATCACTGACTGGATAAAGGTGGGCCACCTTCCCAGGAAACTCTATGACCCTGGAAGTCCCTTAATCTACCTCCAAGTCATTGGGAATGAACCACGTAAGGCTCTTCTTGACTCAAGTTCTGGAGTCAACTTAATATCGCAAGAAATGTATAAAGCCTAGAACATGCCCCCACTCAAGAAGAGCAATATTCAATTAAAGCTAGCTGACCAGTCCATCACTATCCCTTTGGGACTTATGAAGGACATTATTACCATTGTGTATGGTTGGTCATACCTAGCTGATTTCCTAGTGATATAAGTCAACAATAATAAAGGGGACTTCCCAATTATAATGGGGAGGGCATGGCTAAGTACCATAAACACATGCCTAGGAATCCACAAGCTTTTCTTGAAAATATCTAAGGAAAACATTTATGGAAAGATCGAGAAGAAGAAAGTTTTAGCATCACATACAGTGATACTGAGGGTGATGACATACAAGAATGCTTAGCATCTCCTATACATAGCTAGCCTAGGAAACTTGGATACAAAGGTGCTTGTATGTAGCAACCACACAACAAAATAACACCCAGTGGTTGACAGCTAATCAAGAGAGCAACCCACCAATATGCATAGAACTAACGGGGGGAACAACTTGCAACCACAATGAAAGCATAGATACATTGGAATATGAGTGTCACCAACTTCCAACCCTTAATCTAAAAACATCAATTAGGAGAAGTTGGAAACTTCTAAAAAATTTAAATAAGTGCTCATTATTTCAGATATCTCCCTTTCAATTCAGTCATAGGGGAGATGGCCACCTATGCTAATCATTTGAGGCCCTCAATTCTTTTAAGTTTTTGTTTTACAAATTTTTTAACTTTTCTCATTTTTGTTTTACAACATAGTTTATACTTTTCCATTTCTTTGTATGTGGGTGTGTGCCTTATCCATTTTGTTAAGTTTGTCATCCAATAAGTGCTCTTAATGATGGTATGACCTATTTTCTATTGGTTTCTAATGTTTGGTTTTTACCCTTAAGTTATGATGTTGATAATAAGGTATGGTTCTTTTGATATAGTAGGTAATGAGTCCACATCATCCATGCATCCATAAATTTCTATGGTTTCTCTTGGCTTGGAACTGTATAGTCACTTTTCTTCAAAATAATAAGAACTATTAACAAATCGGTAATTGGGAATTTCTCAAACTAAGGAAGGACTCAAAGATTGAAAAGGGTGTGGCTTTAAGGGAACTTGATGCGTTTGTGTTGGCCATTCTCTTGGATGCTTGGATGTTTTCTTTGTGATTTTTCTTTCCATTCCAACAATTGCCACATTATTAGGAAGTTGAGTAAATAAAAATAATAAGTCTTTGCATGGTGTGGTTCTCATGGAAAAAAAATAGTGAGAATTCAAAGCACACCCCTTAGACAAAATAATCATTTTGGCTACAAGAACTGGTTATGGAACTAAAATAAACATGTTCCCTTTAACTAAGGCCATCCTTGCTTCCTATTCTCTCCTCCTTCTTTTCGTCGGAATGGTGGTGGCTCTTTGAGGGATGCATTCTTATTACTTCAAGTGGATGGATTGGCTGAATGCATTAATGCAAAGTCACTGGATGTGGTTTGTTTGAGGCCAAATTTGGAATGGGATCTACTAAGTCACATTAATCATTAAATACACAAGGGGCTATACATCACCTTGTTCTTGGGATTCCATTCCATTCTCTTCTTTCCATCCTTCTTTCTCCATTTATCACCTCATTGCTGGTTGTATTAGTAGTCTATATTTTGGTTGACACATTGTTTTTTTTTTCATAAATTCTTATGGTTAAGACTTTAAATATTGTTCCAAATGACATTCCCAAAGCCTATGGACTCTTTGAATGTGGGTTTGTCAAGGCATTAAAGGCATGAGCCTACTTTGGGGAGGACCCACTGGCATACCTATTTGGTGCATCCATTAATTTCTTTCCCTTAACATTTTTTGCAATCATCTCTATTTTGTTCATTTCCATCTTGACATCCATTTCATCGAAGTACAGTTGTCTCTTTTTCTTAATCCTTCTTATTCATTCTCTTTTTTCATTCTCTCGCTACCGAAGGTTTGCAATTAGTCATGGGGGTCCTGGTCCAATTTTTTTGATTTTCTCCTAGCCCCTGCACCTTTGGTAGTCACTGATATTATATCTATAGAAATCGCAATCAACCATACGACAACTCAGCCAATGGACCTTACACCGAAGCAAGGTATCAATTACATTGTGATTTTTTTACCCTTGCTAATATAAGATTGTGTTGTGTGTGCAAATGGAAATCATACAACAATGGATTGTATGTAGAGGGAACACTTGAAATGGAGCAGTGCTAAAGCAGTTTCGCAAGGAACAAGATTGATGGTGTGCTTATGGATGGACAATGAAAGGTGTAATCTTGGTGTTGGTAGCAACTTCTCTCTCTCTCTCTTTCTTTCTCAGCTACCAAATAAGGCCTAATGTAAAATGTATAAAATGTTCACTCTTGTTGTCGTGAACACTAGTTTTGTCATGTTGTGTAATGATGATCCATTCACATGTCATCCTATTCACCATTAGTTCCATTCAAGTTAATAATCCCATACCTTCCCAATATTTTGTAAGGAACTCAAGGACTAGTTTTTATTTAGTCATGGGGGTATGATGGGATGTGATATCGCATGGGCCGTGATATTGCATACACGATATCACAGTCTGTCGCTAGTTCTATAAATAAGAGGCGGATCTCCCTTGTTTCTCCAGCTAGATCTAGAACTTAGCCAAACTCTTGCCATTTTTTCATTCCATAGTTAGAATAATTTCCATGTTCCCGTAGTAGAAGCTCCAAAGTGAACAGATCTTTATTCAAGCAATTTTGTACTTGAGCACACAATTGTGTACGACAATAAAGACGAACTATTGGATTAACCTTGCAGTGCATTGACTAAGCTAAATAGGACTTTAATTATTGTTATTTATTATTCATTATTTAAATGCTTTCTTAAGGATTTAATCTCTCTCAACCCTCAACTCTCATAGTTAACTGCATTCAATATGATTGCTTCGAGCATGTGCGTTACACTTGGTAATCCCAGTAACAAATAGCGTTTGGTAGTCAGTAGCATTGCATTGGTTCATGGTGTGAAATGGAAAGTGGGAATGGATATTGCTGCTAGGTTAATTAAGGCTTAGTTAGTTAAAGTTAGTTAATTAGTCTCTTCACATTTTCCATCTTAGCATAGGCAATAAAAACATAAAATATATAAAAATCACATGCCTCAAGCTTACTTAACCATATAATCATTAAAAATACAAGTGAGATTTGGAGGACAATTATTGATTAACCTTAAGTGTTCCATAAGGTGTGTAGTCACTTAGTCTGCAGAGTTCGACCAAATCGCATGTGTAATGCTCGTATTCGTATGGTTGAGTGTAGGGGTACCTCGCCACTCATCACTTGAGTTCTTAGATCTTTTTATAAAGTCCTTGTTCATGTCTCGAAAAATCATCATCTACCACATATATTCTATATTCTCCATTTTCCTTAAGGTCTTGACATATCAAAAGGTCAACATTTTTTTCTATACAAAGGTGATAATTTGAATGTCTCATTTTTTTCTGACTAATATATAAGTGCAAAAGGATTATTATTTATGTAAATAAACCAATCAAGCTTGTTTACATACTTGAATATAGGTAAAAAAAAACTTATGGTACACATGAAAGAAAAATTATGTGCATAAATGAAAACATTTCTCAATACATACTCTAAGAAGTGATCACTCATACATGCAATCAAATTCTACATAGCACTAAGGCTTTAACATGAACCATGAATACATATCTAGATATAGGCTTTTTTCAAGGATCTGCAATCATCTGGCTCATAGAAATTTATTGCAAGATTATTTTTCCCTTTTTCATTGCGTCTTAAAAAAATTTTATTTTATATTAATTTTCTTTGCCTTGCCATGATACTTGAGATTCTTTAAATGTAAGTGTTGCCATGCTATCATAATGGACTATCACTAGTCTTGATGCATTTGCAATAATTTTGAATGATTAAAGGAATCTCCTCAACCAAATGGCTTCTTGTGTTGTCACTAAACATGTAATGAACTCTACCTCCATTGTGGATAGGGCTACACAAGTTTTCTTCTTATTTCTTCAAGATATGGCATCATGATTCAGCAAGAAAGCATACCTAGATGTTAATTTGTGTTCATCTAGGTCACTACCCCAATCAACATCACTATAACCCACAAGGTATAAATCAAATCCTGGATAATAAAACACATAGTTCATAGTACCCTTCAAATAATGGAGAATCCTCTTAACTACTTTCTAATTTACAGTTCTAGGATTTGATTGGTAATGACTTACTAGTCCTACCATAAAGCATATGTCATATCGAACATACATCATTACATAAAATGCACTAGCATATGGCACATAACTCATTTTCTCTTTGTATTTGGAAGTTTGGAAGCATTGATTAGGGCTTATATTTTTCATCTTTACTAGTGGGTGTGATCTTTAATTTTAGCGAATCCATTTGACTTTTAGTGAGAGTATCTTTAGCTTCAAAAACATCCAAAATTATTTAGCATGATAAGTTTTAGCCAATGTTTTTAAAGTTTTAAAATCAAAGGAATCCTAGTCTAAAATAATTTTCATTTTTGAGACAAATTCTACAAGACCTTCTTCAACTTGTTTCTTACAATTACCAAATTTCTTTCTAAACCATCTAGTATAATTGTTAACTCTACAAGTAGTTTACTATAAGTAGTCAATCTAACCAATATTACTAATAGGTTTTTTTCTACATTTCATAAAGACTTCAAAATATTTTTTCCATTAGGTCTTGTGAACATATTAGCATTTATATGAAAAATCTCATGCTTTTAAAACAAGTATAAATTCTAAAGAGAAACAATGCTAATAAGAAAATGGTCTAACAAAGTAGCATCTATATGCACTTCTACATTCTTTGCAGGCTTCCAAAATTAAACATTAGATATATAAATTCTATGAAGTCAATAATAAATTCTATCACTTCCTCATTGATAATTACATTAAGTATAATGTTTCTTACCTAAATGATGTGGGAATAAAGAGCTAACATTAAAAAAAAGTATTTTTCTTTAGAATTACACTAATCTCCTTTTTCTTAAGAAGATATATTAGGAAGAATACCACTAAGTTTACCTAAATGATTTTCAACCAATTTCAAATCACCTTCAATAATCCAAGTAATGTTAGTAAGATATACAAGATATTTTCAAATATCTAATTGATATTTTAAATTATAAGGAGAATAAATATTATAGAGTCTAAATTATCATTTTTCACAATCATTGTTGCAATAAAAAATCTCAATTGCTGGAATGAAAACTAAGGATCCTTAATGTAAGCAATTTCCCAACCTTAAATCCCTAGGGCCTTCATGATAAAAATGGGATTCAAGATGCCCTAGTTGGTTCAGTAGATCAAGTAGAGACTTATGAGATGTAAAACATGGAAATATGAACAAATTCGAATAATTCACAAATAATAAATTTACTTTTAAATACAAAAATTAAAACTTAAAAACTTTATTAAGAAAAAATAAAGAATAATTTAGAGAAATGTTTACAAATGGTGCTTGGATGAGAAAAAAAGGGGTTTACTTGAGCAAGAGTTCAAATCCCATTGAAGTTAATGTGATATGCTCCATGATCTGGGTGCTAAGCCACTCTTGATGTTATCAAACCTTCCTTTGATATTACAACCTTGGATTTGCTAATTGGATCACTACTGGGGTGTGAGAAAAGAGGAATATTTGGATGCCAAGTTGCTCCACGTTGGGTTTGGAATCCTAGAAGTGTAGTGTTAACACCAAAGATCCACCAAATCACAAGGCCTCACTTCTTCCATGCTAGGGTTTAAGAGAATGCAAGTATGGGAACTTGCAATAGCTCTTTAGTGCCTAAAAATGCCCCAAGTGTGAAATTGTATGTATGAAAATTGATTAAAATTACTACATTACCAATGTTCTTATATGTTAAAAATTGCTAGAAATTATAGAACCTCTAAATGATGTTTTAGGTTGGCTTTTATAGGGTATTTGGGCAATGAATCAGGCTACAAATTGGCTATGATTTGATTGCAAATTGGCTATGAAATGGCTACAAATATGATATAATTTTTCTGCAAATTTGATGTGATTTTTCTGTAAATTGGCTACCAAATTTAGGTGAGATGGGTGCCAAATTTGTGGGGTTACTATACATAGTAAGTGCTTCCCCCATGGCCATTTCGTTTATTATAAATAGTAACCAAGGCACACCTTCCATGTTGGAGATGAATCTTCCACATTGAGCTCTCT
The DNA here is from genome assembly GCA_015680685.1 of Gnetum montanum. Classification (NCBI taxonomy): domain Eukaryota; kingdom Viridiplantae; phylum Streptophyta; class Gnetopsida; order Gnetales; family Gnetaceae; genus Gnetum; species Gnetum montanum. The sequence goes on from MNCI01028249.1 coordinate 966,945, forward strand.
AGCATGCTTATTGAAGTGGCTAGTTAATGTTGAAGTGCATGAATTGATGAATTTTTATTCTTGTGGCTTCCATGTTGGGGGATTAAATTTTTCATGATATGCAGGAAACTTTCTAGGTTGGGGGAAAAGTTTCCAAGCTAGAAGAAAACTTTCTAGGCTAGGGGAAAGTTTCTAGAGAGAGAGAGAGAGAGAGAGAGAGAGAGAGAGAGAGAGAGAACTTCTTAGAATGAGGGGGACAAGTTTTCAAGCTAAGGAAAAGTTTTCAAGTTGTGCATTTGGTTTGCATGTTGAAGAGGGGAACGTTTACAAGCCTTCACACCCTTCCATGCTAAGGGTAAGTGAGATATACCCCATCTCTCTCTCTCTCTTCCCCCACCCCGCTTCCTCTGCATGTGTTTCTATCATAGAAAAATGTATACCCCCCATAAAACCCATTAAATCTTCCTTTTTGACATTCCAAAAGGAATTTTTAAACCCCCAAGCCAAAATATAGATACTAGGTGACTTTTTTCACTTAGGAAATGAGGCTTTGATCATTTATGAAGCATTTTTCAGCCCAAAAAGTATAAAGTATGTGAAATTGCCTATTGCAGGTTACAATTTTCACATTTACAATGAAATTTTGTCTCAATTTTCTTAGGGTGAAAGCTACATGAAGAAGATTAGTTATAACATGAAATATTTTATGGTGTTTCAATGGCCATTCTTTGTTGGTGCCTGGAGGATTGACCGAAGAGGCACTAGCCAAGAATACAAAACACCACTGCATATTATAATGCTATAATGCATACATGCCACATGAGAATTAGGCTGTCCAGATCACCAATGTTGTTTTTTTTTAAGGCCATGGTGGGCCATGGCACCATTTTAAGGCCCTATTAGGTCATTTTGTTAGTTTAAGGTCATAGAAAACCATTAAAGTAGGCTCTCTTATTTATGATTTGTCGACTACATGTAGTATGGCTTTAGATAGGAATGGTTGACTAGATCGGCCAACTTATTCCCATCCATGTTAGCTACTATGAATGCTCCATTCTTGCATGCTCTAGTGACAAGGAAGGACCCTTCCTAGTTGGCTAAGAAGTTATTTTCATGCTCATGAATGACCTTGAGGACTAGGTCCCCCTCCTTGATCTTACATATGGTCAAGTCATGGTGATGTTGTCACTTCTACCTCTCTTGATCATGCTCGATGTGAGCAAGTGCTTACATACACCACTCCTCCATTGAATCTAGTGCTATTGTTTATAATTCCTTACTCTGCTTGTCATTGATGAAGTCAATCAAGGCTAATTAGAGTGATTGTACCTACAATTCAAGAGGTAAAATAGCTTTAGAACCATAAACAAGGCTATAAGGGTTCATGTTGGTTTCCATACAATAGGTTGTTCTGTATGATCATAGTGCAAGGACAAGCTACTCATGCCACTTCTACTTGTTGTTTTTGAGCATCTTCTTGACCAAGTGGATGATGTCCTTGTTGCTTGCTTCTACTTGTCCATTGGCTTGAGGATAGTAAGGTGACAAAGAAAGAATGCTTAATGCCTAGGTCATGACAAAAATCCTTGGTTTCTTCGCTACTAAATTGAGGTTCATTGTTTATAACTATGATCATGGGTATGCCAAAACAAGCTCTAATGTTATCTAGGATAAATTTGCAAACTTGTTTAGATGTGGTCTTCCTTAGGAAAATAGACTCAACCCACTTGGTAAAGCACTCAGTTACAATGATGATGAAGTTATGTTCTACAAAAAAATTAGGTGTTATAGGTCTAATGATATTCAAACCCCATCATTGAAACAAAAATGTTATCTAGGTTATATGTAACTCAATTAGTGATACATGTATTAAGTTTCTATATCATTAGCATGTGTTACATCACTTAACCTTTTAAAGGTAGTCATTTTTCATATTGTGCAATAGTAGCCTAACCATCTAATCTTAGGGGTCATGGCTCTAGAACCTATATGTCCTCCACAAATACCCTCATGAACCTCCTCTAGGACTATTTTGGCTTTAGTTTTACCTAAGCACATTATAAGTATGCCATCATAGGATCTTTGACATAATGTGTTATCACCTATAATGATATATTTCTTTGATCACTTGTGTATAGCATCCTTTTGAGTAGTAGTGAGGCCTTGTGAAGATTCACCATGCATAAGGTAAAATTTGATATCATCATCACTCATTGGAAGGAGTACTATGAATAATGGCCACAAGGATATCCTCAATGTTCTATGTGATGGGGATAGCATAGTCAATAGTTAAGGTGGGTAACTTGCTAAATACATCTTGCATCACATTAAGGCCTAATGTTGCAATTTCATCAAATATGGTGCTTTTGTTTCTAGGTATGTGTTGGACATCAACATCTATGAATTGTTGTAATAACTACTTCCCTAGGTCATAGTAAAGTTGGAAGTGCTTAGCTTTGCATGCATAGATCTTAGTTACTTGGTTAATCACAAGTTGTGAATCGCCTTTGATTGCTAGGTTTCTAATTCCTAGGTCATGAGCTACCATCATTCCTTTGATAAAACCCTCATATTCCACTATGTTGTTGGTACATGGCAATCCAAAATGATAGGCAAAGGGTTGAACTTCACCAAATGAGAATGTCATGATGGTAGTAGCACTAGCCCCATGGGTGATTGAAGCTCCATCGAAGTTCATGACTACCTCATAACCCTCACGAACATAGCTTATTGTGTTAATGTGCTCATTAGGGAACTTAGGGTTTATGGTTTCTTGGTCATCAATAGGTGAAAATATGAGTTGTATGGCTATAACTTGACCTTTTGTTAAGGATTGAGAGACGTAATGAAGGTCAAAATCTATAGTTATGGCTTTCCATTGAACTATATGGCTACTTTCGTAGATGTTGGTCATTATGGATCTAAGTATGTTGTCCTTGTAAATTACATTAACTTGGCTTCTAAAGCGGCAGTGTCTCCATTTCTTCAAAGAGAAGACTAGTGCTAAACAATATTTCTTCACCTTAATGTATCGAGTCTCATAAGTAACTAGTGCTTACATAAGGTAGTATATATGCATTTTTGCTCTATCCTCACATTTTTGATAGAGTAGAAAGGTAATGGATGTATGAGATATGCCAAGATAAATGTAAAATAGTTTAACCTCTTATAGAGGATAAACTATCAGTAGTTGTGTCAACTCTTGCTTAAGGTTTTCAAAGGCCTCTTGGCATTGAGCCATCCATTCATAGTGAACTCCTTTCTTAAGCAAGTGTTGCATGGGTTGTAACTTATTAGTAAGCCTAGAAATAAACCTACAAATAAACTATAATCTACCTTGTAATCCCCAAAGCTCTTTAAGGTTGATAGGTGGTACAAATTTGGATATGGCTTTAACCTTATTAGGATCTATGTGTATCCTTACTTCAAAGACTACAAAGCCAAGCATCTTACCAGCCTTGCTACCAAAGACACACTTCTTAGGATTAAGCCTATGCTCATATTTGACACATTATTTAACTACAAGATCTAATTCATTAGCATGGTCATCAATTATCTTAGACCTCATGGCTATGTCATTTATGTAATCATAAAGCAAACTAACATATAATCATTGAAGATATAGGTCATGGCTCTCTAATATGTTGCCCTAGCATTCTTAAGGCCAAAGGGCATCATGGTATACAAAACGTCCCCCATGGGATCATAAAGCTTGTGTTACATTAGTGCTCTAGGTTTATCCTAATTTGGTTATATCCCAAGAATCCATTCATAAAGGACAACAAGGCATGTCTGACTATAGTATCAATAACTTGATCAATACTAAGCAAAGGGAAGTCATCCTTGATGGTTGCTTTATTTAAGTATTAAAAATTGATGCAAATAGAAATACTCCCATTCTTCTTAGGAACTACCACTATGTTAGATACCCATTCTATGTAATCAATAGCTTTAATGAAACCTGGTTGATAAAGCTATGAGATTTCTTTGCAAACTACCAAGGTCAAATCAGGTCTAATCTTATGCACTTTTTACTTACCTAGTTTAATGCTAGTATTTAGTGAAACACCATGGAAATTGCAAGTCGACCTCAGGTGAAGATTCACGATTCGGGTGAGGGTTCAAGACAGAAATCCAGAAGACAGAGCTAGGAAAAAAGGCACACAGCATCAAGTATCCAAGTTTCCTGCAAATTTTAAACTTACTTTGTTCTCTCTCTCCTTACGCTACATTACGCAACGGAGCGTAGTGTCACTCAACGTGACTCTATTTAACGTAGCCCGATAGCAGAAAGTAACTTACTTCGGCAATCTTGACGAAGCTTAAAGTTTAAGACTTGTCACACATTCTGCTAAATCTTTTGTTCAAGACTGAGTTTACGCTCCATTACGTAGAGCAGCATAACGAGCTTCAAGAAAATCAAAGTCAGGGTCAAAAGAAACGTAGCAGATTGAGTTCTTCCTTTTCACAGATTGGTCGATTTACGCTCATTATGCTACGCAGCGTAGGCAAGCATAAATTCATTGTAAAGTTGACCATCTTACGCTCTATTATGCTTTGCAGTGTAAATGAGCGTAAAATAGCTTGAATAAACTATTTTCATGTTTATTACGCTCTACCACATGACTAGCGCGAACGAGCGTAATGCAGCTCACCAGACATGCACCTATTATTCACATGCACAATACGTTGATGAGCGTATTGTGCGTAATCATGGAGCAGCTTTAGCGGAAGTGGTCGACAATGTACTTTGCCCCCCTTCCTAAAAACATGACGCGACATGACCAAGTTCAACAGAAAGTTTACCAAGTCAACGGTATTTTGAAGGTTCAAGACACGTGTCATCAGGGCCGTGCCTTCTCCGCATGTTGTCGAACTTATAAATACTCCAGTTGATGAAGAAACAAGCCGGCCCGAGCATCTTTATCTTTTGGCAGCATCACCTTTTAACAGAGACAGAAGACATTTTGCTTGAGCATTGGCAGCAGGAGCAATCAGTCCTTTGGTGAAAACACAGCTCTCTCTCCATTGGCGATCATTGGCAATTTTGAGTAGGGACTACCCAAGGCAAAAGGAGCAGATCAGAGATCGAAAGATCATCTGGTGTAGTTTGCAAGTTTTATTGATCAGAAACAGTTGATCGATAGGCGTCAAAGCTTGACCTTCCTTGCATCCCATCTCTGGCTTACAAGGTAGATCGAACTCCATTCTGTACTCCTTGTTAAACAGTTTTCTTGTTATTTTGTGTATTCTTCACACAAGATAAGTGGAGTTTTTCCATTGGAAATTTATATGCAATATACCCAGTTTTCGGGTCAAAAGTACAGATCTTGGAATTGCGCATTTCCCTTAAATTCGATCTTTCTTGTCATGTTGACGTTGTTGTTATCTACATTGTTTTCTTCTCCTTCGGTGATTCACCGAATCAGATTGTTCCACGGAATATCTACAATATTCGTCGATTTACTGATTGAGTAAGTCCTTGTCTGATCGACAAGACTGTTCAGGGCACTGCAGATTCGTTTCCTCCAGCACGGCCCTCACACGGATCCGTGGTTAAGACTGTGTACATGGATTTTTGTTTGGTATTTTTCAACTACCGACATTTTCCGTCGTTACAGTTTTCTGGTGCTAGAAGGAGGGCCTAGGCTCCGATTTGTATTTTTTACGGGTAGCCCTGTAAGCGATCTGTACCCGCGTCTCTAAAAATGTAAATGTAAAACCTCTAGGGAAGTTTACGAAAAATAGTGTGGTGTAGGTCAGTCACTGTAACGATTCCTTTGGAATCCTATAGGGTAAAAAGCCTAATCGTGATCTTCTTTGTCCGTCACCTTTTAGATCCAGTCACTTATTGTCGTTAATCTATCCGATCAATGGATTCTGCATATGCAACCACAGCCGCCATGACCACTACCAATTCGAGTGCCACATCTGTGAATCCCATCGCTGCCATCGGACCAACTTCCGCTGTTATAGGACCTCAGGGGCCATCGTGTCGTTCATTAAGATTGCAGGGCAAAGATCCCGTATTCACCGTCATGGACCCTAAGGAATATAATTTCATCTGCGTCAAGATCCAGGCAAAGCTTGTTCTTAGCCGAGCCGAGATCGAAGCGAAACGAAATTTTGAGCTAGTCCACAGATGGGGTCAAGATTTTACCCCCACCGCTTACGACATTATCCCCCTAACTGAGCATTATCACGAAATCCTGACCCAATTGGTCATGGCTAAGAGTCAGGCTACGCGATCCATGCTAGAACCTCAGAACGGAGAGGAGGAGAAAGATGAGCTTGTAGCCCAGTCTGAACATTCATACCACACTCTTAGTCCCCATACGTACATAAATCCCCTGTTTCCTCTCGCAGGAGAAGCTGTCCACCTTAATCCAGTCATGACCACTCAAACTCACATTCCTGTCATCTCGCAGGTCACTACGCAATCATCCGTCATGCAGGTGCAAATACCACCCCAAAATAACATGGGGGCGGTCTCATCACCACGTGTAATCAGTATTCCGTCAGTGGTGCTTGCATCCACTGCACCCTATTACATCCCCGAAGTGCAACCTCATGCCATGCTTACAACTCGCCCAGTACAAAATGCAATCCAGACCTCATTGTTGCTGCCCCCTCCAAGGCAACAGATCACAGCTACTGCTCAGCCACAGACATCCGTCCAACAACCCACCACGAGTTAGTGGATCATGCCTGTGGCACAACACTACCAATCTGCGCTATATGGTGTGCAACCCTTAGTTACACCCACCATGCAGGTCTCGTAGATGGTCCCAAAATATCCTTATAATCCCTATCCCATGCAATCAGCAGCCACCAATTTCTCTACTCAACCCAGTGGGTGGTGGTCTTCGCAGGCAGCTCCATCTACAGGGATCCCCACTTTGTCACTTGCTGGACAAGCCATCCCTCCATTTCCACTGCCTGGCACTGCTCTTTCAGGTCAACCCCTTGCTCCTCCTACACAAACATCTTCATCAACAGGCTTAGATCACGCTTTCTTACTTATTCAAACCCTCACCGAGGAGGTTAGACATCTTAAGGCCGCTGGCTCTGACACTATACAGATCATGGATTTCTATCAGGATGATCCCATTAGTCCAGCGGTCCCCACACTGTCGTTGCCCCCAAGGATGTCCTTACCCTATTTCACTAAATATAATGGAGAGGGAGATCCTAACGCACATCTGGTTACCTTTAGATTTGAATCCTTATTGCTACAACAATGGCCTCATACAATCATCCATGTCTTTGCAATGTCTCTAGCAGGGAAAGCTTTGGATTAGTATCGAGCCCTCCCTCGCTCTTCCATCTTAACCTTGGAATAGCTTCTAACACAATTTGTGACTCGCTTTAAATACAACCTAAAGCTAGAGGTCACATTAGATCAACTTATGGGAGTGAAATAGGACCCGCTCGAACCAGTCCAAAAGTTTACACAGCGATGGAGTGCTACTCTGAATGAAATCCATGTGCCAATCACGGAGGCCCATTTGCTGGCCATTTTCAAAGGAGCAATTAATGACTTCATCAAGTCTAAGCTATATTACCTTTCCCCTAGCTCCTTACATTAGGCCTTTGCCCAAACTAAGAGCATCCAGGATGCTGTAGATGCCAGCAAAGACCCGGCGTATGTCACATATAAAAATGCTAACAACAAAGGCAAGGACAAAGGTAAAGCAACAACAATGACAGTAGCTGCGCTGGCTAAAGGCACTAAGAACAAAAACAAGAAGGCACCCACGGCATCTCCCGAGACCATGGCTAGTGCGAACAGCACCAGCCAAGACATAGCCATCCCTGAAAAGCCCCCCAGCCAAAGCCAAACTTTGAGCGTAAAGATCGCTCAAAGTATACAGCCCTGCTTGTAAAACATTCGGAACTGTTAAAACAACTATTAGGGGTAGGATATATTCAGACTAAGAAGATATCTGAAGAAGCTCTGAAGCATTACAAGCATCATTTTGAACTGCTGAAGAATCCTTCTTTAGCCCTACCTAACGAACCACCAGTTCTGAGGTCTTTTAGGCTAGACCGTTTCTGTGACTACCACCAGTTGTGTGGTCACGACACAGATTACTGCTGGGCGTTGAAAGATGACATTCAACGCATGATCGACGATCGTTCTCCGAAACTAGATGGCAGTAGTCCAACGCGTCCCGAAAACCAGGCGTTGCACATGTACAAGGATCCGTTAAACATAAATAACGCATCCTACACAATCAACGGGGTGAGTACGGATAGTGAAGGGAAGGTGCCGCCTAAACAGCCCTTCATTTTACGCGTGCCTACTAGTTCACCTCGGAGGATAGGTTTTTCACTAGTAGCCAGTGGCGTCTCGAGGCCACCCTTTGTCATTCAGGTGCCTTCTCCAGATTTAACTCAGCCTTGCACTGACAGTAAAGCCGCAACCACGTCCATGCCTACATCTAAAGCACCTTTCATCCTCAGAGTACCAAAACCACTGGCTGCTCCTTTTACGTAGGGGCAAATCTCTAACCAAAACCATCCATTGCCACCCAATAAACAAAGGGAAGGAGATGCGTCCATTAATGCGGCCAAAAACCACGTTACGCTAGGCTTCCTTAAGCCTAGGCCCTTGGCCTCTGTCCCTGCGCCTATGCTTTTTGGGCAAGACAAGGGTACAGAAATGCAGTCACCTCCCCTAGGCAGGAAGAAACACAACCCTCCGACTGACGCTATTCCACCTCGGGAGATTCGTCTCTTAGGGCGAATGGAAGAAGACAGAGGGGATAAACAACCCAGCCGATAGTGGGATCTCCTCGATGCATTTACATAGGTCAAGCAGGCTCTGAAATAGAAGAACACAATGTTGAGTCTTTATGATCTACTAATGATGTCCCAAAAGCACCATGAAGCTATGGTTCATATGCTGACATCCATACCAGTGGATGAAAGCTTACCAGCAGAAGAGGAAGCAATACATGCTGTCATGCTTCTTCCCACCGCTGAGCAACCTAAACTAACCCCTCTGACCTTTCATGATAAATCCATCAAAGATGATCCAAAGAAAGGTCAAGTAACGACAGAACCCATGTTTATCACCATCCAGGTCGGTCAATATCGGATCTGGAGGGTGCACGTTGACGATGGCGTGGTTGCGAATGTCATCCCTTATCCTATAGTGGATAAGTTTGGCTTGGTCGACCAGATCAGTCCTACAACGACATCGTGCCTGAATTCGTTCAACAGGGCGCAGGTGCAAATCAAGGGGATAATGCATATTGAATTTGTGGTAGGGGATCAATTCCCAATAGACACCACATTTCTCGTTGTTGAGGAGATGCCCAGTTTCAACCTAATCCTAGGGAGGTCCTGGCTAGCCCAATTGAGGGCAGTTTCATCACCAATACATCAAGAGATTCACCTCCCTTACGCAGGGGGAGAAGTTGTAATACATGGCAATGAAATAACTCCTAGGACTATCAACAACATAGAGGAGGAACGAGGTTCGGAGATTGAGATGCTCGAGAACCAAACTCATGTCTGAACTCTCGAACAAACTGAAACGAACGATGACAGCCTAGCCTACACCGACCTACCATTTCAGGAGGATGGTATGGAGGAGGCAGATTACAAATCTCCCCATCCTTACACATCACTAAACGTAAAGGCCATCAAGAAACAATTGCGAATTAGCGATTGATCTGAGTGGCATTTACGTGCATCATCATACTTCCACTAGTTCTTTGCTTACAATTATCAGATTCAATTGATAGTGTACTTTAATATACATACATATACTTACGCTTTCTACCCATTACGCTATTTACATTCCTCATTTTACGCCATTTACGCTCCTTGACTGTCCTTAGTCATGTTAGCACAGTTAGGCAGATATCTACATTTTTATCAATTACACTTCCACACTTACGCAAATGGCCCGTAATGGCCTAAAACTACAGACGGCCCGCAATGGCCTTAAACTAGCAAAGGCCTACGATAGCCTAAAACTAGTTGGTGCGCCTATACCTTACACAAATGCTACATGACGGCCCGTGATGGCCTTAAACTAGCAATTCCATTCCACAGTAACGCAACCTAGTCAAAGTTTCTAACAACCCTGCTTACACTTTGCGTAGATCAAGACATAAAACTAGTAAAGACATAAAAACAAATAACATTTAAAAGAATACAGAAAATCTCATGACTAATCTCGCCAACATTTATATGGCCATTGTTCAGTTTCACGAATAAAATCATGCGTAAATCACAATTACGCATCCCCCCTGGTACCACTATCACCCGTATCCCTTAGGTCTGCCTCTAAGCCTAAGAAATCATCCTCAAGTGGGTTGTCCCTTTTAGAAGGTATTCCTTTATGAGGGATATCATCTTCATGAGGTCACTGCTCTAATGTTGGCTCCTCAAGAGGATGGTCTGCATCATTACGCTCTTCTTCTTGTCCTTGCCCACCACCCTGTTCGCCTTCTTCATCCACTCCTTGTACCTATATATAGTAAATACATAAGGAAAAGCCATAATAGGATAAATCAGAAAATTTATAGTCAATAACACCCAAACTTACTCGCGATGGTCCTACTTCTGCAACAAAGGGGAGCTAATCTAAACCGACCCATAGGCGCTGCATAATTTCATCTTCAGTTAATTCAGACCATACACCATTCCCCAAATTAGTTCTAGCCTTCACCTTCCCTTTCTCCACACTAGTCCATCGGGGTGATTCAGGGAAGAAGGTAGGGACTGTAGTCTCGCCCCTAAGAAGAGCAATCTCTCTTTCTGACGATGCGCTTACTGTCACCTACTCCTGGAACTTCTCAAAGGCTTTGGATGCACCAATGACATCGAGGAATACCCGCAAGGATTGAGCTTCAATGGCAAAGTCTCTATAATGCTGACGATAAGCGAGACTTTCTCGCTTATACAGATGCTTGTGATCTTTCTCCTTCTGCCCCCACTCTTGCACACTTGCGCAAAAATCCTTCCAGTCTTGGCTTTTCTGGGCCAACAGCTCTATTTGCATCCTTTGCTCCACCAGTTCTCGACTGGTTTGCACGCTGTTCCTGACTGCAGTCCAATAGCGAGTGTAGTCAATAATAGCTGTACGCCAGTCTCAGTCACCCATTTCCTGCGCCTGCAAGAATTCACACCGCGATCTCAGGTCTCCGACATCTTTGGTCAGAGACACCCTTTCCTTCTCTAACCTCTGCAGTCTCTTCCAAAGGTCTTCATTGACACTCCGACTCTCTCACAAGGAGCGAGTTGAGCGTAACACACATTTATGCATTTCCTGACAAATGTTGCGTGGCACGACCGCCCCGTCTGATGAAGGCTCCACTGTGTCCAAGTCAATGGGCTCTGTAGGGTCCCATCGAAGGCGTGCTCCTGATAACAAACGTTGTCAAGCGTAAATAAAACATTACAATTGTATAATAATATAAACGTACAGTAGCAGTAATATACCAGCCCTAGGATCGACACGCTCGAGGTGCTCGATCATATCACTGACAACGCCTTCCATAAAGGCAAACTTGTTAAGAAATTCTCCCCATCCTCTTCCCACAACAGCAGGTGTGGATGCATCTTGTTCATCTGTAACGTAATTAAGTTAAAATTTCTAGTTATTAACAGAATTCCTACAAAATTCTTAATGCACTGACCTCTACCTGATGTGGTGGGGGGTGCATCAATATTTTCCACCTCCTCTCTCTCCTCACGCACAAGGGTCTGTGTGTCACTTATTTTGATAGCCGGGGCCTCCTCTTCCAAAACTGGGGTCCCTTCTCCACACTGTAATACCACTACCCCTGTTTCAGGGGTTAACTGCTCCGTAGGTCTCACTGTTCATGTCACATAACACATCTAAGAAATTGACAATACCCTTAATATAAAGTTGCGTAACATGATAATTGCCATGACTTTCACTACACCTTTACACTTACCAGGTAGGGGTTTACTCCGCTGAACTCTGACTTGCATAGTCCTATCTATGGTACCCGCTGGTTCCGCAGGTGCCTCGGTTAAGCGAGGCCATTTTCGCTGAACCGAGGCGTCCACTATCTTTGCCGCTAGGCGCTTTCCCCACGATTCGTCATCGGTGTAGGTGGGAATCACCCCACCTACACTGTTAGCGCATCGCACTCGAGGAGCTGTCAAATCCCTTGTCGTTATAGACTGAGACTCCCCAATTCCCTCTGGAGGATCTTGTCCTCGGGTAGTGCTGAAAATATGGGAAATCCAAGGTTTGGATAGCTGGTCTCGATCTTGCTGCACCCAGACCCCATTCCTTTGGACAACCAAAAATTCGGCAAAACGCCGGAGACAAGCTATGAAGAAGGTGAAGTGCACATTGAAATTAGACTCAAGCTTCTGGCAGAGCCTGACCATTTCAGTGTGTAACCCCTTGACGAAATAGCTTACCCAGTCGAACTGGGTTCCTTCCTCCATAACCTCCCGCATGATATGGGCCTGTTCTATGGTAAAGAACCTTCCCTACGAGAGTGTTTTGGGCAAAGCCTGGGCCCGGAAGAGGGGATAAATAGTCTTGGCGATTTCTAATTCAATCCTTTCACAGGGGATCTCCTTGGTCTTCTTCTTGGTCCGCAGCCACTCCTCCAGCTCTTCCTAACATTTGAGGCTCCTCCTCGCTCTTTCCTCTATGGGAAGATCGTCAGAGGGGACGTCGAAGAGGTCAGCAAACAGCTGAGCATCAATATTGTACCGTCGGAAATTGTCGGTCTTCGGCTAGAAGGAAATAGAGGTCGTGGGATCACAAGTGGTGCACAGAAGATCCTACCTTTGCCTGAGGGTGAGCTGGAATGAAAGAAGGTAGAGTACCTTGGGTAGTCCGGACGTGGATTAGACAAGGATTTCCCCAAACGTGCATCGAAATGTTGTACGTTGGGTTATACGTAAACGGCGTAGCGGGCGTAAATAGAGCGTAAATAGTGTTACCAATGCAAACAGAGCGTAAACGTACATAGGCGTAAACAGAATACGTACAATAATTAATGCAAACTGTAAACGATTATAGGAAGAAAATGTAACAATGGCATTATGGAATGAAAGTACAATGCACTGGTCACACGCAGTTATGAGTGGAACACAAGGCGGACAAAAGCCCCAGTGGGTGCAGGGATGATTGCAGCTGGTTCACACTGTAAGCACAGTGTAGAGACACGATCAGTTCTGTCAACTCGTACAGAATCCAAGCCTAGCGACGCCGGATGAGCAGCCAGTGCCCAAAGGTTTTAGAATGGATCGCTTCTGCGATTATCATCAACGCAACGGGCATGGCATGGATTACTGTTTCATACTGAAATAGGACATACAGCGAATGATTGATGAAGGCCAAATCACCTTTAATGAGGCCAACTCGGTCCAACCACAGAACCAGGCTATGGGGGTGTATAAAGATCCTCTGAACACCAAAGAGGCGACGTACGTTATCAATACAATCTGCTTTGATGATAAACCCGAGACACCCAACATTAACACCGTCTACCCTGAGTATAAATAACAGACACCTAACAAACCGTTCGTAGTTCATGTTCATCCCACTCCATCTACATCCATTCCTCAACCATCACTCGCCTCGTAAAAACCATATGTAGTGCGCATACCTCCCGCTGTTACTACCTCAAGTCTATCACCCCCTCCCACTTGGCTTGTCCCTTTCGTAGTCCGAGTGCTACCCACAGTTGCAATAGCAGAAGTCCAAGCCTCCACCTCACAAATGCAAGGCAGACCTAGCCCCTCCATCATTAGGATGCCTGGCCAGCCTTCTGCTCAATCACACCTAACTGTCCAACCACAACCCCGCCCGCCTCCATATGTGGTGTGAATCCCAGGGCAACCCGAAGCTTCAAGACCAGCTCCACCTTCACGCCACACATGAGAACGCTTAGCAGATAAGCTTACGCGTGAACACTTAGAGAAGGAGCATTAACGGTTAGCTATAGGGCCTCCTAGACTCACTCCACTTAACGCCATCCATGACGCAACCCAACAGTCAACCAAGCGCAGGCAACGAGGGTGAACCATCCAAACAACATGACAAGTCTAAAACAATGGCTCTAAGCAAAAATGATGAACCAACTAAGCATGAAATAAAATTGCTGGGGCCAATGGACCTAGTCACCACTGACACAAACGCCCCCAGTAGTAGAGACTTGGCAAGGGCTTTAACACAAGTCACACAAGCACTCAAGTAGAAGAACACCTCGCTAAGCTTGTATGACTTGATTCTTACATCCCAAACACATCGTGAAGCCTTGGTACGCATGTTAAGGTCGATCCCAGTAAGCGAGAACTTGCCCCCAAATGAACCATCCATTCATGCGGTAATGTACTCGCCCCAAGGGTCAATGTCCAAACCACTAAGCTTTCACAACGATAACATTAAAAGGGATAAGAAAATAGGGGAGGTGAAAATAGCCCCCATGTTCATAACGATACACATAAACCAGTTCAAGATACATAGGGTCCACATAGACGATGGAGCTGCTACGAACGTGGTACAATACCCCATTGTTGAACAACTAGGACTAACGGAGTCAATCAAACCGACTGCAACTACATGTTTAAAATCGTTCAGCAGGTCATGCGTGATGGTCAAAGGCATGGTGACCTTAGACTTCATAGTAGGAGACCAGTTTCCCACGTCCGCCGATTTCGTTGTGGTTGATGAAATGCCGAGGTTCAACCTAATATTAGGAAGACCCTGGTTGGCCCAACTGAAAGCGGTCTCCTCCCCTATATATCAAGAAATTCACCTACCTTATGAGGGCGGTGAAATCATCATACACGGGGAAGCGGCTACACCTATTGTTTCATCGCACATGGACATGGACAAAGGCTCAGAGGTTGAACTCAAAAAGCCTAGTCGAAATGACATAAACGAAAAACAACCGGTGGGCAGTAATCGAAATCCACCTAAAACAGAAACGCCTGCACCCAACATTGTACATACACCTTCTCAATTAGAAACTAACACAGAACTCATAACAAATGCCGAAACACGAGAAAACACTGACACAGAAGTCATTCCATTAGACATCCCTTGGGCCGAATTACTATTTAACATAATC
Source organism: Gnetum montanum (assembly GCA_015680685.1). Classification (NCBI taxonomy): domain Eukaryota; kingdom Viridiplantae; phylum Streptophyta; class Gnetopsida; order Gnetales; family Gnetaceae; genus Gnetum; species Gnetum montanum. The sequence continues at coordinate 982,010 of MNCI01028249.1, forward strand.
AGCAAAGGGGACGCTGAATATAGAATCATACCCGTTGACATATTGCCTAACATTAAAAAGAAAAAAATCAAAAAAATCCTAACATAATACCATCTCAATTAGTCCGAAACGACGTTAAACTATAGCATGTCCGAAACGACGTTAAACTACAACAGCAAAAAAAAACATTAAACTACACCCCTTGTCCGGAAAGGCGTTAAACTATCATGTCTGCAATGACAGAAAAATAGCCATGATCAGAAATGGTCGGTCAACCGAGAAATCCATCCACATTATCCGAAATGTTACTTATTTACAACGTGTCCCACAATGGCCCTAAACTACGCATGGGGCCCGAAATGGCCTTAAACTAGATCACACACTTGTACGTTATTTCTTCTCTTATAATTACATCAACATACTACATTTAGAAAAAATGAAAAAATAAACCAAAATATTTTACATTGTCGTGTCGTGTGTGCAATCAAACTCAAAATCAACAAAAAATATTTATACATGCAATGTTGTACAATTATAAGTGTCAATTGTTTCCGTTTATCTCAAAGTTTTCAAGTTACAATTCCCGTATCAATTTGAGTCAGCATAGTTCCAAAGACAAAACTAAAGAAAAAAAACTAAGCATCTGGGATGGGAGGATCGTCCCCTTTAGATCCATCGGCGTTAGGGGCCCCTGCTCTACTGGGGCCAGCCTCTTGAGCATCGTCACCACCTTCATCCTGAAAATACAAAATGAGACAACCAATATAAGAATAAGAGAGCATCAAAATTTCAAACATCCTTAAGCAAATCAATTTCACAATGACAAAATACTTACCATAGGAGATCTCCCCAAGCCAAACTCCAATCGACGAAGGATTTCCTCCTCCGAAACACTAGCCCAATCTGTTTCACCGAGGCCTAGGTCGATGTCTGCCAAGGCCTTTCCCTTGTCAACGGCCGACCAGACAGGACGCTTCAAAGGAAATTCACCCACAGTAACTTCCCCAGAAGNGCAAAAAAAAACATTAAACTACACCCCTTGTCCGGAAAGGCGTTAAACTATCATGTCTGCAATGACAGAAAAATAGCCATGATCAGAAATGGTCGGTCAACCGAGAAATCCATCCACATTATCCGAAATGTTACTTATTTACAACGTGTCCCACAATGGCCCTAAACTACGCATGGGGCCCGAAATGGCCTTAAACTAGATCACACACTTGTACGTTATTTCTTCTCTTATAATTACATCAACATACTACATTTAGAAAAAATGAAAAAATAAACCAAAATATTTTACATTGTCGTGTCGTGTGTGCAATCAAACTCAAAATCAACAAAAAATATTTATACATGCAATGTTGTACAATTATAAGTGTCAATTGTTTCCGTTTATCTCAAAGTTTTCAAGTTACAATTCCCGTATCAATTTGAGTCAGCATAGTTCCAAAGACAAAACTAAAGAAAAAAAACTAAGCATCTGGGATGGGAGGATCGTCCCCTTTAGATCCATCGGCGTTAGGGGCCCCTGCTCTACTGGGGCCAGCCTCTTGAGCATCGTCACCACCTTCATCCTGAAAATACAAAATGAGACAACCAATATAAGAATAAGAGAGCATCAAAATTTCAAACATCCTTAAGCAAATCAATTTCACAATGACAAAATACTTACCATAGGAGATCTCCCCAAGCCAAACTCCAATCGACGAAGGATTTCCTCCTCCGAAACACTAGCCCAATCTGTTTCACCGAGGCCTAGGTCGATGTCTGCCAAGGCCTTTCCCTTGTCAACGGCCGACCAGACAGGACGCTTCAAAGGAAATTCACCCACAGTAACTTCCCCAGAAGCATTGGTAATAACCCTCTTAGGAGATTCCATCTCAACTATGGTGTTCTCTGTAAAAGTATCAAACGCAGAACGTAAGCCCAAACCCTCTACGAATATCTCAAGTTGCCATTTCTCTATGGAAACTTCTTTTAATGATTTCTTATAGTGGTGCTTATGATTTTTCTCATCTTGGCCCCACTTACGCACCTTGGAGGAAAATGCCTTCTAATCCTGGCACTTCAGATTTAATAGGTCTATCTGGGCTTTACGTTCCGCAAACCTTCGAGTTAGTGACACATGGCGATTTAACAAGTTTCAATGTCTATTGTATGTAATCTCGGACGTTCGCCAAGAACTATCACCTGCTAATCGGGCCGAAGCAAATTCATAATGAGCTTTGAGGTCGTCGTGTTCGACCGATAACTTGGAGACTTTCTTCTCTTTTGTCTGGATCTGCAACCATAGTTGTTCGATGGATCGCCTACATGTCCACACCGACTTGGCGTTATGAACAAGGCTTTCCGCCACCTCATTGTAAACCGGCCTTGGTACCTGTTCCACTTCTAGGGGTAGTGTAGCCAAACTATCGATGCTAATTACCTCAGAAGGATCCCACCTTAACTTGGCACCTATGCGTACGAAAAGATCAAATGTTAAGACAACAGAAACAAGGCGTGACACTCTAAAACAGCAAACCATCTAGAAACATTATACCTATTTCGGGGTGGACCTCCTGAATTCGTTCGACAACCTCTTCCATGATCCCAGCCACAAAATCCATCTTACTTGGCATTTCCATCCAAGTAAATGGCTCATGGGTGCGAAAACTAACCTCAGCGATCCCCTCAGGGGGAATCGTCTTCATGGGTACATCTAAGTGCACCGTCCTGGTTTTGCTCCCTTTGTCTGAGAAAAATGAAAATATGAAAAAATACTGTAGAAATGACAACTAACAAGGCAATTTGAAATAAAATAAGAAGAAAAACATACCACGCTCCTCGTCACCTTTTGGAGGATCGCCTAAATCCAGATTCCCCTGAAGAAAGCTGCGGAACATTTGTTTGACACCACCTTGGTCATCAAATGGCTCAGTTTCCATGGTGTTCTCCTTTAATTCCTCTGTTCCTCCTCCCTGATCCTTATCCACATTTTCCTCTTCGTTATTCCACTCTATGTTGGTCTCCTCCTCCTCGGTAATGGTTTCTAGCGCCTGCTTCCTTACTTCTCAAATCAAGCCAAGGACGTCAGTGACATGTAAGCAATTGAAAAGGCAAAATTATAGACAAAACGAAAATAATAAAACAATAAGCTGGCAAAATTTACATACTGGGCATCTTGAATCTTATGCGCTTTACTTGTGGCTCTATCACATTAGAAGCTTCCTCAGTTGCGCGTTCATGTCTCTTCAGCTTTGCTTTGGCTTGGCCAACGGTTTCTTTAATAACCCGCTCAGCTCTCCTTGTAGTGAGGGGCACATCATTTGGCTCTAACCCCAAACTATCGCGAGTATGAATGGAGGTACCCGACGATCCCCTGGTCATAATAGACACAAACTCATCGATGCCTTCAGGCGCATCCTGGGACTTGGCTGTATTGAATAAGTGGTTGATCCACGAGCGGGATAGTTGACCCCGATCCCGTAGAACAAACTTGTTACCTGCGCGGACTACCCAAAACTTGGCGAAGTGATGAAGGTAGCCAGCAAAGAAGGCAAAAGTGAAGTGGGATTGCACCTCAACATTCAAGCACAATTGCACTATCTCTTTGTGCATGCCCGACAACAGAAATCCAGCCCAGGTATAGCACATGCTAGTTTCCAGTATGGTTTGCATAACACGCACCACCTCAACCCCAAGGCTCCGTACCTGAGAAAGGGTTTTGGGAAATACCCGTGCCCTAAACAGGTTATATAGTTCATTTACCTCCTCAACTTTTGCCTTCCCCTACATCAGGAATCCCTTGTCACCCTTGGCCAGGCCCAACTAGTCCTCCAACTCGTGCACCGTATGGAGCTCTTTATGAGCTCTGTCTAAAACTACACTTATGCCATCTGCCAATACCCCAAATAAGTTTGAAAGGAATTCTGGCGACAGATGGAAAACTACCTTAACACCCTTAATCCGGGTGCTATAGTAGGAGACAGACTCATTAAAAGAATCCACGATCCCAATCATTTCCCCTATTGATACATTCGGACTTGGGGTCATGAAGAGCTCTATAAGGTCGGCATTATCCAAGCAACGAACAATAGATGGCGAAGCATGGTTGGGTAACCATTTTTGGGCCTTAGTCACTTCCCCGAACTTCATTGACAATGTTATCTCAGTTCGTCCAGTTGTGATAGGATCCCTGCCAAGAGGTGCATCAACTGCAAACGCAATGTAAGGTTGTCGTATCAGTATAACTCTCGGCAGTTAAAACACGTTAGCACATCCAAAAGACATTGTCATTTACCTCCCGTAGTAGACTTGGATGTGCTTCCTAAACCAGATTCATGAGGGAAAACTGGCCCCCGGTCCAACCAATCTTTATCCAGCCATCCACAAGCTTGGCACATTGCCAACGCTCTAGAGAATCGTTGATGAAAATAGACGATATCCCCCTTCATTAGACCTAAAACAGCTTTATGAAGGGTCGGACCTGCCATAAATGCCTCTAGAGCGATACAGGTTAAGGCAAGCCCATCATCCTCGACAAATAATCCGTCTGCATTAACTTTAGGCCTACACACGAAAAGATGTCAAAACTGAGGCAAACACCAAACGACGAAAAGAAGCAATAAACCTGAATGGTCATACCTGCCCACTCGGTACACTGTGCCGAGAGGGTTCTGGAACAATGTGTGTGCGCGCGCGGCCAAGAATAAGGTGTTGTCAAGATAGTCCTGCCCTTGTGGTAATCGGGCCCACACGCGTGTTAACGGGTGTGTGGACCTGGGCCCGCGGGTAGAACTATCCTCATTCGTCAGCTGCCCCTCATTGATGTCTTCCATGAAGACAACGACACCCTCCACGCCTCCTGGTAACATCGCCTCAAGTATGCTCTGTGCCACCAGTTCATTTAGGTGTGATCAGATAACTACATCAAAATTGTCCAGTATGAAGGACAGGAATTCGGACGCACCTTCTCTGAATCAAACCCTGATTAGGTCTGGGGTAGGCTCATCTGCCTCCATGGTGCCAAACCATGTTAGCACCCCGACAAGCTCAACCACGAGGAGGAAAGGCTTGGTGTCCCAGCAAACAACTAGAGTACCAACGTAAAATCAGCCATGCATCAAAATAACATGAAAAACAAAGGTTCACATTGTAGACTGACACTTAGAAAAATTTTCTAACTGTTTATGCCCGATGTATACGCTGCTAAACCTAGCATAGACGCTGCCAAAATCTGTTTACGCCCAGCGTATATGCTGCTAAACCTAGCGTAGACGCTGTCGAAATCTATTCATGCCCGGTGTATACGCTGCCTGACCCAGCGTATACGCTGATAACTAACTGATTATGCTGATGCCTGAACCACTTATGCTTAGCACATACGTTGAAGAAACCCTCAGCGTATATGCCATAGAAGTGGCCAGCGTAAATAGTCTACGCTAGACATTGAACAAACAGTTTATGCTGGAAAGATGAAAAAAAAGTCTACGCTACATCCTACTCGAAAAGACAACTGTGTACGCTCAGCGTATACGCTAAAGAAACCTCTAGCGTATACGTCGTCACAGCGTAAATCATCTACGCTGATAAAACAGAACGCTTACGCTAACAAAACAGAACGTGTATAGAAAACTTGTTACGCCCTATAGCCTTCAGCGTATATGCTGATACAACTGTCTACGTGTCGTGCAAGAAAAAAATGATTACGCTATGCATTGAAAATAGATTACGCTATGATAGTCTACGCTAACCCGACCTTACGCTGAACTTTACGCTCGGCGTATACGCCGAGACCCTATACGAAACTGTCTACGCTACAAAGCACGCACAAGCAAAAATAATTAACAGAGGCAGGATCAGAGCCTACCTGTGTGATGTTCCAGGCCATGATGGAATCCTTGGCTAGGGTAGCCATTGCAGCATGGCTTCACTCTCCTTTGCGAAGGTTAAGTCAGTACTCTTCCTCCCCTGCCCTTCCACCTCCTTGCCTTTGCCCATCTTGGCATCTACGCTGGGATTGATAGCTTACGCTGAGGTTTGAAACTCTGTACGCCCACGCTCGACCTTCTACGCTCAGCATCTATGTTGGGGTTTGATCGTTGGCGTCTACGCTAGGGTTTAGTCGGCGTCTACACTGAGGTTTTGGTTTGCGGTTACGCTAGGTTTTGTAGTTTACGCTTACGCTCACTCAGTCGTTTACGCTCAGAATGCAATGTGACAAATGAAGCTCCCCCCTTTTTTATAGCACTCCGCCGACGCTAACGCCACCGCTTACACCGCCACCTCCCAGTTCACTACTTTTTTCCTTTTTACTCATTTTTCACCGAAAATTCGCTCAAAAATGATAAAAAAACAAAAACTACTACGTCCCGGTTTTGCTGTGGACCCCATTTCGGACGTTTACGCTGAACATTCCGGCGTAAACTACCATTACAGCCTGGTATGGCCTTAAACTGCCATGACGGCCCGGTATGGCCTTAAACTGCCACATACAAACCCATTATGATCCGATATGGCCTTAAAATGCCATCTGCAGATTACATGTGGCCCGATAAGACGTTAAACTGCCACCCATGGCCCGGCATGGCCTTAAACTGTCATGCGTCCCAGTGTGACGATAATCCACCATCATGCATGTACACAATCTAAAAATACCAAAGAACATAGAACAATACCCATTGGCTCATTCAACTCTCTATTTATTGGTAGGAGTAAGCCTGATGGATTGCCAGCAGTTAACTGCACCATTAATCATTGAAGGACCATATGGCAAAGTTGCAAGAGATATTAACATAAACCTCATTCACTTGAGTTCATCAACAGACAACGCAGTCATTGCCTCAACATAGTAAACAATAGACAACTACAAAGGAATGACAAAATCCCTCGACATAGAAGCTGAAAATATCACCGAAGACCCATTGACCGAAACCCCCATAACCATGCCCGATGGGGAAATTAAGATACTAAAATTAAGCACATTACTAAAACCACACCTAGCCAAAAACATTGAAGACGTGCTTAGGGAAAATATGAAAGCATTCGCTTGGTCCTATACGGACATGCCCGGACTAGATCCTTGAATTGTCTAGCACAACATTATTCTGGACCCAAAATTAAGACCAGTAAAATGGAAGGCATGAAAGGTTAAACCCGAAGTGGCATTGGCAATTCATAATGAAATCACCAAACTTTATCAGGCCAGCTTCATTCAAGCTGTTGATTACGCCGAGTGGGTATCCAACATGGTCATTGTTCTGAAGAAGAACAGAAGCATTCGCTTATGCATTGACTTTCGGGATTTAAATGTTGCAACCATAAAAGATGATTTTCCTCTACCCAGCATCGATCAACTTATTTACTCGACCGCTGGGCACACGCTATTATCTTTTATGGATGGCTTCTCAGAATACAATCAAATACACATCAACCCGGAGCATCAGCTTCGGAGAACCTTTATGACACCATGGGGAACCTTTTGTTACACAATGATGCCATTAGGTCTTAGGAATGTTGGGGCCATGTATCAAAGAGCAATGACATTCATCTTTAGTGATTACATGTTACACTCACTTAATGATTATGTAGACGACATTGTGGTTAAGTCCAAAACATCAAAACAACATATACAAGACCTTAACCTAGTATTAAAACGTTGTTTAAAGTATGAATTGAGACTCAACCCACAAAATGTGTCTTTGGCATCAAGATAGGCAAAATGCTTGGATTCATAGCCTCAGAAGCAGGGATACGAGTAGAACCTGATAAGGTTAAGGCCATAACAAACCTAAAACCACTAGGCAACCTTACCGAACTTCGAGGTATACAAGGTAGATTACAGTTTATTAGGTGCTTCATAGAAAAATTGATAGACAAACTAAAACCAATGAACCACCTGTTACGCAAGAACGTCCATTTTGAATGGACTCCGTAGTGTCAAGAAGCATTCCATAGCATTAAAATGACACTTGCCCAATTACCCACGGTTTATCCACCCCAAAACGATAAACCATTTTACATCTACCTCGCTACTTCGGATTCATCAATCGCGTCTATGCTTTGCCAAAAACGAGATGACGGAACCGAAGTCCCTGTATATTACTTAAGCCATGCATTAGTCGCTCATGAGAAAAAGTATAACGACATGGAAAGGTCCTGTTTAGCTTTGGTCTTTTCTTTGAGAAAATGGCGACATTACCTCTTCCGTAACCAAGCTAATATAATTTGCAAGGACAATGTGCTCAGGGCCATCACAGGAAACATTTACGAAATGAGTCAAATAGCCCGCTGGAAAGCCATGATAGCTGAATTTGACCTACACTACATAATGCAATCATCAGTTAAAGGTTAAGCCATAGTAAGTCAAATGGCCACGTCACCAATGCGTGATCAAGCGACAATAGAACAAGAATTCCCGGATGAGGATATAAGCACAATAGACATAGTGCCCAATGACTACGATGTCATTCTAAACTTTGATGGAGCATCCACCTCTCGAGGGGGAAGTGCAGCCGCTGTCATCACCTATCCCTCTGCGGAGATCCGACCCTTTGCTTATCGTTTCAACTTTCATTGTACAAACAACATAGCAGAGTACAAAGGTCTCCTTAGAGGTCTTGTGGCAGCCTTGGCTTTAGACATCACACGGCTTGTGGTCAGAGGAGACTCGCAGCTGGTCATAAACTAGGTCACATACGTCTATACATGTAAAGCCCAACATTTACAACCATACTGCGACCTGGCAAAACACCTAACGAGGCGATTCGAAAACATCGATGTGCAATACATCTCTAGAAATGATAATACCATTGCAGATGCACTAGCCACCTTGGCATTAAACGTATCGCTTGACATGTTCCACACGTTGCCAAGCTCCATAACCAGTTGTGCCGAACCAATAACCGATACTATTGACGCGCTGCCGGTCGCATCTGTTAGTACAACACACACCATAGAATGGTATGATGACATAAAAGAATACCTTCTACGTGGCAAAACACCATGACATCTAACAAATGAACAAAAGGATGTAGTACGAAAACATTCTAAACATTATACCCTAGTAGGGGACACGTTATGTCATAGATCCTACGAAGGCATATTGCTAACATGCGTTAACAGTACCGATGCTCAAACCATTGTCGAACAAGTACACGATAGACTATGTGGAGGACATATAGCGCTAAAAGCCATGGCAACAAAGATAAGACGCTTAGGCTACTATTGGCCACACATGGAATACGACTGCCTCTCCAAGGTCAAAACATGTAGTACTTGTCAAAAACATAGCAATCTAATACATGTCCCACCAAATGAGTTGTATATAGCCCAAATCACGTGGCCCTTTCAAAAGTGGGGATTGAACCTTATTGGCCCGATAACACCCTCATCTTCTGCTGGGCATAGCTTCATCATAACCGCAACTGAATATTTTACGAAGTGGGTAGAAGCTGCTCTCCTTTGAAAAACTACATCTAAACATGTATGCAATTTCATTCTTGAAAACATTGTAACCCGCTTTGGCATTCCCATGATAATCATCACTGACAACGGGCCACAATTTAGCAATGCCAAGACCAAAACCTTTTGTGAAATTCTAGGGATCAAACACTCATTTTCATCCCCTTACTATCCTCATAGCAATGGGCAAGCAGAGGCGACGAACAAAATGATTATCATAATACTCAAAAAGATGCTCACCCAAAGCAAGCGAAGATGGCACAAACAATTGATATATGCATTGTGGGCATACCGTACTACACATCGAACTTCAACAGGTAAAACACCATATATCTTGTTTACGGTTTAGAAGCTATTTTACCTTTGGAATTACAGGTACCATCTTTAAGGATCACACTTTCCGGACTCCTCGACGACGGGCAGAACAATGATCTGCGCATCATTGACTTGGACTCGGTAGAGGAAGAATGCATATGTGCCCTCGATCAAATCGAATGGTATCAAAAATAACAACAGCAACGACATCGGCACAACACCCATAAGCGCCCTATCAAAGAAGGTGACCTTGTATTTAAGGTAGTTCGAGAACACTCAGACAAATTCTCAGCCAACTGGGAATGGCCTTGGTCATTAAAGCATTCGACAATGGAGCATTCAAGCTCACTGATATGGAAGGGAATGAGCTTGCCAATCCAACCAATCACTTGTTCCTAAAACCGTTCTACATTTGAGTACAAGCTCAGGTACGTGCAAGTCCTGGAGTCACGACTTTAAACTGATACCACAGAAAAGTCCTGGAGTCACAACTTTAAACTGATACCACAGAAAAGTCCTAGAGTCACGACTTTAAACTGATACCACAGAAAAGTCCTGGAGTCACGACTTTAAACTGATACCACAGAATAGTCCTAGAGTCACGACTTTAAATTGATACCATAGAAAAGTCCTGGAGTCACGACTTTAAATTGATACCACAGAAAATTCCTGGAGTCATGACTTTAAACCGATACCACAGAATAGTCTTGGATCATGACTTAAAACTGGTACCACAGCTCGTCCTGGAATCATGACGATAAACTAATACCACACAGTGTCTGCAACGACAATAAACTAGCACCCATCAAGCACGACAGTAAATTGCCACCATTGCATTCACCAGAGTCCGCTAAGACTATAAACTGGTTTGCCTCTTCATGGTCCGCTAAGACTAGAAACTGTAACTGCAACGTCCACCACGAGCTAAACGGGCAACGTCCAACGGGTTATGACATAAAACCAACCCATGATAGTCTGCCAAGACTATAAACCGACAAGTTTATCTCTAGTTCCTCAATCCGTCGTCGCATTCAAAATTCATCAGAACCACTACATCGCTTGCCATCAGACAATCCCACCAACGTCGCTGCCACTCATATACAGTGCCTGAAATCACCTCCAATGTCTTTGTAACTGTGTAAGTCTAAGCTTGCTTATTCACTCATGGTTTTCTTGTTTCCTTGGAGTTATGTTTGCAGGATGACACCCAGAGGTTTTCGCACAAGAATGCATTTCATCATAAGCAGCAAGATGGGACAATGTTCACAGCACGCATGGCAAGACTAAATCAAACCATTCGCTAGTACATCCCCATTTCCTGATACACTCTCTACCTATTCACCGACACAGTTTACTCAGTCACACCTTTGATACACCCAGTACATCCAACACTTTGAGCACGCGGTCACATACTGTAACACTTTGAAGTAGTTGCAACACATGACATAGCACTTGCACATGAGTACAAGATCAATGTTACATTTTCTTCCAAAAAAAATGCAAGACCCTTAGCACTTCCCATACAAGCCCTAGGTAGGAAGGCAATCATCTTAAAACCAAGTACTCATGTTAAAAACAATCAAAAAATATCCAGTTGCATAGTTTTGGCTCTCTGCCAATAAGCTTCCCCCTAAGAATTAAATAAGGCCCTGTTCCTCCAAAAAGTGTAACACATCCTCCCGTGGCTTTGGCCTTGCTAGCAAATTCTCTTGAACATTACCCAAGAGGCTTGTTCCGCCAAAGGATGCACATTACATGTCTGGATTCCAAGTTTGCTAAATAATGGCTATTGACAAGGATCAGCATGACACACACACCAGAGCATCCTCTTTTCACCAAGCATAATCCCTTGGGCAATTACTAGTCCCCACAATCCCTATTCTCCTACCAGTTACAAATTTCACTTGCCCAATCCCATATACTACTAAACATGGTACGATGACGTTTAGTCAAGTGGCAACGGACAAAGTCTCTATCAAGTTGCTTGTGATGTTTTGCACTTCTTTGTCGACGCTTCTTGGGTCAATTCCTCCAAATGTCAACAAAGAGGGGCCAATGAAACACCACAAAATTTTGAGCTTAGTACTTGTCCAACACCAAGCGGGTCCCTGGGACCCCCAGACGACCACAGCTACATTTGGTGTCAAACACGACAACTTCAGAGATCAGATGCTTAATTTTCACTAAGTATGCAGGTCCAGCGTATACACCCAGCGTATACGCTCAAATTCACAGCGTATACACCAAGTGTGTATGCTCAAATTCCTAGCGTATACGCCCAACGTAGACATTCAGTGTACATGCCTCACATGTATGCCCAGCAGGTACAATAGACACATACGCCCGAAGACGGCATGAAAACAGCACTACAGAGCGAGATTTCGCACAAAGTAGCAACCTTTATCGTATATGCCCCAGTGTATACGCCCAACATCCATCAGCGTATACGCTCCAGTGTATACGCCCAGCATCCACCAGTGTATATGCCCAGCGTATACGCCAACGTCTACGACGTCTACGCCCAAGTTCGCATACACCCAGCACCTCCAGCGTATACACCCAGCGTATATGCCCGGCAAATGTAACATATTGTACACTTGTAAATTTTATACTCTTGCACTTGGTCAACACGCCACGTGTCTCCCAACTTGAGTCCGCTGTCAAAACCCTGTATAAAAGCCCAATTGTGGACGAAATCCAGGACGGTTGGAAAATTCCTAGAGAACACCAGAGAATAGAAACGTTGAGAACCAGAGCACAAAACCTTTTACGCTGGACAACCCTATACATTGAGCATACAGCCTCTATGCTGTGTTTACAGTGTGAACTAGCCGCAATCATCCCTGTACCCACCAGGGCTTTCGTCCGCCTTGTGTTCCACTCACAACTGCGTTTGATCAGTGCATTGTACTTTCATTCTGTAATTCCACTGTTACATTTTCTTCCCATAATCATTTACAGTTTGCATTAATTGTTGTACGTATTCTATTTACGCCTATGTACGTTTACGCTCTGTTTGCATTGGTTACACTGTTTACACTCTGTTTACGCCCACTACGCCATTTACGTATAACCCAGCGTACAACACTTTGATGCACGTTCAAGGAAATCCTTGTCTAATCCGCATCTAGACCATCCAAGGTACCCTACCTTCGTTCATTCCAGCTCGCCCTCAAGCGAAGGTAGGGTCTTATATGCGCATCTTGTGATCCCAAGGCCTCTGTTTCCTTCCAGCCGGAGACCGACAATTTCTGACAGTACAGAAATTAGCACTAGAAGGAGGGCCTCTACCTAAAACATCACCTACAAGCTTCCCAGCATTTATGCTGCGTAATCTAAAACCTCATCTGTCAACTATTCAGTGTCTACGCTGATCAGCGTTTACGCTGCCCTGTTCAAAACTCACCCTCTGCAAGTCTTCCAGCGTTTATGTTGTCAACCATACGTGGACTCTGTCCACAGAAATCCTAGCGTCTATGCTGCCGCATATACACTACACGCCTTATGCTGCAGATTTTTCCTTACGCCATACACAAGACTGCTAAATTTTATGCTGCACATTTTTACGCCGTAGGTTTTCTCTACGCTGCACACTGACTTCCAGAAACTCTGTTTACGCTAATCTCTTTATGCTACAAACTAGTTCATGCTACTGTTCATTTATACCAAACTGTATGTTGTAAAACCTGTTTACGCTGCACATTGACACTGTATACACTGCTCAACGTATACGCTGCTCTTCTTACACTGTAGACTTTGTCTATGCTACTTTTTAGTTTATATTGCACTTTACACGCTATAATCCTATTTTACGCTACACCTTGACGTTGTATACGCTGCACTCCTTACGCTGTAGACTTGTCTACGCTGACCTTTTACGCTCCATCCCTATACGCTGTCTACATCGTCGTTATATGTTGGACGCTGAAGCGTATACGCTACCCGTTACCAAGTAAGTTTATGTTGTACTAAGTACATTAATTTCATATCCCTATACTGTGTCATACCCTCAACAGGTCATCATGAACCCCGTAAACACCACCGCTGCAACTGCTCAAGTCACCGATGTCGTGAGTACCATGGCCATCCAATAGCCCGCGGCACAACCCACAGCGAGGCCCCCCCAGTCCCTAAGGTTGCAAGGGAGGAACCCAACCTCTAACATTATAACCCAGGACCAGGACAACTTCATATGTGTGAAGATACAAGCTATTCTGGCAGTAGATTGAGTCGAAATGGAGAGAAAGAGGCAATATGAACTCTTCTATAGGGGGGGACCTGAGTTTATCCATTCCCCATATGATATAATCCCTGTTCCAGAACAGTACTCAGAGCTCGTCACACGACTCCTCCTGCAAAGGAGCCAGTCGTTGGATCAGCTTGCAGTGGATTTCCAACCAGAAGAGAAAGATGAGTTCGCTACTCAATCCGAGCACGAAGACTCCTATCACACCCTCAGTCCACAAACCCACATCAACCCCATGTTTCATCTAGGCATAGGGAAAGTCATGCCCCTCCAACCCCTCTGGTTCACCCAGGTGCAAACACCTCTACCAGAAACATCTGCACTGGTTCATGTCCCTTCGGTAACTGACCTGCAATTCAGCACACTCCCTCTTGCCATCATTCCAGCCATAGCAGCCGGCCCGTCATCGCAAGCACCACCCCTGCACGATAACATAGGAGCAACTTTCGTGCCTCAAGTGATAGGGATGCCACATGTGATACCAACATCCACATCTGCACACTACATCCCCCACATCCAAATGCACGGGGCCCCTTCCACCGCTGTAACCCAACAGGGGGTTCCTTCACAAAACGTAGCTGGACAATGGGTAGCGATGGGTGCGTCATCACATCAACCCTCTTACCACCACGTGCCACCCCATATGATTCCACCAGCCAACATTCCCCAAGTACAACTGCAACCGCAGTAACAAAAACCCCACACCTACAATGTGCCGCCCCTAGGGCCACACACTATAAACATCCCACAAGCACAGCAACCAACCGCACAGCTTTCAGCCTTTCAACCTACCATCCAACACTCTAACCTATACAATATACCACAACCTCAAGCTACCATGTCACCTAGTGCCCAAGACTAGGCAGACGCCAAAAAATTAATGCAAGAACTAACTGACGAGGTAAAGCACCTCAAAATAGCTGCCGACGGAGAGCTGAAGGTAGTGGACTTCTACCACGATGACCCCATCAGCCCTTCCGTCCCACCTCTAACCTTTCCCAAGGGCATATCATTGCCAGTACTAACTAAATATAATGGGGAAATGGACCCCAACGCTCACTTAATAACGTTTAGGTTAGAATGCGCATTGCTCCAGGCATGGCCACATGCCATTTTATGAGTGTTCCCTATGTCTCTTGCAGGGAGAGCACTCGATTGGTATCGGGCCCTGACGAGGAATTCCATATTTTCCTTGGAAGAGTTGTTACATCAATTTGTGACTAGGTTCAAATATAACTTGAAACCTGAGGTGACATTGGATAGCCTTATACAGGTTAAACAAGCGCCACTTGAACCTGTGCAGAAATTCATTCAGAGGTGGAGTGTCGCTCTCAATGAGCTACACGAGCCAGTCTCACAGACATATCTGCTCACAATTCTAAAGGGGGTCATTAATGACTTCTTCAAATCTAAATTGTACTATCTTAATGCGTGTAATCTTAACTAAGCCTTTGTACAAATCAAGAATATAGAAGAGGCGGCTCAAATTAGCCATGACCCCGCATACTTAGCCTTCAAAAATAAACATAGTAAAAAGGATAAAGAGAAGGCTAAAGCAACCATAGCAGCAATAGCAGAAACGCAACAATCAAATAAACTGCCAGCAGCCCCTACTAACTATACTAGACCTACTCCCGTGACTACACCAGAATCATCATCATCGCAGAACCCGACACAAAACCGTACGAGGAACTTTGAGAGGAAAGAACCTTCTCAATATACGTCATTTCCTATAAAGCCATCCCAACTATTCGATCAACAACTGAAAGCTGGATTAATGAAACATAAACAGTTATCCCCCGCGGCCATCCCAACTATTCGATCAACTACTGTAAGCTGGATTAATGAAACATAAACAGTGTAGAGGCTATATGCTCAGCATACAGGGTTGTCCAGCATAAAAGGTTTTGTGCTCTATTTCTCAGCGTCTCTGTTCTCTGGTGTGCTCTGGGAATTTTCCAACCATCTTGGATTTTGCCCACAATTGGGCTTTTATACAGGGTTTTGATGGTGGACTTAGGTTGGGAGACACATGGCGCGTTGACCGGGTGCAAGAGCATAAAATTTACAAGTGTACAATATGTTACATTTGCCGGGTGTATACGCTGTCTGCAGCGAGCATAGATTGTGGGCGTATATGCTAGAGGTGCTGGGTGTATGCGAACTTGGGCGTAGACGTTGTGGACGTTGGCGTATATGCTAGTGGATGCTGGGCGTATACGCTGGGGTGTATACGCTGATGGATGCTGGGCATATACGTTGGGGCATATACACTGAAGGTTGTTGCCTTGTGCGAAATCTCGCTCTCTAGTGCTATTTTCAAATATCAAAATTCACACGCAGATGATGCACGTGCGTGCAAAAACGCTCAGCCCTCTCGCTGAAGGAGTTGACCAGGGTTAACATCTCGCTAGTTGGGACATCAGGAGTTACGGTCAGAAATAAATGCATTAGCCTCACTTCCCATAGCTTGGTGACCAACGCAACTGGGGCTGCTGCGTGGTTGAGTCAATGTTGTGCCTCCTTAATGTCACCATAGCGGAAAAGGAGGGTATTCGCCTCGTGGCCGGAAATTGTAGTGGTAATCTCCTAGGATTCCTTGACTGAACAACGCAAGACACATGTCTAAGTAGCGAAAACACTATTATGCTACATTTCAAAGACAGACCAAAAACAATATAATATCATGTAAATAGCAGTAGCAACAAAACCTTACCATGGCCAAATGGCAAAGGAAATGGAGGAAGTTTCCTCTGCACATCCGCGACGGTAAGGGGTGGGTCCAAAGTCCATTCTTCATGTAACCACCTGAGGTTTTGACAATTCTAGAAAGAATCAGCATAACGGGTGGGATACTCATGGATGTCAAAGGACATCTACCCCATTACACCGGCACGTACATTGCTGGTGGAGGTAAACTCCTTTATTGCTGTCTCGGTCTAGGTCAATGTATCACCATTACCCACTAATCCTTTGTCGTTAATAAAAAACCTATATCATATGATGCATATTATTGTACACTTTGAAAATCCAGGCATTATAAACATATTGACAATACCGCCAGTAAAACAACTTACCCGCCCAAATAATACACCATGCCTGGTGGGTTCTAAAAGTAAGTTGAGACATGGTGGGCCACGAACAAAGTGTTGTAGGCATGGTAACAGCTAAACCTAGCCATTTCCCAAATCCAACTTAAGCACCTCAACCCTCTGGCGCTAAGTTCGCGGTCTTGGGGACAACCAGTATCGAAGGCCCCGTCCATCAAGAAAGCCAAGATTCCCTGCGTAGAACCCACTAATAGATGCTCCAAAATGGCGCCAGCCACATACCCTGATAAATGCAACCACACGATAACACTGTAGTTACGCAGCAAAAACTGCAGAAACTCTAGCGCAACCTTTTGGAACCATATAGCCCTCCCCTGCAACCGAGTCTGAGGGGGAGGAATGTTAGGCACGATCGAGTTTATACAACATAAAACCCCGACTATGTCCAGGATGATTAAGATGGGTTTCAACATAATACTATACAAACAAACATAAACAAATTATTGTCTAGATTTCGATTCCATGCTTAAAATAGAAAATTTACAAATTACGCGCTAGCTATATAGCCAAAATCGCCTAAACCCTTGTAAAAGTACAAGGTTTTTCCCTAATAGTGGCGATAGACGCAATACTATTGTATAAACCTCTGTTTTAATGTGAGGTCCATAGCCTAAAACTCTAATTTACGCAGAATAATGCAAAATGAATAAGCATGGCAAAGAAGAAGCATATCACAGAAAGAGACACAAACAAGCCAGGGATGGCCTACTAATTCAGGGGAGCGACATCCCTCACTTCAACCAAAGCCTGCGAAGCACACTGCAGGCTCCCTTGTACCTCGTCTATCTTGGCCAATTTCCCGTTCTTCCCTCTTAGTTTCGGTGCCATTGTTGTAGTCTTCACACCTTCATGCCTTTGCAAATAACACGCTGCAATCTTTTGCTCTTTCTTCCTCTCTCTGTGACAGCTGAGAATTCAAGTTTACGATAGCCAATTGCCTGTTTTCAAAAAAGAACTCCCTACTTATATGCGAAATTAACCGACTTGATGCCCAATTAAAACGAGACTTTCCTAAATGCTGGTATTAGCTTAAGATGGAACCTGAAAATCAAGGCATTAATGTGGTGAATATCACATGCGCTACTATCTGAAATGACGTTAAACTACCACACCTTATCACCTCGTAATCGGATAGCATTAATTACAGGCTATTCACAATATTCAAAATTTAGTTAGCTTTTGACGCTCGACAACACGACATCATGCTTTCTCCTAATCATTTACACATTTCACGATTTTGCAGGATGGTTGGCAAATGGACGTAACTTTTTTAGCACCCCTAACTTTAATAGGTCCATATGGGAGAGTAGTTAGGCAGTTCAATTTTACACTAGTAGAAACTAACCCTTTCCTCGATGACGTAACCATAGCCACATCAAAAACGTCTCCAGAATGGCCAGAACACTCGACGCGCATGCTAGACCTGGAGGCTGGAGACATAACCAAAGACACCCTTAGCGAGTTTTTTGTCATTACGCATAAAGGTGAGCCCAAAAATCTTAAGATTAGCTCTTTACTAGACTAGAAAATGCATGACTCTATAAAACAGGTCCTCCAGGACAACGTCACGATATTTGCATGGTCATACGAAGACATGCCGGGATTAGATCCAAGGTTAATTCAACATAACATAATCTTAGATCTTCATATCAAAGAAATTAAGAAAAAAGCATGAAAAATCAAACCAGAAATCGCGCTAGCAGTGCGTGATGAGATCACCAAACTATATCAGGCTGGTTTCATCCGTGCAATCGATTACTTAGATTGGGTATCTAACATTGTAGTTGTTCCAAAGAAGACCGAAAGTATACGCATCTGTATAGACTTCTAAGACTTAAAAAAAGCCACAATCAGGGACAACTTTCCACTATCGAGTATCGACCAACTAGTCGATACAATAACTGGGCATGCACTCCTATCCTTCATGGATGGCTTTTCAGGCTATAATCAAATTCGCATCAACCCAAAACATCAATTAACCACAACATTCATGACACCCTGGGGGACCTTTTGCTATACCATGATGTCTTTTGGTTTGAAAAATGCCAGAGCGACATATCAACGGGCTATGACATACATCTTTAGTGATTACCTCCTAGGAAGACTGAATGATTATGTTGATGATATAGTTGTTAAGTCTATGAAATCAGAAGATCATTTAGAGGACCTGGAGTTAGTCCTTAAAAGATGCTCCAAATACGACCTCTGGCTCAACCCAAAGAAGTGCGTATTCGGAGTCAAAATTGGACGCATGCTAAGGTTTTTGGTGTCAGAAACTGGCATACGAGTAGACCCTGATAAGGTCAAAGCCATTGTCGAGTTAACGCCTCCCACAAATCTCAAGCAATTACATGGGTTACAAGGACGATTATAGTTTATCAGGCGATTCATCTCGAGATTAACAGATAAACTGCACCCTATTCAACATCTCCTTAAGAGAGGTGTTAATTTCGAGTGGACAGATGATTGCCAGCGTGCGTTTGATAGCCTAAAACAGGAACTTCAACGCTTGCCAACGGTAAGGGATCAGCCGTTCTACATTTAACTTGCGACCTCGGACGTAGCCTTAGCCGCATTACTCTGTCAAAAGAGAAGCAATGGGTCAGAAGTACCCATCTACTACTTGAGTCATGCCCTATGTGCGTACGAAATAAGGTACAACGAAGTAGAGCGTAATTACCTAGCGTTAGTGTTTACGCTAAAGAAATGTAGGCACTATCTCTTCCATAGTCAGGCCAACATCATCTGTAAAAATAACATCCTTAGGGCCTTTGCGCATAATCTATACGAAAGTAGTAAAATAGCTCATTGGAAAGCTATCATGGTAGAATTCGATCTTCATTACATTAGTCAATCTTCTATAAAAGGCCAAGCAATAGCTGACCAATTAATAACATCACCTATTGACAGTCAGGCAACCATAGAGCCTGAATTTCTAGATGAACATGTACATAGTTTAAGCCCTGTTTTAACAAGCCCCGAAGCAACGTTATATTTTGACGGAGCTTCAACCACTAGAGGCGGCAGTGCCACCACTATCATTACGCTATTACCTGAGGATGTGCATCTTCATGCTTACCGCTTGACCTTTCCCTATACGAACAATGTGGTAGAGTACGAGGGACTCCTCAAGGGATTATTAACTGCCAGAGAACTTGATGTTCGACACCTGGTAATTAGGGGTGATTCGATGCTTGTTATAAATCAAATCATAAGAGTCTACGCTTGCAAGGATGCACATTTACAGTGCTACTGCGATATGGCTAAAGATCTTCTGAAGCAGTTCACAACCATCGATGCCCAACACGTGCCTCAAAACGATAACACACTGGCCGATGCACTAGCTACATTAGCCTTAAATGTGTCGTCGCACCTATTCGACACCTGTCCCACATTAATGATAGATTGTACTGGTCCTATCATTCAGGTGGCGCAAATATCTTCACTACTCGAGGATAGAATGCCAGAGTGGTACGACCACATTAAAACTTACCTCTTGCATGGTGAACCACCGCACGAGTTAACACGCGCGCAGAAAGATGCTATTCACAAGTGAGCTAGGTAGTACATCATCATAGGAGACAGTACTCTATGTAGATGCTCTTTTGATGGAGTACTGCTTACTTGCGTTAACAAAGATTAGGCACAGTGTATAGTCGGTGAAGTCCACGAGGGATTATGCGGAGGACACGTAGCGCCATGAGCCATGGCCTCTAAAATCCGTCGCTTAGGGTATTACTGGCCATACATGGAAAAATATTATCTTACAAAGGTCAAAACATGTGACACGTGTCAACGTTATGCGAATCTCATACACGTGTCACCTACAGAACTACATATGACCCAGATCACATGGCCCTTCCAACGATGGGGACTAGACATCATAGGGCCCATCATGCCAAAATCTTCCGTAGGGCATAGCTTCATCATCACAGCTACTGAGTACTTCACGAAGTGGATGGAAGCCATCCCTTTACGGAAGATTACATCTCAATAGGTCTGTCATTTCATCATGGACAATATTGTAACCAGATTTGGCCTCCCAATAACTATTATGACCAACAATGGGACACAGTTTAGTAGTCTGGAAACCAAATCTTTTTGTGACAATCTTGACATCAAACAATATTTTTTCTCGCCTTACTACCCGCAAGCGAATGGTCAAGCTGAAGTAACAAATAAAGTCATTATCAATTTACTCAAGAAAATGCTTGACAACAATAAGAGACGGTGGCATGAAAAGATCCTCTATGTGCTATGGGCGTATCGTACCACATGCAGAATAGCTACAGACAGTACACCCTATAGCCTAGTCTATGGATCTGAGGTGGTGCTACCCCTCGAATTACAAGTTCCTTCTCTGCGAATGGTCCTCTCCACGATTGTAAATAAGGCTCAACACACCGAGTCTCGAATTATGGATTTGGATTCAGTAGAGGAGAAGAAAATACAGACGCTTGATACAATTGAAAAGTATCAAGACAAGAAGAGGAAAAAGCATCATCACAATCTTCAACAACATCTTATCAAGAAGGGAGATTTGGTTCTCAAGGCTGTTCGCGAACCAATAGGCAAATTCTCTGCAAACTGGGAGGGCCCTTTCTTGGTAGTTGATGTATATGGCAATGGCACATTCAAGCAAGCAGATATCAACAGCAACGAGTTACCAAATCCTGTAAATCATATATATCTGAAGCGGTACTACATCTAAGTGCATATCTAGTGTTAACATTAGGTATGGCTACAATCATCTGCTACGACGCTAAACTGGCTACAATCGTCTGCTACGACGCTAAACTGGCAACAATCGTCTGCTATGACGTAAAATTGGCATTCCCTTCATGCGTCCTCCATGACGCTAAACTAGCAATAACCGTCCGCCATGACATAAAACTAGCAAGTTGCAACCGTTTGCTACGATGTAAAACTAGTAGTGTTGTACAGGTCCGCTAGGATGAAAAACTAGCAATTTCTGCATGCATCCGCTATGACGCTAAACTGGCGTTGGCTGTCTGCTAGGATATAAAACTAGCACAGGTAAGTAGCCGTCTGCTGAGACGTGAAACCAGCACAGATTTTTCCCTGGGTCATGACATGAAACTGACATCCACAGCACGGTCTGCTAGGACCATAAATCAGCCATACCACTGTCCGCTACAACGTAAAACTAGCATTTTTCGGTCCACCCAGACTTTAAACTGGGACCACGGTCTGCTAAGACTTAAAACCAGCAACGACAGTCTACCAGGACTTAAAAATAGGACTTATAGGCTTCCATCATGCACATCAAGCGAGCGTAATCATCTCCACGCGACTACAAAACAAGTGAGTGGGGTACTGGGACAGTCCCAGTGTCGCTACCTCATCGGCATTCTGCTGATTCCTTGGATGTGTTGAAAGGCATACTACTGACCCCTCAGAGATGCCACCACGGCCCCCACTACAGCGGTGGCACCTCTGAAAGTTTGGTTTCATCAACCAGGGCCCCAAAGCAGTTCTCATCAAAAATGACCTTGGGGATCTCCGCTCATCATTGCTATCAGGCTCTGGCTTCACAAATTCACCTAGTTGGTTCTCTGCATAACCAGTCGGGTACGATGAGTCTAATAATCTTTGGCGGTGATATGCTGGGCTGAGCGTCAATGGTGAAGACCCTGGCCTCATGCTACATTTCTTCCTTCATGGCCCACTCACTCTGTCTCGCACTAAACGGTACTTGTTTCAACAACCTCTCTAGTGATTCAAACGAGCAATGGTGTCCTCTATTTGCCTCTTTGGCTGCAAAGGATGTCGTTCAAAGGTGCGTTCATCTGAACGGTGAGGTATAGACAGCGCTTTGAGATGGCCACTTAGGTTAACCTGTTCACTCAGGAGTGCATCCTTGTTTTCCCCATAATCCTACCCCTAGTCCTTACTTCCCTACATCTCCACCATTTTCTTCCCTTACGCACATACGCAGCACATGCTTTCCGCATTTGCATTACAATCAAGTCCATAAATCGGCGTAACGCAACTCACCTAGTGGATGCCAAAAAAAATGTGGGTTGGCAAAATGGATGAAACACAACTCATCCAGGCCATGCAAATGTAACACAATTCATCTAAGCAAGCCCCTTCATCCGCAAAATGATGGCACAACTCCATGCAAACGCAATCACAAGAGAAGGCCTAAGTGCTTATGCATGAAAAAGAACTATATTCACACATTTGCGTCTTCCCCGAACCTCATTTGAGTCTTCCCTGAACCTGTTTCCTCTTACCTCTATAAAAATTCCTTCCCATACCCTTCTATCCTCTGTTTCCACCATTTCTGCACTTCTCCGTTGATAGGGCAACACTTGAGTAACCATTGACAAACGTTGTTGGTACTTTTGCCCATCCGGTGTTTCGTATTCTTTGTCGACGTCTTTCGGGCAAGCCCTCTAAACATCAACAAAGAGGGGCCACTGAAACACCATGGAAATTGTAGGTCGACCTTAGGCGAAGATTCACGATTCGGGCGAGGGTTAGAGACAAAAATCTAGAAGACAAAGCAAGGAAAAAAGGCACGCAGCATCAAGTATCCAAGTTTCTTGCAAATTTTAACCTTACTTTATTCTCTCTCTCCTTATGCTACATTACGCAATGGAGCATAGTGTCGCTCAACGTGACTCTGTTTAACGTAGCCCGATAGTAGAAAGTAACTTACTTCAGCAATCTTGACGAAGCTTAAAGTTTAAGACTTGTCACACATTCTGCTAAATCTTTTGTTCAAGACCGAGTTTACGCTCCATTACGCAGAGCAGCGTAACGAGCTTCAAGAAAAGCAAAGTCAGAGTTAAAAGAAATGCAGTAGACTGAGTTCATCCTTTTCGCAGATTGGTCGATTTACGCTCATTACGCTACGCAACGTAGGCAAGCGTAAATTCATTGTAAAGTTGACCATCTTATACTCTATTACGCTTTCCAGCGTAAATGAGCATAAAACAGCTTGAATCAACTATTTTCATGTTTATTACACTTTGCCATGTAATGTAGCGTGAACGAGCATAATGCAGCTCACTAGACATGCACCTATTATTCACACGCACAATACGTTGATGAGCATATTTTGTGTAATCATGGAGCAGCTTTAGCAGAAGTGGTCGACAACATACTTTGCCACCCTTCCCAAAAACATGACGCGACATGACCAAGTTCAATAGAAAGTTTACCAAGTCAATGGTATTTTGAAGGTTCGAGACATGTGTCATCAGGGCCGTGCCTTCTCCGCATGTTGTTGAACTTATAAATACTCCAGTTGACGAAGAAACAAGCCAGCCCAGACATCTTTATATTTTGGTAGCATTACCTTTTAGCAGAGACAGAAGACATTTTGCTTGAGCATTGGCAGCAGGAGCGATCAGTCCTTTGGTGAAAACATAGCTCTCTCTCCATTGGCGATCATTGGCAGTTTTGAGTAGGGACTACCTAAGGCAAAAGGAGCAGATCAGAGATCGAAAGATCATCTGGTGCAGTTTGCAAGTTTTATTGATCAGAAATAGTTGATTGATAGGTGTCAGAGCATGACCTTCCTTGCATCCCATATCTGGCTTACAAGGTAGATCGAACTCCATTCTGTACTCCTTGTTGAACATTTTTCTTGCTATTTTGTGTATGCTTCGCACAAGATAAGTAGAGCTTTTCCATTGGAAATTTGTATGCAATATACCTAGTTTTCGGGTCAAAAGTACAGATCTTGGAATTGCGCATTTTCCTTAAATTCGATCTTTCTTGTCATGTTGACGTTGTTGTTATCTACATTGTTTTTTTCTCCTTCGGTGATTCACATAATCAGATTGTTGCATGGAATATCTACAATATTCGTCGATTTACTGATTGAGTAAGTCCCTATCTGATCGATAAGACTGTTCATGGCACTGGGGATTCGTTTTCTCCAACACGGCCCTCACACGGATCCGTGGTTAAGACTATGTACACGGACTTTTGTTTGGTATTTTCCAGCTACCGACATTTTCCGTCATTACATCTAGTAGGATGTTATGTTGGACTAGACATGGGTCTAGTCCTAGCATATTTTTGTATGACTAGGCAAATTTCTTAATGTTATTTTGTAAGACTTTGGTGATGTCTTGGACATACTGAGGCTCTAATGAAGAACTTAGTTTAAGGATTTTCTCCTTACCACCATGTATCATGATAGAAACCTCAACTAGAGAGTCTTTGGTTATGTCCCCTACTTCTAAGTCAAGGGTTTTGACAGCATTTTTAGGACATTCTAGAGGTTTCTCTATTGAGGTTATGTGGTCTACAAGACTCTGAGCCTCAAAATTTAGGCAATCAGGGGTGATACACCATTTAATATCATCATGAGATCCATGTAGACATAAAGGCAAACTGATTTGCTCCTAGGTACTCACACTTTGATCTTACATATCAATCAAAATCATATTAAGTGACACCTAGGTAAAAGTAAATAAATAATGTTAAAATGTCATAAAGCATATGCAAATCTAATGCAATCAAGGCCATTCAAGATCATCAATGAGATAAGGTCAATATAGAAAAGTGAAATAGAGGAAAACAATGATCACATAAAGGTCAAACAAGGGAAAGTATAAGGCAACAAATGATCAATAAAGGCTAAAATTTTGCCACTTTTTAGCATTAGTGAGCCATGATGCTAATTTAGAGTCTTGGTAGACTTTGATGCTAGTTTAAAGCCATGATCATATGGTGTCAAATGATGGTCATGGAAGATCAAACCCCATTATTTGATGTCATTTAAAGGCCAAAAAAGGAAAATAAAGTTGTAATAAGACAAATAGAGAACACATAAGGTTTTATAAGGGCCATAGAAGGTCAACCATGTCACCAAGGCAACACAAGTCCAGAATCAAGCTAGAAAATTACATAATAGGGCAAAAATCAAGAAAAATAAGCTATATATGATAAAATTTGGCTAATATAGGTCAAAAAATTATTAGGTTTTTCTATTTTTAGGACTTATAGGGCCATGTTTTAACACTATAGGGCTATCAAGTGAGTTTAGGAATTAGTCAAGGCTATTTTTGGGCTATTTACACTAAAAAAATCAAGTGTTTTGAGACTTTCACTATAGGCTCAATGTGGAAACAAGGACCCTTAGTATGAAGATTAAAGAAAATAGGTTTTGGGATGCTCAAAGGTTCATAATTAAGGTTCCAAGACGTTCTCAAGGAACCACAAGGTCATATCCTTCAAAATTCAACACTTTGAAGGTCGGTAAAGGCAAAAGGCAGGTTCTAAAGCCTTCCCCCCTTGTTTCCACACTAGCCAACATCAAAAAGAGGGGTTTTAGCATGGAGAAAAATATCAAAGTAAAAATAAGGTCAAATATGATCAAACATGTAGCTAGTGTCTACATCTAGAACTTGTACATCTCTTAGCTTGGTTCTAAGGCAATTTGAGGCTATTTTAAGGGTTATTTGGAATGGCTTCCCCTCCTTCTTACCCCCCCCCCCCTTTTTCCATGCTAGTTATAGCATCCTTAGCATGGAAAATAATGGAAAGCATATTTTATAAATTTAGAGTGGTTTTGGTGCACTTTGACTAGGTTCTTAGGCCCCTAGGAATGCAGAGTTTAATTATACAAGTTTCTAGCTAATTTCAAGCACATTTGAAGGCTATCTAAGGGTACTTAAGGTCTTCCATCCTACTTTCATGTTGGGGGAGTTACTCTAGCATGGAAGAATGGGAGAAATGGGTTTTAAAGGTTGAAATTGATGAGTGGCAAGGTACCCCTACGTCCAACCATACGAATACGAGCATTACGCATGATTCGGTTGAACACCAAGGATTAAGTGTTTATGCACTTACATAGAACAAGGATGGGTTATGCGATCGTTGTCTTCCTAATCTTAATGTAGGGCATGATTGTATAATTAAGTAAACTTGAGGTATATGATTTTTATGCTTTTTATGTTTTATGTTCCTAGTGCTTGAAATGGACAAATAAAATAATTGAGTTAACTAATTTAATTTCACTAATCAACTATGCTCTAACTAGTCCTAACACCAACATCCATTCCCACTTGCTGAACACATCTTGAACCAGTGTAACACTACTAGGATTACCAAATGCTAGTCGTTACTAGGTTACCAAGTGTTCCATGTATGATCAAAGTGGTCGTACTGAGTGTACTAATTATTTGATAATTGACAATTCAATAAAATAATAGTAATTAACTAATGAGATTAGTGAATAATAGTAAATAACATTTAAATGAAATAATTAAGCTATTCTAAATGTTGCAATATTTATCACAAAGTTCGTCTTTATTTCTAGACACAAGGTGTGCTCAAGTACATAATGCTCAAATAAAGATTCGTTCACTTTATGACTCCTACTGCAGACACTCAGAAATAATTCTAACTATCGAAAGGGAAAACTATAAGATTTTGACTAAGGTACTAAGAAACTAACTATGAAATCAAGTGCCCTTGTCTCTTATTTATAGGCGATGAGATAGGTTCCAATATGGCATGTCCGATATCGCTTTGGCACCTTCGATATTACATGCCCAATATCGAGGGTCTGATATTATGAGTCCAATATCAGGGTTCAAATATTGTGACTCATCATACTCCCACGAATAAATGAAAACTCATCCTTGAGTTCCTTACAAAATATTAGGAAGGTATGGGATTATTGACTGAACAACAACTAATGGTGAAATGGAATGATAGACTCAAAGTGCCTAGTGAACGAATTAACAAACTTATTATAGCATTAGTGTTCATAACCATTATGGTGAACACTATACATAGATGACATATAGATCCTCATTTGACAACTTGAAGAGAGATAGAAAAGAAAATAAGGCACGCTACTGCCGATGTCGAAAATGTGCACATTGTTGTTCATCCATGGCCACATGATCAAGCTTGTTCCTTGCGTAAATGTTTTTTTCTCTAGTCCATCTTGAGTGCTCTCTTCTATCCCAGTCCATTGTTTATCTAATCATCATCTGCACACACAACACAATCACAAATTAGCAAGGTTAGATAAGGTATAATGTCATTGATACCTTGCCTCAATATGAAGCACATTGGCTAGGTTGTGGGTATGGCAAATATTGGGTTAGAGGTTTGCAATTGATAACTACCCAAGGTGTACAGGTAAGATAAGTAATGAAATGGAAAAATTTACAGCAAGCCCCCATGACTAAGAGTGAACCTATAGTAGTAATAGGGTGGAAAACGAAAGAACAAGAAAGATGAGAGAAATAACAACGGTGAAGCTAATAAAACAAAAAAAAATTGATGTCATGGATGGGGTGAAATGAGAAATAGTTGATTGTAGAAAATTTTTAAGGGAAAGAACTTAACAATTGCACCAAAAAGGAATGGTAGTGGGTCCTTGCTAAAGAAGGCTCATGCCCCTAATTCCCTAACAAACCCACAAACCAAAGAGTTCGTAGGCTCTAGAAATGTCATATGTAAACAATGGTTAAGGACTTACCCATAAGAATTTACTAAAGAATAACAATGCATCAACCAAGATATAGACTAATCATAAAATTGGCAATGAGGTGGAATATGGAAAGCAATATGAAAAGAGAGAATAAAATAGAATTAAATCCCAAAATCAAGGTTGTGTAAAGTTCCTTATGTAGTATGTGATTAAGGTCACTTAATAAAATTAGGCCCAAATCTAGATTAAAACTAACCACATCTAGTGACCTCGCATCAATACACTTGACCAACCCATCCTCCTGAAGTAATGAGAATGCTTTCACAAAGCAACCACCATTCCAAAAGGAGAAGAATAAAGAAATAGAAAGTGATGAAGGGCTGTAGTTACAGGGAACCTTTAGGCATGGGTAACATGTCTTTCTAGTGCCATAGCCAATGCTTGTAGCCCACGTTTCTTTATTATGTCTAAGGGGTGTGCTTTGAATTCCTACTAGTTTTTTTTAATGAGAACCACACCATGCAAAGACTTATTTGATTTAGTCAACTTCCTGATATTGGTCAATAGCAAAACGGTGGAAAACCTATGAAAAACATCCAAGTACCCAAGAGAATAGCTAGCACAAGTGCATCAAATCCCCTTGAAGTCACACCCTTTTCAATCCATTTTTATCTTTCCTTAATTTGAAGAATATCAAGCCACCAATTCATTAATAGTTTTGCTTAGAAAAAAGGACAGTACATTTCCAAAACAAAGGAAGACCATGGAGTTGTATGGATGAATGGATGACATGGACTCATTGCTTGTTTTATCAAAAGGAACCATATCTTAGCATCAACATTAAAAGTCAAAGGTAAAAACCAAATATTAGCTAGAAACACAATTATAGTACACTCCACCATCATCAGCACTTATCATACGATGAGGGAGAGTAATTCAAAATAGAGAAATAAATAGTAAGAATGTTAATGATGGTGTAAAACAAAAATAAGTAAAGATGAAGAATTTGTAAAATAGAAATTTGTAAAACAAAAAAGACAAAGGAGCTAGGGGCTTTAGAATGGTTAGCATTAGTGTCCATCTCCCCCACAATTGAGTTGGAAGGAGGAAACTAAAAATAATGAGGAAGGTTGTCAATTAATAGAGGTAGTGTTAGTACTAGCTATTTTAAGCTCATGGAAAGGTTTGGTTTGCTAGATGTTGACTAATAATTTCCTATCCAAGCTCTCAAGTTTATAGATCATCATGGCCCTTGAAGGAAAAGTTTTATGAATGATATAAGATCCTTCTCATAGCATTTGAAATTTAGTTCATTGTGGCACATGTGCTTGATTCTAGTAAAAGAACCTTATCTCCTAGTTGGTATCTAACTTTTCTAATTCTTAGGTCATGACGTTACTTGTTGAAGGCCTTGTGAAATTCATTGGATGATAAGGAAGCTAATTGATTTTTATCTAGCAAGTTAAGGTTCATTAACCATTCTTTTTGTGCTAGACTAAGGTCAAGGTTTAGGTCACATGCTATAAATAGTGTATAGAGCTCAACATGGATAGGGAGTATTGGAAGTTTACCATACACTAACTCATAGGGAGAATAGCCTATAGGGAGTTTCCCTATTGAGCAGTATGCCCAAAGAGCAGCGTTCAATTTGGTGCTCCACTCTCACCTATATTTGCTAATGGTTTATGTCAATATTTTTGTGATCTCCCTATTGGTAACTTCATCTTGACCATTCACTTGAGGATGATATGGTGTAGTCAGCTTATGCTCAACTCCTAAGTGTTGCATTAATTTTCGAACGGTCGCACTTGTAAAATGTGTATCATTATTGGAAATAAGTGCATGACACATGCCAAACTTGTTTATGATTTTTTTTGAACACATCATGTAGCGGTAGATGATGTATAGTCAGTAACAGCAACTGCTTCTACTCATTTTGTAAAATAGTCAACAACAACAACAATGTAGGCTTTTCCATTGGACATTGGTGTGATAGGCCCCATAAAATCAATTTCCCATATGTTGAAGTGTTCTAAAGGTTGAATCCATTATTGTGGACCCTCCATTCTAGTAGTGATTCCCCCATCACATTGGAAATGCTCACAAATTGGATGAAATGATGAGCATCCTGGAACAATGTAGGCCAATAATATCCTACAAGAAAGATTTTAATGGTTGTTCATCTCTTAGTGTAATGACCTCCAAAAGGGCCCTCATGAGCATCTTAAAGAACTTATAATTGATCTCCATTAGGAACACACCATCAAACTAAGCCATCGGAACATACCTTATAAAGGTGTCCATTGATTTCCATGAAATATTTGGCTTGATGAAGAAACTATTGTTTCTTTTTAACATCTAGCCCTTGTGGTGTTTCTTGTATAAGAATATAGGTAAGAATGATACTATACCAATTTTTCTCTATGGTTAATTGATTATTTATTATACCTGCAAAGAGGAGTTCATCAAGGAAGCGGTCAAAAATTGGATATTCATCCTCTTTATTGTCCCATTATAATCAAGATAAATGATCAACCATAATGTTCTCCGTGCCTTTATGATCCATTATCATAAGATCAAGGTCTTGTAAGATCATGAGCCATTGTATGATGAAAGGGTCCACCATTGGTTTATTCATTAAAAATTGTATTGCACTATGATCCATGTGTACAAATATATTATAGTCCAATACATAGTGCCTAAATTTTTCTAGTGTAAACACCACAACCATTAATTCTTTTTCTGTTGTAGTGGAATTAAGCTGTGCACCAGCAATACTCTGACTTGCATAGTGAATGTAATTGGGTCATTTTTGGTCATCTAACTATGTAATTATAGCTCCTAAAGCAAAGTTGGACATGTCAGCCATTATGTGGAATGGTCTAGACCAATCAGGAGCTTGTAGAATGGGTGTTTCTATGAGCTTCTATTTCAAGGTTTGGAAAGCTAGCTCACATTCCTTAGTCCATTCAAAGGGTACATCCTTCTTCATTAATTCTACCAATGGTTTTGCAATCTTTGAAAAGTTCTCGATGAAGCTTCTATAATAGCTAGTATGTCAAAGGAATGATCAGATATTTTTTACAATTTCACGTTGATGAGTAATTCCTTGGATGACTTTAATCTTTTTGGGATTTCCCTCTATCCCTATTTGTGAAATCTTATGCCTTAACATAATGCTTTCTTGGACCATTAAATGGCCTTTTTGTTAATTGAGCCTTAAGTTGGTTTCTACACATCATTTCAATACTTGATCTAATCAGTCCAATGCTTGTTCCAAGTTTGCTCTATACATGGAGAGATCATCCATAAAGACATCTACACCATTTCCTATTTGATATTGAAATATACTTAGAACCAAACATTGAAATGTTGTTGGGGCATTGCATAAGCCAAATAGCATCAGCCTATATGAAAATGTCCCCCAAAGAATTGTGAATGTAGTCTTGGCTTGGTCTTCTAGTGCTATTTGAATTTGATTGTATCCATTGTAACCATCTAGAAAACTATATTAGTAATGCCCTACAATGGTATCTAGGACTTGGTCAATGAATGGTAATGGGAAATGATCTTTAAATGTTATCATGTTTAACAACCTAAAGTCTATACACACCCTCCATTTACCTCCCTTTTTAGGAACAATGAATAATCGACTGACCCATTCACTATCAGCAATGGGGTAGATGTTTCTTCTTTAACCATTTGCTTAAGCTTTGGGTTTAGTCGCCTTTGAGGTTGTTGTCAAGGATTCATGGAAGGGTCAGTGTAAATTCTATTTTAGCATATCTTAGGATCTATTCTAATTAATTCAAGATATAAGAAAGCAAAAGCTTTTGACAATTTATTTATCATCTTCACTAGTCTTTCATTTTGTTGAGGAGTGAGCTTAGTGTTAATGATTGCCGATTTTCCATTCTTGAGAAATGTGTACTCCATAACAATGGGTAATGATTTTAACTTAAGGGGCTCTTATTTAAAATTTTCAAGGATTTCCAACTTCCCCTAGTTGGTATTTTCGATATCAGTACTTGGGAGTTAGTAATGGACTTACTCTAATGTATGTATGCTATTAATATAGGCACATGTTAAGCTCTTAGTTGGTTCCATGCATAGAGTTGAATTGCTCTCTTGGTCAGCTATCAACCACTGGGTTCCTTTCTATCTTATGGCTACTTCATATAGGCATCTTTGTATGTTAGTCACTTGTGCACACTAGTTACATGCAGCTAAGGCTAAGCGTTGTACAAACCAAGCTTTCTGCATGTAGTTGCACCCTGTATCACTGTATGAAATACATGGAACTTTCTTCTTCTCAATCTTTCCAAATGTATTTTCCATTGATATTTCTAGGGAGAGATCACGTATTCCTAGGTATGCATCAATAATACTTAACCATGCTCTCCCATTATGATTGGAAAGTCTCCCTTACGGTTGTTGACTTGAATAACTAGGAAATCAATTGGATACGATCACCCATAAATAGTGGTGACAATGTCCCCCACTAGTTCTAATGGGATAGTGATGGACTAATTAGCCAACTCTAAATGAATGTTACTCTTTTTTAGTGGAGGCAGGTTCTAGGCTTTGTACATTTCTTGAAGGATTAAGTTAACACAAAAACCTAAATCCAAAAGAGCTTTGCAAGGCTCATTCCCAACAGTTTGCAAATATATAAGAGGACTTCTAAGATCAAAGAATTTCTAGGAAGATGGCCAGCTTTAATCCAACCAATAATGGCATGAGTCAACATGACTATGTGCGTTGGGTGTGATTTTTAGTTAAAAGGAAGCTCCGAATATTCAAATGATGGTGAGGCAATTGGACAATTAGTTTCTTGTGGCTATAAGGACTTGGTTGGATTATTAATTCTAAAGAAAATAATCTTCTTTATGCAGTTATCTAAACCAATAGTAGGTTGAGGATTGATACCCCTTGTAGCATTACATTGCTGCAATTGGGTAGGAAGCTAACCTTACATAGTTGGACCTAGTGGTAATGAAGCTAAGGGTAGAAGAGGTGAAATCAAATAAGAAGGATAGTACATTTTTGGAACATCACTGCTAGACGAAGGAGTTCTATAGTACTTGTGGATTTGGTAGTGAGGTTGAGAAGCAACATGACTAGTGGATTCACATGGAGAGATCGATTATTGCACGTAGTACCTGTATGGGTCAAGTTGACGGTAAGGGTATTGTTGATGTGGTAATGTCATACACCATGATTGTGGGTGTTTCCATTTTTGATATTGTTGATTTAGTTGTGGTAGATCTCCACTCAAATAATATGTCAAGGGTTGGTGAAACTGCCTTGGGTCACCTTGAGGATAAGATAGCCTTCTAGGTGGTTGTTGTATGTTTAATCATGGGTTTAGTGCATACACATCAAACTCTTGCATGTGTGAGACTAGTGGGTAACATTCTTTATGATGGTCATCTGGCATATCTCACATCCACCATTATTGTCTATGTTCAAATCCACAACTTCTTCAATGATGGCAACTTTGCCCTTACCTTTGTTATGTGCATACTCAGCTTCTTTCCTTTTCCTTCTCTCTTGGTCACTACTTTGCTCTCTAGACTCCTCGACTATTTTTAGAATAGTTTAAAATTTATCATCTAGGGAGCTCCACATTTGATCTACCTTTTCTGATACATCTTATGCAAATTTTTAAATGGGAAAAGTCTTCCTATTCACAATTGCTTCGAGTGGTAACTCTTCTTCATCTTCACAAAATCTAACTTTCTTCTTTTAGAGGGAATCATCTCTATTTTATTCCTTTGCACTTTCTCTTTTCCTTAACTCACCTTCCTCTTTGGCAACTTGCTCCAACAATCTTTGTATTTGATTGGCTCGAAGCTCAGATAGCCTTCCTTGAACATAAGTCCCAAAGGATATTTGCATTTCGTACTAAGCCCATCCATGAGATGGCACAGTTGTTTCCTTTGTGAGTAATCATGGCCAAGGCAATGATGTAATAATGTACAATATCATCCCATGGCAACTTCCAAGGGTTGTGTCCTCCTTGTTTCCATCCTTGTATTTTTCTACCTAGGTTGGACACTTAGGAGTACATTTTATACTTATTATTGAATAGCTCTAACATGGTACTCCATTGAAAAATGGATTCTAGTTCTATGTACCAGTACTAGCTTTCCACTTCCTTGATCAATGTCCATGAAAATAACTTTAGTTTTTTCCACTCTTTTTCTATATTTTTCAAGGCACATGCATCGTGAAATACTTATATATGGTTTTGAGGATTAGCATTGTATCCCCCTTCAAATCGTGGGATGTTGTTCATGTCTAATCTTTTGATCCTACTATCCTTCTAGTGCCTTGTTGGAATCCTAATAGCCTTTGTTATGTCTAACATAATTTGGTTGGTGAGTAGGGGTTCATTGTGATTGTATTATCTTTAGCATATATAATGCCTATGTAGTTCCCTACTCTCCCTTCTTTTGTGATGTATTTCTCTAGAATTCCCTCGTCCCCTTTTTCAAAATTTTTTTCTATGATCTCTATTTTGCATATCATTGTGCTCATGGTCTTTCCCTTTGCAACTGCATTCAGATCCTAAAGGAGAGAGGGAAGGAGATGATGAAGGTGAAAAGGAAGAAGGACTGGCACCGTGATGGAGTTTGTCACTTTCTCTTTAGTGGCCTTGGCCTTGGTCATGGTTATGATCGAAATGTCCATCAATGTCACGTGTTTGTGTTCCTTTTTTGGACTCTTTGTGTCTATTGGTATCAGAACGTGGGTTATGAATAGTTGAGTGAGGATTTTGATATACAAACATCATTTTTTGGAAAACTTCTCGAGGTAGGTTCACCACCCTCGTTTTCATTTTAGACATATAGAACATCCTGAGACCATTTTTTCTTCATAGATTTGTAATGTCTCCTATTGTAGGTCCCTTTGGCATTATGCATCCATGGATCAATACTTTCTTGAGTCATGTTCATGCATAACATACTTTGCATATAAGTATTTCATACCAATTCATGTGAGAGCACGAAGAAGCATGTTTGGGACTAAGCGATTGGGAGGTAACACTATGTTACCTTCTAAATCATGCCAACGCAATTGTTCATCCTAGTGGAGGATAAAGGTAAAGTTTGGTATATACTCATCAGGAGGAGCATATACCATGTGAAACTATTGGGGCAGTAGTAGGTCATCATGTGTACTATGCCTCCAATTGTTCATTGTGTCAGACCTAGTCGATGAAGTTCTCTCATAAGAAGAAGGAGACATGATTGATTATTCAATGTGCAATACTCTTTTTCAATGATTGTAGGATAACTAACCCTAAGGGTTCATTCCAATGATGGAAAGATTTCCTAGGTTCTAATCACGCATAAACAACCAAATTCCCAACAACAGTGCCAATGATGAGTGATGAGGTACCCCTATGCACAACCATACGAATATGAGCACTATGTGAAATTTGGTCAAACTCCAAGGATTAAGTGTTTATGCTCTTACACAAAATAAGGATGGGTTATGCGATCATTGTCTTCCCAAGCTTACTTGTAAGGCATGATTGTATGGTTAAGTAAACTTGAGGTATATGATTTTTATGCTTTATATGGTTTATGTTCTTAGTGCTTGAAATAGAGAAATAAAATAATTTAGTTAACTAATTTAATTTTACTAATCAACTATGCTCTAACTAGTCCTAACACCAGCATCCGTTCCCACTTGCCGAACACATCCTAAACCAATGCAACACTACTGGGATTACCAAATGCTAGTTGTTACTGGGTTACCATGTGTTCCATGTATGCTTGAAGTGGTCGTACTAAGTGTGCTAATTCGTTGATAATTAACAATTCAATAAAATAACATTAATTAACTAATGAGAGTAGCGAATAACAGTAAATAAAATTTAAATGAAATAATTAAGCTATTTTAAATGTTGCACGGTTTATCAAAAAGTTCATCTTTATTTCTAGACACAAGGTGTGCTCAAGTACACAATGCTCGAATAAAGATCTATTGACTTTATGACTCCTCTGTGGATACTCAAAAATAATTCTAACTCTGGAAAGGGAAAATTGCAAGAGTTTGGCTAAGGGACTAAGAAACTAACTGTGAAATCAAGTGCCCTTATCTCTAATTTACAAGTGACAAGACAGGCTTTGATATCGCATGTCTGATATTGCTTTGGCACCTCCGATATCATGTACTTGATATCAAGGGTTTGATATTGCAACTCATCAGAAATGAAGTTAGACAACCAAAATCTTAAGGCTTTGAGATCTTGGGCTTCTTTAGCATAGATCTTTGGCTTCTGGGAGTGCCATCTTGCTTCAAAAAGTGGAAAAGAAACCTTTCCCATTGTTTCCACACTGGGGATGTTACTTTAGCATGGAAGAAGCAAGGATCTTAGATCTAGGACAATTTGGATCACAAATGACCATGCATGTTACCTCTCAAGGTTGTGAGGGTTAATGGCTATGGATCCATGTCAAAATTAAGTAGTTTTAGGCATCCCTAAGTGGGTTTTTGGCTTTTCCCTTTTTTTCCATAGTTGGGATAGAGAGCTTGGCATGGAAAAAAAATAGGAATGGATTTTTGACCATCTTCGATCAATTTTGTGAAGTTTAAGGACTCCAATAGCTATTGCTAGGGTTCTAGAGTACATGAAAGGTCATTTACTATCATTTTGAAGTGTTTAGGGGCCTCAAATAAGTTTCCCATTAAGTTTCCACACTAGGGATACCACCCTCAATGTGGGAAAAGGGGCCCTTAGTGTGGAAGAACCATGCAACTCAAATCTAGGACTATGCATGTTAGCTTTTAGGGCTATCAAGGTCGAGAACTATGGTTTGGTGTAAATTTTTGAAAATTTTGAGTATTTCTAACTGTCTTCTATACTTCCCCCCTTATTTCCATGCTAGGGATAGTATGTTCAACTTGGAAATTAGGGGAAAATATATTTTCATGTTTTTTCTTGGTTTTTAACCATGCATGTAGGTCTCTTAGGTTGTTAGTGACAATGGTCAATGCTTGGTATCAAAATTTTACTTTTTTGAAGGTTGATGAGTGATTTTTGAACTTCAACCACTTTTTCCACATTGGGGCTTCTATGTCCAGTGTGGAAAATTGGGGGAAAATATTTTTGGTGCTTTGTGGATGGTTTATGGCATGCATGCAAGCTTCCACGGTTGCTGGCATCGACTGCTAACATTTGATATTGAACTTTGGTTGTTTCAAGAATCATAAGGTAATTTTTTTGACTTCTCCCCCTTTTTCCATGTTGGGGCTTCCATGCTGAATTAAAAAATTGGGGGATAAGCATTTTGGTTCTCTATGGTTGCTTTCAGGTATGCATGCATGCTTCTAAGGTTGCTGGCATTGACTACTAACATCTGATATCGAAATTTTGCTATTTCAAGGGTGATAAGAAAATTTTTGGACTCTTCCCCATTTTTCCACACTTGGGCTTCATGCTTCATGTTGA
Source organism: Gnetum montanum (assembly GCA_015680685.1). Classification (NCBI taxonomy): domain Eukaryota; kingdom Viridiplantae; phylum Streptophyta; class Gnetopsida; order Gnetales; family Gnetaceae; genus Gnetum; species Gnetum montanum. Next base: position 1,020,004 of record MNCI01028249.1, read on the forward strand.
AAATTTAGGGGCAATCTTTTTGAACCTTTGTGATCACTTTTGGGCATGCATTCAAGCTTCCAAGGTTATTGGCATTGACTACTAATATCTAATGTCACTTTTTGGTTATTTCAAGGTTCATACAATATTTTTTGGACTCCCCCCCCCCCTTTCTCATGCTAGGTCTTCCATGCTTAGCATGGAAAATTGGGGGGAATGATTTTTGGTCACTTTTGATCATTTTTGGACCTGCATGCAAGCACCTAAGATTACTAGTGTTACCTGCTATCATCTAACATTGAAATTTTGTTGTTTCAAAGGTGATATGGCATTGTTTTGGCATGCTTAGCATGGAAAATTTGGGAAAAAGAGTTTTTGATCAATTTGACTATGCATGAGTGCTCACAGGATTGCTAGCATTGGCCATCAGTGCCCAAGGTCAAGATATGGTCATTTCAAGGGTTGTGAGAGGATTTTCAAACTTCCACCCTTTTTCCATGGTGATGGTGAAAGGATCAATGTGGAAGAGTTTTGACTTAGTGAAAAGGGTAAAATCTAGGCCAGATCAATATCTAATCAATTAGGCATACCAACCTCTAGGGTTGCCAATGTTGACCATTAATGTTGGGTGTCAAGATTTGATAGTTTAGAGGCTTCTAAGTCTCTCATGCAATCTCCCCCCTCCCTTTTTCCACATTTGGCTTTATGTCCCTAGTGTGAATGAGAGGGGGATGGTATTTTTGTACCATATTTGACCCATTTTGGAGCTTCTAGAAGCTGTAGAGGGTTCTGACATGGTTTAGGTGTGACTGGCATCAAGAAATAGTCATAAGGTCATCAATTTAGGTCATTTTTGGCTTCCCCCAATCTATCCGTGCTAAGGATGAGATGCTCAATGTGGAATAAGCTTCCCCCATTTTTAAAACCACCAAATCCTAGATTTCAACTAGTTTTGAGTAGGTTTCATGAGGTTTGAAGGTTGCTGGAGATGATTGAAGGGCTTCTAGGTCATGTGGAGGCTACTTTGGGGTCAAACTTATTCTAGATGAGTGTTTGGAGGTAAGAGTGTATATTACCCCCCTTCTTCCATGCTAGGCACTATTTCCCTCACATGGAAATCCATGGTACTTAGCCTTTCTCATCTTTTACCCAATTTTGAAAAGCCAAGGTTGAAAAAGGCAAGTTTGGGTTGCCAAAAATAGAAAGATATTTGTAAGTCTAATGATTTTGTAAAATGATAAAAATATTTCCACACTAGGCATGGTATTCCTAGAATGGATTCATGGGGTTAATTTTTCCATAGTGTTTTAAGCATTAAAATTGGAAAAAATCTCAACATTGATGAAAGTTTTGATCAAAAGGGAAGGCGCAGGCTAGGGTCCACAATTCAAAAATTTAAAATTTTGAAAAGTAGATTTTCTTCCCACTAAAAACAAACATGAACTAGACTTTCCCCCTTTTCTTTTCAATGCACTTGTACTTATGGTGCACTAAATTGGAATCTAGGGTTTCGTTTAGATTTTAGAAGGGTTTTATATGTTAGATTCTATAATTTTTTATCATAATTGTCATTCTACAGCAACAACACATTGGAAGAGAGCTCTAGTAGAGATTTTTGTGGCAACCACAACCAATATTCAATGTGGAAGCTTCCCATCTCCCCTGTAGCTAACATACAACTCCTATCTTCTCCTAATTTTCCTCTTCCTTACCATCAAGCCTGCCATGGCACCTAAGTAGTGAGGGGGAGAGAGTAGGAATCCTATGATCCAAAGTATGGATGAGCATTCTAGGGAGTTTTTAGAGGTTCCTAGGCCTATCTTCATTTAGGCCCGATTTGTTACTACTCCAAGGTAGGTAGTTCTACCTATTTTTTCCTTTGTTTTTGTGATTTCTTTAGGTTTTTTCTTCTTAGATGTTGAGGCCGTTTTTTAAGATCTACTATAATAGAGGGATTAAAATGGAATTTTGATGAAATCCCATCTCCTATTTTGGCTACTCCCATATAGATCTATAGTTTTTAAATTGCTTTAGCTTTTGTAGATTTGATTTTGAAAATAGTGCTTGTTATTTCATGCTTTTTTGTCAAAATCTTGGGGTATGGCTATTTTTCTTGATCTAAGCCTTAGGATTTGTTAAAATTAAATTTCAAAAAAATCCTTCCCCATTATTTTTATGTTAATTTAAATGGGTTTTAATGGTTTTTACTATTAACCATTTTAATGATTATGTGAAATTTAGGCTTTAAAATTTTTGAAATTTTGATATAAAAAATCAAGCCAAGTTGTATATTTTTTCTTGGTGAAATAGCTACATATTTGTAAAATTAAAGGTTATGGGTTTTTACCCCTTTCTTTAATCTTTCTAATGGTTGTTGTCTTATTTAATTTAACTTTGAAATGAGAAAGTTATCATTGTTTTCCTAACATTACATAGTTAGGTTTTTTGTGCCCTTTTTGTAATTTTATATAGATTTATGAAATGTTTATAAGAAAATGGCAAAGTTTTCTGCTATTTTATAGTCATGGCTGGATAGGCTTTGGCTTCAACATTTCAATGGGGGTGGAATCACTCTAATAGGACTTAAAATGAATTTTATATGAATTGTTTTCTATGGTTGTGTGAATCAAGGTAAAACTTAGGGTTGTAGTACATTACCAAAAATAGAAGTGGTTCATATGCTTAATTCTGCTTTTTCAAAAAGTGTAAAAGCTTTTTCTATTTTAAATAATTTTTTATTATGGTTGCATGTCTTCTTCTAAGTTTATCATGCTTTTTCTAAATTTGTGTAGAGTTTAGATGTTTTTTCCAAATTTATACATGGTTTTCTTAATTTAGATGCTTTTTCTAACTTTATGCATAATTTAGACTAAGATATAGTGTTGGCTATGAAATATGGTAATAATGCTTTTATGAAATTTCTTCAGATACTTAAGATAAACATCTAAGAGATTTTTATAGAGGCTAATTTCACATCTAATCAAATGTTTTGTCTAAATTTGATAAAAAACTCTAATAGGTTGTATTATTTTTGCTTTGATAGGTTGTAATAATTCTTTTTGTGGAATTCCTTAAGAAAATTTAGATAAACATATTAGAGCTTTTTATAGAGGCTAATTTCACCTCTGACTAGATGTTTTGTCTAAATTGTTAAGAAATTCTAATTGGTCATAATGTTTTTGTTTTGTTTCATGTAGGGTCTTCTTGAGGCCTATCCTCATCATAGTGGATTTGGTTAGTATTTTTTACTACATTGGTCACTTCAAAACAAATACTCCACCACATGATATGCCTCTTGGGAAGCTGTCATTATGGTTTTGGCCTAGGGAAAGGAACTTCCTTGCCTACCTCCTTAGGAACTTCAATGTGATGTTATGTTACACTTGTTCGTAGATGTAGCTGGGGTCATTGTGGGAACCCTATTTCCTCGAGAATCTAGCCTAATTATTAGGTACATTACTAACAAGAAAATGTCTAAGACTATAGGGGGACCAATAGAGGCCATAAGCTCATGCTACCTTTTGGGGATCTGGACAATGCTAAAGTATAGTTAGTATAATACTAATAACCCTTTGATGGTGGCACATAGAGGTCACACATTATTCAAGAACCTAACTAGCATTGTGTATCATCTATAGGGGTAAATATGATTATTTTAATGTTTTATGATTTTTGCCTGATTAACTTACCTAACTTCATTAATTTAACTTCTTACAAGTACAAGGTCAACAATTAAGGCTTGATCATCAATGATGAAATCTTGGTAATGGCTTAAACTACTTCATATGAATTCACCAAGAGCCCCCAAATCAAAGCTTTTGTGTATCAATAGTTAAGAGGGGACTTTGATGAATACACTACTAGGTTTAACCTTGTATACAAGAAGTACAAGGATGGTAGGACGATGCATAGCTAGTGGGTAGATACCAACAGCATGGATTGGACCCTTGTAGCTAGAACCTCCACACCATAGAAGAAAAGTAAAGGTGAACATATAGCTTCTAGTGTTTTATGGCATCAAGTGTTTTATTCCTTTTCTTGGTTGTTGAGATTACTCATATGGATGCTAACCTTTGGTTATTATTTTGTAGGACCTTCCACCTCATCTAATGTTACTATACCACTTTCACGTTCACGTCATGAGGATATCCTCATCTTGAAATTTGGTGATTTGACATCATCACAAGAGTGGCTAAAGGGATAGGTGCCTAGATATGTTTAAGCAAAAACCCAACATGAAAGTTTTCTTAATGTATTTATGGCACCTATTCCTTCCATTCATACTATAGAGATGTTGCATGTTATGGACTCCTTTAATGAGGTTGGTGACTTTAGCACCATGATATAAGGTGTTAAGGTGAACATTGACATAGGCACTCACCTCTCTTATGACTTATTTGGCATCCTTTCTAATGGGGCCAAGGTTCCCACCAGAATAATGAGGGAATCAAGCCATGACAAGGAAGTTCTAGAGTGGTTTGGTGCTAACATGGACCACTCTATAATTTCAATGAATACTTTATGAACCTTGATGCAAAGGAATCATATACTTTGTTTAGGTCTCATGTGTTTCCAAAACTTCTATCACAAAAGAAGGTAATCTACCTAGAACATGGGTAGACCTTTAAGAAGGTCTTAATGGAAGGCATCAAATTTGATTAGGCTACTACTTTGGCTACTAGGCTTTGAGAGGAGATCCTTAGACTTCATGTTGCATTTTTCACATGTTATCTAAAGAGGTTTGCATAGTTTTTGGTGTTGTATAGGAATGGGAAATGGATTTGCTAAGACCTAAGCCAACTTTCTAAGCCTTAGATAAAGCACATCTATCCAATAGTGTAGGCCTAGAACCCACCAAAGGGAATGGATGAAACATTATTCATCACCACTAAGAATCTTGATGTTAGGTAGTATGAGTTCCTTGATAGTACTAATGATGATGAGCCACTCACATTTTCTACTAGTGTTCAGGATGCCAAACAATGATGCATAGAGGTTGAAGGGGTAGCCAGAGAGAAATTCAAGAGGCCTATGGAGGAGGCACCTCCAACATCAAACCAACCTATGTTAAAGATGCTTAAGTTTAAGCTTAAGCCCTCACAATAGGTAGTTACAGGCATGCTTTTATTTAAATTTTTCTATTTCATGTTTTAAAATTTTGTGGCTACTATATGGTTTTATGTGTTAACTAGTCTTCTATATGATATGGTTGTAGATAAGTGTTAGGTTATAGCAGCCCAAGCTACTATGGACACAGAACAAAGGCATGCAAAAGAGACACTCCTAAAGAAACCTATGGTTGAAGGACTTGTTAATGCCAGTATAGATGATTTAGATGCCTTATTTGGTGAGGCAGTACTAGGTTTCTCTTGCATCATCATTACAAAGAAGGAAGAGGAGGAGCCAGGTATGCTTATGCCTAACTATTTTCACTATATTTCATTGGTTATCTTTGGCCATCATCTTAACCTTTCAATGATTGTTATGCTTATAGTAGTTCTAAAGCCACCAATGCAAGCTCTTATCCCTAAGTTTCTTGCAAAACCATGGGTAGAGACTCCAAACAAAGTGGAGTTTCTACATGGAATGGCTAAGAACATCATCGATTGATTTCATCAGGTTGCACCTGAGATAGATAAGGATTTTTTTATGTGCTTCAATCATATAATTTGCTTGCATTATGGATATCTTAGGTTTTGTCTTATGGTTGTATTTTATGCTTTGTGTAGTACCATCCATGGAGTCAAACCCTAGCATAGACATGGAAGTAGAATCCTTACCTAGACTTCCCTCTAATGTGTCTAGTATACCTGTGAAGTTCTACAATAGTGCCACTAATTTAGTGATGTCATGCACAAAAGCTTCATGGAAGATAGAGAGGTCCAATGAATCCCTATGGAAGGAAGTTATGGCCTTGAGAGAAAAGACTCAAAGGCAGGAGGATACAATTAGGGATCTTCAAGATCATAAAGCCCTTGTGGAAGCCTAAGTGGCTAACCCAGGAGAGTTATGGACAAAGGAGATCACATGGATGCACTACTAGCATGTTTTTTAGGATAAAGTAATGGTCCTACAAGAAATGACAGAGCAACATATGTAGATGGATCTCATCTCCAAAAAGGTTTAGGATTGGAAGGATCACTATGCTTGGATCCTAGAGTGGAACAAGAAATAAAAGTTCCACAAGCATTAATATAACGTTAATCATGGGGCCTACCTAAAGTGGGTTAAGGAAGAGTTGATTAAACAACATAGGAGATAGATGTTCATTTAGGGGATCTAGGCAAAGAGTGCTTATCAAAATTTTGAAAGTACTATCAAGGTGAAGCAATCCCCTACTCTTCAAATCACCATGGTTGTAGGTAAGACCTTTACAAATACTACTACTCATGAGCCTCTTACTTGGACTCCTATAGATAGATCTAGCATTCTTTCCAAAGTTGATCTTAGGGATGTTGATTGGGTGAACATGACAAAGGACTAGATCCTCCATCGTTTGGAGGAAGTCCTTCCCCATCTATTCTTGGAAGTAATGGAGCCAAAATCTGCCTAGTTTTGATATATTTTATGTTTTAGTTTTTATTTTAAGTTATGATTTTGGCTATGAGTTACTAACTAGCTATATGTTGTTGCATTTTAGAACCCAAGAGATATTGGTGGCCCTAGCAAGAAGGGTGGGAATGATACACCACTTCCTCCTCCAAATGCCACTTAGCAGCATCCTTCAATTTACTTTGTTTTTTGTTTTTATGTTGATGGCTATGATTAGCCAAGATTATGTTATAGAGGGTTGTTATTCTTTGACATTTTTGCCACAGAGTGTGGCTATGGCTATGTATGTTATGGATATTTTAACTTTAAATATTGGTTTTATTTTGGCTATATGTATCTATAGTAATAGTGCACATTGTAAATATTGAAAATAGCTATATTTATGCTTTTGGTTGTAACATTAAATTGATGCAATAATAGACTAAATAAATGGAGATATAATAATAAAATGAAATTTTGCTAGTTTTAGGCCATCATAGGCACAGGTTAAATAGTCTTCTCAATTTAAGAAAATGGTGGACCATCATGCTAGTTTAAGATCTTAGGAGACCATAATGTTAGTTTAGTGTCTTAGCAAACATACTGCCAATTTAACATCTTAGCAAAAGAGAATGCTAGTTTAAGATCATAGCTGGCTGTGTCTAAAAGAAACTTTTTTAATGTTTAAAACATAAGTAAAAATAAATAAAGTTTATAGAAAATAGGTAAAAATGCAAATGAATTTAGGCTACATGCATTAGGCTATGTGCATAAAGCATAAAAATATAATTTCATAAAAAATATATGATAAATTGAAAAGTAAAGCCATATGGCTATCAGTGCATTTGGTCATAGAGGCATGGGAAGGTTAAGGTAAACCTCATTTATGTAATTTCTTCCTAATCCTTACAAGATTGGGGAGTGAGTAAGGCCTACTCTGCACAAGCTTGTCTTCACCATCCCCTTCACTTATGATGCTAAAAGGGAGTTCATCCCATAATGTATCCCATTACCCATAATTGTCATCACTGGTTATCATGGGTTTTTGCTCTTGATGGCTAGGAGCTTCTTCTTGAAGCTCCACTTCAAACCCATATTCTATGTCTACATTGTTGATAGCTAGGACAACCATGTTGTCACCATGAATGATGATTTCACCTCCCTCTTAATGAAGGTGAATTTCTTTGTGGATGGGTGATGAGATAGCTCAAAATTGAGCCAACCAAGGTCTTTCTAGGATCAAGTTGAATCTAGGTATCTCTTCTATCGCCAAGAAGTTTGTGGTTGTATGAAATTGTTCTTTGACTATAAAATCCAAGTAGATAGACCCCTTTACAACAACTCTTGATCCATTGAAGGACTTAATAGTTATGGTGGTTGTAGGTTGTACTTGCTCAGTTAAGCCTAAGCATTCAAAGATTGTGCATGGGATGACATTAGTTGTAGCTCCATCATCAACATGCATTCAACGTATTTTAAATTTTCCTATGCATGTGGTTATGAATAAAGGGGTTGTAGTCACATTACCATTCTAAGGATTAACCTTAATTTTGCTATCACTAAATGTTAATGGCGTTGACTTTCCCTCCCCTAGTGAGGGTGGAATCATTACTACATGAATGGCTTTCTCACTAGTAGGAATATCCTCACTAACAAGTATGGAGGTTAACATTTTAACTAGTGCCTCATGATGTGTGGTGAAAGTCATGATTATGTCATATAAGCTTAAGGTTGTGTTTTTTTTCCTTGAGTGATTGCCTAACTTAGTCCATTGCACTAAGGAAGTTTTTTTCATTGGCTATGGGCTTGTCACCCCAGCTGTGCTTTACTTCCTCCATGCATCCCAAAATGCATACTTTAACTTTAGGCTATGGTTGTTATGGCTCATTTTGGTTGTTTTGGTTAAGGGCTTTTATTTCCTCCTATGGCTCATTGGTTGAATGAGATGGGGTAGAGGAGGTCATGGGTATAGCTAAAATGGTAGTGGGCTTCAGTGGGCCTAGTTTCTTTCATACCTCTGTATGCTTATCTCCCTTGTTGTTCAGCTTTTGGTTACACTTCTTCCTTTGGTTAGCTGTAGTTTTTTGGTTAGCAATCATTGGTTGTAAGGAAAAGGTGGTAGCATTGGACACCACAAGGGGTCATTGTGAAGTTTTTTGGGTTATGGTTGTTTTGTTTGTATTGGGTTGAGAGACCTTGATGACAGAAGGTTCCCTCAGAGGCATTCATGATGGTGCTCTAACAACAAGGCGAGATCTTGAGCTATGGGAAGCTGAAGAAGCTCTTTCATTATAGAGGGGTATTTGGATCATAAATGGTTCTCCTAAAGGTCTCCTATTATCATTAATCATGAATGCCAAAATAACATAGGGGCTATCACTAGCATTCGAAGGATATTTGTAGACCTACATTGACTAGTTTTGTGGCCAAACTAGGTTACAAGCATCTAAGACCAGTTTCTCCTTACCTATCATCCTTTGCAAGTCATCCTTCAGAATAAGGTGAAATTCTATATCATGACTATGTAGTTGATGATAATGGTAGAAGCAATCTAACTTGAAGGTATTTAGGTAATTGGGGATCATCCTTCATTGCTCAAGTAGGATCTTTGGCTATTTCACATAGTCGCTTGTGTTTCTTTCAAGCAGCTTCTATCATTTTTTTATGTTGTATGCATATAGTTCTTAATAGTTGGGCTAGCAACTTGGATGGTATTAATGGCAATGTATTATATTTAGACCTATCCTTCCTTTCAAAGTTAGGTCTACTTTTTTTTAATGTAGTGGTTCCAAAAGTTGATGGTTGGTTATTATAGTCATTGGTGAGGGCCTTAGGTGGATTGATCTTCAACCCTTGGTTCATGGTCTTGGTTTCCTTGGTTATAGTTGCTAAAGTAGTGTTGTTTTATTTCCTCTTTTCTTTGTCTCTTTGATTGGGTTGCTTTTGATATGATATATAGGCTAGATCATGCTGGCCTCTGCAGCATCCTCTATGTTTCTAGTTTGTGAGAACACTTGGCTAAGAGACTATGGATCAAGGTAGCAAATTTTTGACATGATTAAGTCATTAATTACTCCCATGAATATGGCTAGAAAGTGGGCTTCAGCTATGGGCTCTAATATTTCATTTAGTAGTCCATTCCACCATTGAATGAATGTTTGTACTAGTTTTAAGGCCCTTGCTTGACCTTCATGAGGTGGTCAAGCATTGTGTCAAGCTTTAAGTTATATTTGAAGTGGTTGACAAAATGGGCTACTAAGTCTTCTAAAGAGGATATAGAACCCCTAGGTGATGCATGATGTTAATCAAGTACTTTTCTAGTCAATGACATAGGAAAACTCCTCATGATGGTATGAGGCCATGGCTGCAAGAGTAAACATTTTCATCGAAAGGTAATAAGGTGAGCATTAGGATTAGGGTGGGATTATAGGACTTATGGGATCATCTTGGTAGAAGTCCATAATCTTGATGGTTTTTGTGGTAGAGGCTTTAAGCCTCTTGAACTCCTCCATTAGGTCTTGGATCATTTGGAAGGCTTGATCCAAGCCTTGCAGTGACCCCATAGTTTGCAAGGTTTGTACATAATGTTTTGGCTTCTATTTTAAGGCTTGTGGCCTCGTTATGGGTTGCATGATAGAAGGAAAAGGTTTCACTATGGTTGTGGCTTATGAAGCAAATAAAGAAAAATATGTTTATATACTTGAGGTACAAATAGGACAATTGTGGTGTGTAATCCTAATGTTGCTAGTGGTCTCATGGTGAACACCATATGAGTAGTTCATATATTTGCAGTGGTAAATGCCACCTTTGATGGTTTTTTATATCGAGGCTATGTTGCAAATGGCATTGATGCATTATATTTTATTGTTTGTGGCATTGACTGAGTGTGATGTGCAGCTACAATTGACATGGGATCTAGCATAGTAGGGTGTGAAGGAGTGGAAGATGATGGCACCATGCCCATTGAGAAAACAAAAGCACTAGAGGAAGGTTCTGTGACATTAGGGGATGTTTGTTGGAACAGTCCTCCAAGGACGTTTTCAAGCTCAGATTCTACCATAAATTCATCCTCATCTTCCTATTATTCCCCAAAGGCAAGCTAGTCATCTTCCTCTTCTATGGTAATTAATTTGGCTAGGACACTAGAATAGACATCATTAAGGAAAATTTCTTCATACTAGGAAGAGATGTACTCTTTTCCATCCCTATGGATGATCTCAAACTTCCTTTTGGCCTCAACTTCAATTCATGGAATTAACATGCCTACTTATATTTTGGCATAAATGAAGTTATAGCAATCTTCATTAATGGCTGTAAAATTAGGACTTTCCCCTCTGACTCTCAAGGATCATCTACATTTAATGATTGCAAGGTCTTTGGGATCATACACCTCATCACTTATTGGTTATGATTTTCACTAGTGAAGGTGAAGGGGAATTTGGTGGATTTCTAAAAAGGCATAGTTATAGTGCTAAGAGTTGCTTAAGAATAGGGTATAAATGTTAAGATGGAAGTAAATTCCAATGAATGGAATTTGAAAAATCTTAGAGAAAATGAAAATGGAAAAAATTATATACTTACTATAATTAGTAAGTGGCAAATAAGAGGGGTTTTCCCCTTTACTAGAAATAGAATATTGGCAATGTTGGCTTCAAACCTCACCCAAGTTGGCTTCCCAGGTGATGAGACATGATTCACATAGGCCACGATATCGCATCCCATGCGATATCACATCGTCCCCTACGATATCACGTACACGATATCGTGGTCCATCACCAAGTCTATAAATAAGAGGCTTCTCTCCCTTGTTTCCCCATCCTGAGTTAGAAGTAGGAAAACTCTGGTAGTTTGATCACTCCAGAGATAGAATATTTTCCATGTGCTCGTAGTAGGAGTCCTAAAGTGAACAAATCTTTATTCGAGCAACATTGTACCTGTACACAAGTTGTGTATGGCAATAAAGAAGAGCTTCTTGGATAAAAACTTACAGTGCATGGAATAGGATTTTATTTATTGCTTTCTCTCTCACCCTTAAACTCCTAGAATGCAGAATGAGTACGACTTGATTATGAGCATCTAAGGATGTGTACAGTTAGTTAAGGAATCGGTTGCTCATCACAACACGGTATGAGTACGACTTGATTACAAGCATCTAGTGTGACTACTTGGTAGCCTAGTGGCATATTCAGGATCTGCGCTTGGTAATCCTAGTGGTAGTTGTGCACAAAGATGTGTACGGTTAGTCAAGGAATTAGCTACTCATTGCACTTAGGCTAGATTAGATTCTCTCAACCCTTTCCTCCTAGTTAAGTGCCTGAGTATGACCACTTCAAGCACGTGCATTACGCGTGGTGATCCCAGCAACAATTAGCGTTTGGTAGCCACGGTTGCATCAGTTTAGGGTGTGTACGGTAAGTGGAAACGGATGCTGATGCTAGGTTAATTTAGACTTAGTCCATTAGTTAGAGTTAGTTAGTTTCTCAACCCTTCACCTCGATAGCATAGGAGATAAAACATAAAAGACCATAAAAATCATATACCTTGGACTTACTTAACCATACACCGTGACAACCACAAGTCTGGGAAGACAATGAATGATTAACCCCAAGTGTTTCATGGGGTGTGTAGGCACTTAGTCTACAGAGTTTGACCAGATCGCATGTGCTATGCTTGTTTTGTATGGTTGAGTGTAGGGGTACCTCGCCACTCATCACTAGGTGTCTTTATGATAGGTATGACAAAGGGGGAGAGAGGGTGGTGAGACAATGAAAATCTCACACCTTCTTATTCCAACATTGGAGAGAGGGGAAAAAATTTGAAGACCAAAAGTAGAAACTTGGTAGTTTCCAAAGATAGTTTTGGTAGGCTACTAACTTTCACCAAAAAGGAGGGAATAGTAGACTTGGTTGGTCTGGAAACCAATGATAATTTAGTGGCAAAGATTATGGCAACAAAAATTATAGGTTTATTAAGGCTTCCATAGTGGCTTTTCTCTAGGAATTCATAATAGATGTTTTGAAATTACATCACCCAAACCACTTGCAGATTCCCTGGTAAGATTTTTTCCATAGAGGAGTAAAGGCAGCATGGATTCCTTAGGAGTTTTGACTAGAAAATGGCTTTTAACTTATAACCAAAGTAGATCTAGTTATAAAATTGGTTTCAAACTTCACCAACGCTAGCCTCCCAACTAGTTCCACACTAGGTATGGCAAAGTGGGGAAAGAAGAGAGGTGAGATGATGGGAATCTCACACCTCCTACCTAAATGTTGACAAGGAGAAAGGCTAAAAACCAAAGTGGAAAGTTAGTATTTTTTGGCTAAAATTGGTTTTAGTCAATTGCTAATTTTCTTAGCTTGGAAAGGTGGNGAGAAAATTATTTTGGTAGAAACAACAATAGGGGAAATAAATATCAATGTTGGATTTGAGCTATAAAATTCATAGAAAATGTTGTAAAAAGAAAAATCCCAATCACCTACAACTTCCACACAAATGTTGCAACCAAAAACCTCTATTACTAGAATGAAAACCAAGGATCCTTAGTGCAAGCAATTCCCCAACCTTGAATCCCCAGGGCCTTCACAATAAAAATGGGATTCAAGGTGCCCTAGTAAGTTTGGAAAATCAACCAAGGACTTATGAGATGTAAAATTCCGAAATATGAATAGATCTAAATAATGTGCAAATAATAAATTTACTTTTGAACACAAAACTCAAAACTTAAAAACTTTATTAAGAAAGAATAAATAATATAAGTTAGAGAATGTATACAAATGTTGCTTGGATGACCAAAAGGGGGGTTCACTTGAGCAAGAGTTCAAAGCCCATTAAAGCTAATGTGATATGCTCCATGATCTGAGTGCTAAGCCACTCTTGATGTTATTAAACCTTCCTTTGCTATTGCAACCTTAGATCTACCAATTAGGTCATTATTGAGGAGCGAGAAAAGTGGAATATTTGAATGCCAAGTTGCTCCACACTACATTTGGAATCCTAGAAGTGTAGTGTTAACACCAAAGATCCACTAAATCTCAAGGCCTCACTTAATCCATGCTGGGGCTTAAGAGAATGCAAGTATGGAAACTTGAAAGAGCTCTTGTGTGCCTAAAAATGGACTAACTGTGAAATTTTGTGTATGAAAATTGATTAAAATTGCTAAAATACCAATGTCCTTGTATGTCAAGAACTGCTAAACCTCTAAATGATGTTTAAGGTTGTTTCTTTGTATGATCATTGGGCCATGAATGTGGCTATAAATTGGCTATGAAATGGTTGCAAATTTGATGTGATCTTGTTGCAAATTGGCTACCACATTTAGGTGACATGGATGCTCAAATTTGGAGGGTTACTATAGATAGTAAGTGCTTTCCCCCATGGTCATTCCATTTACTACAAATAGTAACCGAGGCATACCCTCCATGTTGAGCTCTCCACCATGCTTGTTAAAGTGGCTGATCAACATTGAACTGCATGAATTGATGAATTTTACTTCTTGTGGCTTACAAGCTGGGGGATTGAATTTTCCATGCTAGGAAAAAATCTTTCCAGGATAGGGGGAACATTTCCAAGCTAGGGAAAAACTTTCTAGGCTAGAGGGGGGAGTTGCGGTGGAGTTTTTAAGCTAGGGGAAAACTTTCCAAGCTAGGAAAAATGTTTCTAGGTTGGGGAAAATTTTCACATTAGGGGGCAAGGGTGGACTTTCTAGGCTAATGGGGGAAAGTTTCCAAGTTGAGGGAAAGTTTACAAGTTATGCATTTGGTCTCCACGTTGAAAGGAAAAAGTTTCCAAACCCCCCATCCTTCCATGCTAAGGGTAGGTGAGATCTACCCCTTGCATATGTTTCCAACGTAGAAAAATGTATAGCCCCCATAAAACCCATCAAATTGCCCTTTTTAGCATTCCAAAAGGCATTTTTGACCCCACACACCCCACTCCCCCCCCTCTTCCCCAAGCTCAAATATAGATACTAGGTGACTTTTTTCACTTGGGAAATGAGGTTTTGACCATTTATGAGGCATTTTGTAGCTCCAAAAATATAAAGTATGTGAAATTTCCCATTGTGGATTACAATTTTCATATTTACAATGAAAATTTACCTTGGCTTTCATGGGGTGAAAGATACATGATGAAGATTGGTTATAACATACAAAATTTTGTGGTGTTGCAATGACAAGTAATCCAAATAACTCTTCCTAGATTGTTCAAACTAGAATTCAAATCTTTTTTATTCTATTTTTTATTAACAAGAATATCAACATCTTTTTTATTAACTTCATGATTAATAGATAAAATAATGAAATATTTTAAAATGCATTTACAAATAAAACTAATATCATATATTGAAATCTTAATTTCTTGCAAGAAAAAAATATGAAAATAAATGTCAATTTTATAGATACTTCCTAGCAATCTTTTCTTAGGACTTCTGAGATAAAATTGATATGTGGGGCCAAAGGCCTCCATCCTTGATATTTCAGGCTTAAAATTTTTCTCAAACTCCATGTTACTAATAAATGAAAAAACATTGTCCAATGAAAAAAACTTAGAATAGCAATAGAATTATAGAGAGAAGGAGATACCTTTGGAATTATAAAATTGAAAGTAATATCTACAAGCCTTTTATTTTTGTGTTACATTGAGTGAAATCCATCTACATTAGTATTTCCATTGTTGATCCCTACTAAAAATTTCTTTTTTTTTTCCTAAAGAGAAATTATCTTTAAATATCAAGAGTTTACTAGCACCTTTAAAATTAAAAATATTAGTAAAATATTAAGAACTTGTTCAAAATGATTTCATTTTTGCTTATTGGAAATTATCTTTTCTTCCCTAATCTAAAAATTATTTTTGTTTTAACCTCATCAGCAACATTTTTATTAAGAATAGAACAAATTTTAAAAACATTAACTTTATGATAATAATAGCTACAACATCATCGCAAATTATCACCTGTAATTTTCTAGAAAAACACTATTTTTAATTTTATTATCCTCTACTATAAATTAATCTCTACAAAATAATGTTTGTGCTACACACTTTATCCTCAATATTGTGTCAATGCTACTAATAATTTCATTTTTATTACTTAGAAAAATTAGAGGAATATTTTGTAATTTAATCTAAAAATGAATTTTAGATTAACTAGAAGAATAGGATTCAAAATCCACTTTCCATTCCTAAGTAATTAAAGTATTATGTTGATCCATAAAAATTTTAGGATCTAATGATTTTTCAACCATTTCAAAATTGGCTAGTTTAACAAGTAAAACGGATTGGAAAAAATAGCTGGTATGTGAAACATTAATTTCATAATATTCAAGGATAGCCTAAATCACTAATGTAAAACCCTTATTTAGGTGAATAATTCTAGTGATTTGTAGAAATATATATCATGAAATGATATCTTTTAATACGAATTTATATAAATCATCAATTAAGAAAATCAAAAACTTTAGAATTCTTCATAGTTTCTACAATCTAAGAGACATTAGTATTTTCTATTATCAAATCATTTCTTAATAAAAAATTTTATTTTAATAACTCTACAAGAAATCCTTAAGATCAAAAAACCACTAAAAGAACTTATCATGCATTTAAAAGAACCCTTGTTGATAATTTCTTAGTTCTATAAAACTAGAAGTTTATAACTTGGCATCATGCACCAAAATAAAACCCATTATATGAAACTTATAAATCAAGAGTCTTATCACTAAGTTAACACCACATTATTAATGGTATCAAAGATAATTTAATTATACTATAAGTTTTTCCCCTAATGTTAGCAAAGGGGATGAGAAAGAAGGGGGTGAGAGGTGTTAAAACCAAAAGAATTAATATAATTATAAATAGTAATTAAAGTATTATGTTGATCCATAAAAATTATAAAGGGGATGAGAAAGATCCTTTAGAAGAATTATAAAGGAATATAACAATGCCTCAAGTATGGCTTGAATTGATAACCTCTAACCTAATAAGATAATGTGATAACCAATTAAGCCACCTATCATTTATCATTTCTTTTTAAATATTATATATGAGCATGTAAATATAGTTTTTCCAAATCTCATCATTATTATCATCATTTTAGCCTTGATCCAAATAAATAAGGTTGGCTACATGAGTTCTTTTCTTTCATTCATCTCTATGAAAAGCTAGAACCTTTTTTTTTTTTTTTTTGTAGTTTCTTCAAATCATATTCAATCATGTTTTCCCATGTATTTTTTAGTCTTTCTTTCAATATGTTTCTTGAAATAGTGATGTAGTAACCTTTGCTTATAAGCTCATTATATAATCTTCTTTACACATGTTCAAATCATCTATGTCATCATTCTTGTAGCTTATCTAAAATAAAAGATACTTAAAGTCTTTCTTTCATTTCTATATTATGTAGTTAATCACTTTTAGTAACATTTAGCATCCATCAAAACATTTGCATTTCTACCACATTGATTTGTTGTTCATGCCTCCTTTGTACTATCCAATATTCAGCATCCTATAAGACAGCAAGCGTTATTGATATTCTATAAAATTTTTCCTTTAATTTTGTTGATGTTCTTTTATCACATAGAACACCACTAGCTTGTCTTCATTTTCTCCATCTTGCCTCAATTCTATTTTTAATATCTTTATGAATTTCACCATCTCATTTGAGGATTTATCCTAGGTATTGAAATTATTTGTAATGAGGGATTTGAAATAGTTACTTCTATCTCATCATTTGTTATGTTGTTATTACAATTGCATTCCATATATTCTATCTTACTTCTACTAATTTTTAAGCCTTTTAATTCTAAAACATGGCTCTACTTCTCCATTTTAGTAGTAATATTTTCTTGAGATGTATTTACCAACATAATATCATCTATAAATAACATACACCAAAGGATTTCATCTTGCATTTCCTTTATTAATTCATCCATAATAATAGCACATAAATACATGCTAAGTGTAGATCCTTAATGTAGACCTACTATGAGTGGAAAATCAAATGTTATTCTACAAGCTATTTTAATTTTAGTGGTAGCTTGTTGATGAATCATGGTTTGTCAGGTGTTGATGTTAGACCCTTGATATTGGCACATGCTGATATCGGACTATTGATATCGGACCCTCGATATCGGGTATGCAATATCATAGCCTGGATAACAATATCGAATACATGATATCGTGGTTCCTATGTAAGCCTATAATACCACATTTAGGCACACAAGAAGGGAAAGTAACTATAGAAGTAGAGTCTTTTTGTTTATTTTTTAGTTCATCTCAATTCTTTCCCTGGTGCATGCCCGCAATGTGATGGTTGTAATTGTACAGAGCCTTTATTTGAGTGTGACGTACTTAGACACACACATGATAGGCAATAAAAATCAAAATTACTTCATCATTGTAGCATTCACTTAGTTTAATTACTTGACTATTATTTCTTATTTTTTAATTAATATTTCTTTACCTTCCTCTACTATCCTTGTTATTAAACGTGGAATTAGTACAACTTAATCGCGAGCATTTAAGTGTGACTAGTTGGTATCCTAGTAGTATATCTAGGAGTGCTTAAGTAACATGTATATCTAGGAGTGCTTAAGTAACATGTGCTTGGTAATCCTAGAAGTAGTACATGAGGTCCAAGATGTGTATAGATGATTAAGGACAGATGCTCATCATAGTTAGGCTAGCTTAGATTTTGCTTCTCATTCTCTATTAGCTTAAAACAAAGTTATTTATCATTGCCCTTAGGAGTAGCACTAGCTTAGGACCACATCATACACCTCACTCTAGACTAAACCATACATGACAAAGCAAATAATAGTCTAGGTGGGAAGATGAAGAACTATAATCAACATGTAACTATCTAGATACCACAACTAGTGCATTTGTGAAGTTCAACTAGATTGTTCATGAATGCTCGTATTCGTATGGTTGAGTGTAGGGGTATCTCGCCACTCATCACTTGTTCACACATGTCTTGAATTACTTTAATATATTTATCTAGGATGTTTTTAATCCACAAGGACCACCAAATAATATCTCTAGGCACTGTGTCATATGTTTTTTCCAAATCCATGAAGATCATTAATTTCTCCATCAATTGTCAAATCAAAAAAATAGCCTCTATATTAAAACTCCTTTGCATAAATCCAAATTAATTCTTTGAGACTATTAATTCAAGTCTAAGATGCTACTCTATGACTCTCTTCCAAAGCTTCATATCATGGCTCATTAGCTTGATCCCTCTATTTTTTACATAATTTTGTACATCTCCTTTATTTTTGTAAATAGAAATAACAAATCTTTTTGTCTAATTATTGGAAATTTCTCCATCCATTTAGAATTTGTTAAATAATTTTTTCATCCAAAAAAATCCTTTCTAAGCTTCTAAAGGAATTATATCTAATCCAAAAACTTTTTCATTTTTCATCTTTGACAAAGCTATCTTCACCTTAGAAAAAGAAAGTTCATTAACCAAACTGATATTTAGTTCTTCTTCTTGGATGTCTTCTCTTTGAAATTCTTCATTTAATAGTTCTTAAAAATATTTTTTTCACCTATCTAGAATTTCATTTTCTTCCTTGATGCATTTAACATGATCAATGTCCTTACATTTCTTGTTTCTAATTTTTGCCAATTTATAAATAGATTTTTCTCCTTCTTTTGTTCCTAATTTCTTATAAAAACTATCTCAGGCCTTATGTTTGGCTATAGCTACTACTATGGTTGTTTCCTTCTTTTCCATTTTGTATATTAGCCTATTTTCTTAGCTACCACATTGCTACCATTCCTTAACCTCTTTTAAATCTCATGTTTATGCAAAATGCAAATGTTCTCGATAAAACACCTCAATGAAAATTCATGTTACAATCCATAGAAAAACTTCTTTGTGAAAACATAATAGAAAAAGCAATTTCCTTATTTTCCCCAAAATTATTTCATTATGGCCCTGTATTACTTGAATTTAAGGTAATTTTTAATGTAAAATATGAGATGTACAATAGATATGCTATAGATCTCATACATCTAACTTTATGGAGGCTAAAAAATACTTCATAAGCTATAAATGGCTTATCTCCTAGCTTTTTGAAGCTACAAAATCCATGTATGCTAGCTTGAGGGGGTTAAAAATGCTTCAAAAGCTACAAATTCTGATATCTTAGCCTCATACACTAAGCATTACAATCTCATACGTTCGATAGCCTACAAAGATAGTGTATAAGATTTGGATTTTATTTCTATATGCTAGGCATGAAACTTCTATATGCTAGGTAATGTACAGAGGAAATGTATGGAGAACATTGATAAAATTGCTCATATGCTACATGGAAATATTCTAGGTGTAATGGAATTCACCAAAAATATATCAGTAATCATGGTAGAATTAACCAGCAACAAAACATGGATCCAAGGCCTATTTAAAAAAAAGATCTATTTCATTGTAAAGAATTTTGGAAAAATTTACATCCAAATCAAATGTGAGACTTTCAGAGCAATGCAATTACCTAAGAGTCAACAACCATTTTCTTCCCTAATGTAGACCACAATACTAGAAAAAACCAATGGTGAGCGGAGTTCAAAGGGTAGATTTTATAGGATCATCAAAGATAGATTCGACTATAGAACACATCCTACTGGTTGTATTGAGTTCCAAACATTTTTTCTTAAGCTCTTGGGCATTAAAATTCCTAACACTTGTATTTTCTAAACTTTGGTTTCATGAATTTTTCATCATTTTAATACAAGTTTTTAATTTTGTTTGTTTGTCATATTTTGCTTTACATTTATCTACACTCAGATTTAGCATGTCAACTATGTTTCATACACTTTAAATTTTTTATTACACTCATTTGTAATAGATTTATAAGTCCCTAGGTGATCAACAAAACCATCTAGGATGCTCTGAATCCTTTTGTGAGGCCCATGCATCCAAAGTTAAAACTATTTTACATTGAAATTTCCTGGATCTCCAACATTGAATTTTTCAAGCACCATAGTTTTTTGGCACTAGGAGGGCCTTCACTTGACTTCCTCACTAAAACATATAGCAAATTTTTTTGTTAGCATTTTCTTTATCCTATGAACCTATTTTGTATAATGAAAATCATTATTGGACTTTCTCAAAGCCTAGCATATGACCTATAGCTAATTTTGTTGCATTTAAATGTTTTCTGCCAAGTGTTGGACTTTCCTAAAGCTCATTAGTGGACTACAACTTATTTTAGCTTTATTTAACCTTTACATCAGTGTTGGGTCTTCTCAAAGTCCTGCATGTAAACTACAACTTGTTTTCTTGCAACTACTATCACTTTGAAATTTAGTTTTGTTAACCTATAACGTGCAGCACTACCACCATTTCTAGGGAATTTAAAATAGAAAATATTTTTCTTAGTGCAATGCATAATGCTACCATGGCGTCCTACACTACCTTTGCAATTTTAGTGTACATTTAAAATCCTTGTTTCCACCATTCACATTTTATAGTTTCCCAACCATTTTCCTTTAGTAAATTTTAAAGAAAAAATTTTACTTTATAGTGTAGTGTAGTTAAGGATGTGCAATCTGATATACTAAGATTACTTTATATGCTAAGTCTTTCATATGTTGAGATTTCCTCATACACTAGGATTTCCTACATCGTAGGCTAGGATTATCTCCAATGCTAAGGTTCTTATATGTTGAGGTTCTCATAGAGACTCTCATAAGCTAGAAGACTTAATCAATCACTTGGTTTAGCACCTTGTTTATGTTTTTTCATCATTCAAAAATCTTACATCATAACATAACACATATGGTCACTAACCAACAAGCCATTCATGTGTATGATCCCAAGGATTTGGCAATCATAGAATATAGGCAATCTTTTAGACAAGGAAGGTAAGGAGTAGAGTTCACAATCATTAATGAAGAGTTTTGTAACTTCATTTGCATCAAAATCAAAGTTGGCCTCCTTATTTTGCATTTGGAATCGAAAGCCAAGTAACAATTTGAAATCATCCAATAAAATGGGAAATAAGATATGCCATCATCCTATGATCGAATCCACCTAACTTATTTTTATACATTAATGCTAACACAACTAATTGTTGTCAATGAGATGAGTGAGGAAGTTAATTCAAATGAAAATCAAGAGGAACAGGATGAGTTTGAGGTGAAGCAAGAACTAGATACTTTATCAAAATACTCTTCCAAAAAATGGCTCCCAAAGCAACCATCTCTAGCCTTACATGCCTTGTATCCCCTATACCTTAGGTTCATTAATCTTCACCTATATATCCCACCATGTTCAACCTAGCACATGTAATTTCTAATCACGAATTTGAACATGTGTCTTACTCTACATCATTGTTCTTGTAGATGTCCTTTGCCACTCAACCTTATTTCATGCACCTAGCCCCAATGGTATCTACAACATCACCTCCCTTTTTCATACCAGTGGGATCCTCTTCAAGGCCCCAAATTTTGGTATCCCCTATTACTTTGTTTGTCCCTTTCATCCTCCAAGTTCCAACTCAAACTTCATTTTCCTTATTTAATTCTCCTACCACAATAATCACCTAGCCCCTTCCCTTAATACCAATGCTTATTGTAAGGCCTCAAACCTCTTAGCTCCCTCCATAGCCATTAGTGCAAACCCCCCAACTTGAAAGAATGTAACAAGGCCTAGACCAAGCCTTCTAGATGATCCAAGACCTCACCAAAAAACTATGAAAGGTTAAAGCCTTTACCACTCAAGAGGTTGAATTTATGGACTTCTATCAAGAAAATTGCATTAGTCCTACCATCCTATAGATAACTTTTCTCACTAGCATTCCAATTCCTAATTTTACCAAGTACAATAGCAAGGATGATCCTAACTCATGTCTAATTACCTTCCACTCTGAGTGCTTGTTACTACAAGCTTGATCCCATACTATGATGTGCATCTTCCCTATTTCCCTTACTAGAAAGGCATTGAATTGTTATCGAACCTTTCCTAGAGGTTCCATCACTTCCCTTGAATACTTAATAAACAAATTTATCAACTACTTCAGATACAACTTGAAACCAAATACCACATTGGACTAACTTATGAAGGTGAAAAAGGGGCCACTTCAACTAGTCCAAAGGTTCATTTAGAGATGAAATTCAATGCTTAGTAATATTCTAGAACCTATCTCTAAAATTCACCTCTTGGCCATCTTTAAGAACGTGGTAAATAACTTCATCAAGTCAAAGCTCTACTACTTTAAGCCCTAATCACGAAGCCAAGAATTTTTGAAAACTAAGAAAATCAAAGAAGCAACTAAGGCTAGTTACAATCTAGCCTATGTGAGCTATAAAAAGTAACACATGAGGAGAGATAGGAATAGAACTAGAAAATAACATATAATTGTAGCTAAAATATCCAAGGACACTAAACAAGTAGAAAGGTAGGGATCACCTCTATGCAACACACCTTCTGACTCATCTCAACCATCTACTTTCTATATCCCAAATCAACCAAGACCAAACTTTGGATTGAAGTATAGGACTAAGTATGCTAGGTTGCCTATGAATCCCTATGAGCTTTTATAATAGTTACTTAAAGATAAATGTATACAACATAAGCAACTATTTGAAGACACTTGTAAGGGGCATAATCATTTTTATAACATAATTAGAAACCCAATAATAGCGACCAAGGATGATCCCAAACTACTGAAGTTCTTGAGGCTAGATAGGTTTTTCCATTATCATCAAATGACTAGTCATGATAATAATTTTTTCTTAGCATTAAAAGACAATACCCAAAAGATGATTGATTGTGGAGAGCTAGTGTTGAATGAGCCCAACTCTCCAAACACCAATAATTCTTACATCTTAGCCTTATTCACAACAACCAAATGGTTTGACCTTCCGAGATATTTTTTTGTTATCAAAGTACCACCTCAACCTTAAAATGTAAAGCTTAAAGCTCCCTTCATCATCACAATACCACCACCTCCAGCCCTTAAGAAGCCTTTTATCATACTTATCCCACCTTCAGAAGCATTAACGTCACAACTTAAATAACACATTACCAACCCTTATAATGCTAAGAAACCATTTTTTATCTAGGTTACTCCTCCTTTAGCAAGGAAACCCATAACAACCCATGACCAAAGCCTACCTATAGGGACCAAAAATTCAACAATTAACTAGAAGCCATCACAACAAAAGACATGAAAATAACCTATCACCAAACCAATAACTAATCTAATTGAAGGTATCTAACAAAAAAAGGCTTGGAAATAAGTTGATCCACTAAGACCTACACCAAGATTAACTACATCCATGGATAAGGGGCCCAAGCAACATAAATTAAAACATGAGCCAAAAATCCTAGAAAGGATGGAGAAAATTAAGACCACCAAGGCTAAAAGATCACATTCCAAGAAAAATAATTTCCTCATAATGATGGAATAAGCCAAATAGTCCCTTAAGAAAAGAACATGTCCTTAAATCTGTATGACTTAGTCATGACTTCTCCTACTCATAGAGATTCACTAGCTCAAATGTTAACTTCTACCCCTATGAGTAGAGACATGTCTACCAACAAAGAGTTCATCCACTATATCATTGAGTAAGCTTCACTTAGAAAAAATTGGCATTAACCCATGCTTAACTTTCATGACAATGAGGTGAAGATTGACACATGAAAAGGAGAAATGCTATCTACTCCTCTCCTAATCACCATACATGTTGGCATGTTGATGGGACACAATATCGCATGGGCCGCGATATCGCGTCATGATATCGCATCCCTTGTGATATCGCATATGTGATATTGCATCTTTCCCTGCAATATCACATACACGATATCACGGTGCGCCACCATATCTATAAATAAGAGGTAGCTCACCCTTGTTTTCCATCCTAGGCTAGACTGTAGGGAAACTCTGGTAGATTGATCACTCCAGAGATAGAATATTTTCCATGTGCCCATAGTAGGAACTCCAAAGTGAATGAATCTTTATTTGAGCAAACATTGTACCTGAACACAAGTTTGTGTACGACAATAAAGATGAGCTTCTTGGATAAACCTTGTAGTGCATGGAATAGGCTAATTAGGATTTTATTTACTATTATTTATTATCTGTTATTTACATGCTTTATTTGTTATTTATTGCTTTCTTTCTCAACCCTTCTCTCCTAGTTAAGTGCCTCAATACGACCACTTCGAGCACATGCATTACGCTTGGTGATCCTAGCAACGATTAGCATTTGGTAGCCAAGGTTGCATCGGTTCAAGGTGTGTACGATAAGTGGGAATGGATGCTGACACTAGGTTAATTTAGACTTAGTTCATTAGTTAGAGTTAGTTAATTAGTCTTCTCAACCCTTCACCTTGTTAACATAGGAGATAAAACATATAAAGACATAAAAATCATATACCTCAGGCTTACTTAACCATACACCGTGACAACTACAAGTAAGTCTATGAAGACAATGAATGATTAACCCTAAGTGTTCCATGAGGTGTGTAGGCACTTAGTCTGTGAAGTTCGATCGGATCACACGTGCTATGCTTGTATTCGTATGGTTGAGTGTAGGGGTTCCTCGCCACTCATCATTGGCACCGTTGCTAGGGACTAAGTGTTTGTGCGCTAAGTAGAACATAGTATATCACTCACATTGTTGGGAGCTTAAACGAACCTTAGGATTAATTAAGAAAAATTTATATAATGATAAATTAGCATACCAATAACAATGTCTTCTTCAAACAAAAGCAATTCACCGCCTAGGGATAATACACAAAACAATTGGTAATCAAAAACACATAATTGAAATCCGCCAACTCCTCAACAATATCGAGTGGTATATACTCATCTTGATGAGTATATTCCAGACTTTACCTTTATCCTCCATCAAGAAAAATAGCTACGATGGAGAGATTTGCAAGGTAACATAGTGTTATCTCTAGATCAAGTAGTCCCAGATATGCTTCTCCATGCTTTAGCATAGATTGGCATGACAGAATTATACGCTGAATACGTTACAGGAGATTTTGATACAAGGGATTATCATCCCATAGTAGTGCAACGTATGAGGGACTCAAGGCAGGAGAGCCAACATATATTGTTGAAGGGAAAAGGGGTCCTGCACATCCTTAGTGAAATAGGAGATGATGAACCCATTATAATGGGTTCTCTATCAAATGGTGTTCCCCCTCCTAATGATGGTGAGGAGGTAGGGTATTAGAACCTATGCTTAATGATACATAACACCAATTCTGATCCCTATGAATGCCAATTGTTCACAGAGGGAACAAAAACACATGAAAAGGATGGGCACATAGATCATCATCATAATTGGGGTCGTAGTAGCTGAAGAGAAGCTAAGAAGCATTGTCATGGCGATGGTTCTCCTTCTTCTTCACCTTCATCACATCACTCACCCTCTCCTTCCACATTCGGGCACAGCCATCATGAGCATAATGATGAGGACAGAGGTAGACAAAATGAGAGACCTCGACAAGAGAGTCGAGAGAGAGGATAAGGGCATGAACGAAGGGAAAGTAGGGAACAACGAAGACATCACAAGTGTCATGAAAGAGATGATCATTATGAGCCCCTACTTGCCACTCAAAGTATTCTTGATATAACAGAGGTAGTAAGAATTCTAACAAGGCATCAAAAGGATAGTCGGATCAAGTGCTTAGACATGAATAATATCCCACGCTTCGAAGGGGGATACAATGTGGTTCTATAGCATCATTTACAAGCATTCCACGATGCCTACGCCTTGCAGAACATATAAAATGAGTGGAAAAAACTTAAGTTGTTTCCTAGGACACTCATCAAAGAAGTAGAGAGTTGGTGCCAGTCCTTAGAGCTGGAAACCATTAGGAGGTGGAGTACAATGTTAGAACTCTTCAACGATAAATATCATATGTACTCTAGAGTGTCTAATTTGCGTAAGCAGATCCAAGGATGGAAGCAAGGTAATCATGAATCCTTGGATGTTGCCATGGGCCACTACTACGCATTGTTACATCATTTCCTGGGCCATGGTTATGCACAACAGGACCCACTTTGCCACATTGTAGATGGGCTAAGGCATGAGACTAGAAGAACCCTTGGGACTTATGCCCAAGGGAGACTCTCAGAACTTAGAGCCCATGAAATACATAGATTGTTGGAGCAAGTAGCCAAAAAAGAAGGTGAGCTATGAAAAGAGAGAGTGCAGAAGAATTTAACCGTGATCCCTCCCTTCAAAAGAAGGAAGTGAAATTCTACGATAAAGAGAATGAGTCACCACTCGAAGAGTTGGTGAACAGAAAAACCTTGTTGATCCAGAAGTTAACAACTAAAGTATCAGTTAAGGTGGATCAATTATGGGATTCCTTAGACTCTAGAATTGAAAATTTCTTGAAAATCATAGAAGAGTCTAAGGTGGAACAAAGTAGTGACAAAGGTAAGACAAAGCAGAGAGATTTAGGCTTTGCACATAACAAGGGTAAGGGGAAAATTACTATCTCCGATGAGGTTGTGGATTCAGACATAGACGATGACAGTGGATGTGAGATCTGCCAATATGACCATCCTAAGGAATGTTTTCCAATCATCTCACATCTATAGGAGTCTGGGTTGTATGCACTTAATCTAAGACTTAACCAACGACAAACACTTCTAAGGTTACCTTATCCTCAAGGTAACGCAAGATAGTTCCACCAACCATTAACATACTATCCAAGTGGAACTCTGCCACAACCCATCGGACAACATCAATAGTGGAAATACCCACAACCATGGGGGATGTCACCATTGAAACAACAATACCCTTACCAATAGCCAGATCCATATGGATATTATGTGCAGTAGATGATTTCTCCAACTGACTCTATGGGTCACACAACTCCCCAACGTCACTACCAAGTTTGGGAGTACTTTAGAAGGACTCCTTATCCTTCAGAAGACATCCCACATTAATCCCATCCTCCAACTCCATCTGCACCTCTTCCACCTATAGTTCCCATACCTCCTGCTCCAACAATTCAAGGGGAACTCCCCACTCAACTGCAACAACGTAATACTACAAGAGCTGTAAACATCCAACCCGCTGCTGGTTCTAACAACCGTAAAAAGAGAAGACCTTTCTTCAAAACAAAAATCCCAGACAAGCTCTCACAATAAGCAGTTGAGTCTATGTACGCTCCTCCAACAAACAAAACTTTGGAGCACCCTTCAATCCAATAACAGAGTTGTACGCATACAGTTATGTTAACGCATATCATAATCGATTGCATCAAGGTAGGCCATATTCCCAGGAAACTCTCTGATCCTGGGAGCCCCTTAATTTATCTACAAATCATCGGGAATGAACCACATAAGGATCTTCTTGACTCAGGTTCCGAAGTCAACCTAATCTCACGAGAAATGTATCAAGCCTAGAACCTGCCCCAACTCAAAAAGAGCAACATTCAACTTGAGCTGGCTGACCAGTCAATCACTATTCCTTTGGGACAAGTTGAGAACATCATTACCACTGTGTGTGGGTGGTCATACCCAGCTAACTACTTGGTGATAGAAGTTAACAGTGATAACAGGGGCTTCCTAATTATAATGGAAAGGCCATGGCTAAGTACAATAGATGCGTACCTAAGGATCCGCGATCTTTCCTTGGAGATATCTAAGATAAACATTTATGGAAAGATCGAGAAGAAGAAAGTTTCATGCATCACATACAGTGACTCAGAGGATGATGACATGGAAGAATATTTAGCATCTCTTCCATGTAATCAGTGTGCCCAAGAAACACAAATTCAAAGGTGCCTATATGTAGCAACCACACCAGTAGTGGACACCCCATGGTTGACAGCTACTAGAAAGAGCAACCCAATATGCATGGAACAAATTGAGAAAACAACTCATGCTAATAACAAAGGCTTAGACACATTGGAATATGAGCATCGCCAACTTCCACCCCTTAATCTAAGAACATCAATGGGGAGAAGTTGGGCAATTTTATGAAATTCAAATAGGCATTCATTATTTCATATCTCTCCCTTTCCATTCATTCATGGGGGAGATGGCCACCTATGCTAATCATTGGAGGCCCTCAGTTCTTTTTTATTTTTGTTTTACACATTTTTGTTTAACACGTTTTTGTTTTACACATTTTTTTTTACACGTTTTTGTTTTACACATTTTTGTCTTACACGTTTTTGTCTTACACATTTTTTCTTTACACCATTTTGTTTTACAAATTTCCTTAACTTTTCTTATTTTTGTTTTACAACATCATTATAATTTTTCATTTCTTTGTGTATGTTTGTATGTGTGTTATCCATCCTGTAAGTTTTTCACCCAATAAGTGTTCTTCATGATGGTATGAACTGTTTTCTTATTGATTGCTAATGCTTGGTTTTTACCTTTAAGTTATGATGTTGATACTAAGGTATGTTCTTTTGATATGGTAGGTAATGAGTCTGCTTCATCCATTCATCCACACGTTCTATGGTCTCTCTTGGCTTAGAAATGTACAGTCCCTTTCTAATAAGAACTCTAACGAATCGGTGACTGGGTATTTCTCAAACTAAGGAAGGACTCAAGGTTTGAAAAGGGTATGACTTCAAGGGAACTTGATGTTTTTTTGTTGGCCATTCTCTTGAGGGCTTGGATGTTTTCTTCTTGATTTTTCTTACCGTTCCGATGTTACCCAATTATCGAAAGTTGAGCCAATAAAAATAAGAAGTCTTTGCATGGTGTGGTTCTCATGCATAAAAACATAAAACAAACAACAACAAACAAAAAAAAGTGAGAATTCAAAGCACACCCCTTAGATGAAATAATTCCTTGGGCTACAAGAACTAGTTATGGAACCAAAACTGTTCCCTCTAACTAAGGCCCTTCTCGCTTCCCCTTCTCTCCTCATTTGTTTCGTTGGAATGGTGGTGGCTCTTTGGAGGTGCATTCTTGTTACTTCAAGAGGGTGGATTGACTGAATGCATTGATGCAAAGTCACTGGATGTGGTTGGTTTGAAGCCGGAGTTGGAATGAGATTTGCCAAGTCACATTAATGATGAAACACACAAGGGGCTGTACACCACCTTGTTCTCGGGATTCCATTTCATTCTCTTCTCTTCACCCTTCTCTCCATTGTTCACCTCATTGTCGGTTGTATCATTAGTGTATATTTTGGTTGATACATCATTTTATTTTTGGTAAATTCTTCCAGTTAAGACTTTAACCCTTGTTCCAAAGGACATTCCCAGAGCCTACAAACTCTCTAAATGTGGGTTTTTTAGGGCATTAAGGGCATGAACCAACTTTTGGGAGGATCCACTGACATTCCTATTTGGTGCACTAGTTAAATTATTTTCCTTAACATTTTGCAATTAATTTTTTTTGTGCATTTCCATCTTGACATCCACTTTATCGACATTACCATTGTCTCTTTTTATCCATCCTTCTCATTCCTTTTCTTTTTCCATTCTCTCACTACCGGAGGTTCACAATTAGTCATGGGGGTACGGGGCTCAATTTTTTCAATTTTCTCCTAACCCCTACACCTTTGATAGTCATCATTTATATACCTCCAGACCCATATTAGCCATAGCACAACTCAGCCAATGGACCTTTCACTAAGGCAAGGTATCAATTACATGATGATTCAATCACCCTTGCTAATATAAGATTGTGTTGTGGGTGCAGATGGAAATCATGCAACAATGGACTAGATCTGGAGGGAACACTTGGAATGGAGCGATGCTGAAGTAGCTTTGCAAGGAATAAGATCGATGTTGCGCTTACAGTGGACAGTGAAAGGCACAATCTTGGCGTTGGCAGCAGCAACACTTATTTCTCTCTCTGTCTTTCTCAGCTGCCAAATGAGGCTTGATGTCAATGTAATAAGGTGTTCACCCTTTTTGTCATGAAAACCAGTTGTGTTGTGTCTTGTAATGATGATCCGTTCAGATGTCATCCCATTAGTTTCATTTGAGTCAATAATCCCATACCTTCCTGATATTATTGTAAGGAACTCAAGGACGAGTTTTGATTTAGTAATGGGGGTATGATGGGATGCGATATCGCATCCCTCGCGATATCACTTACATGATATCGCATCTTCCCCTACGATATCGCGTACGTGATATCGCAGTGTGCCACCATATCTATAAGTAAGAGGCGGCTCTTCCTTGTTTTCCATCCTAGGCTAGACTATAGGGAAACTCTGGCAGATTGATCACTCCAGAGATAGAATATTTTCCATGTGCCTGCAGTAGGAACTCCAGAGTGAATGGATCTTTATTTAAGTAGACATTGTACCTGAACACAAGTTTGTGTACGACAATAAAGATGAGCTTCTTGGATAAACATTGCAGTGCATGGAATAGGGTAATTAGGATTTTATTTACTAGTATTTATTATCTATTATTTACATTCTTTATTTGTTATTTACTTCTTTCTTTCTCAACCCTTCTCTCCTAGTTAAGTTCCTCAATATGACCACTTCGAGCACATGCATTACGCTTGGTTATCCCAGCAACGATTAGCATTTGGTAGCCAAGGTTGCATCGGTTCAGGGTGTGTACGGTAAGTGGGAACAGATGCTGACACTACGTTAATTTAGACTTAGTTCATTAGTTAGAGTTAGTTAATTAGTCTTCTCAACCCTTCACCTTGTTAACATAGGAGATAAAACATAAAAAGACATAAAAATCATATACCTTAGGCTTACTTAATAATACACCATGACAACTACAACTAAGTTTGGAAAGACAACAAATGATTAACCCTAAGTGTTCCATGAGGCGTGTAGGCACTTAGTCTATGGAGTTTGACCAGATTGCGTGTGCTACGCTCATATTCGTATGGTTGAGTGTAGGGGTACCTCGCCACTCATCACATGTATAAGATTCATCATGTCCATGTGAATGATAGGAAAACAACCAATGTGATACCATAAACCATTATGGATAAACTAAGATTAATTGAAAACATCCAAGAAACCACTTCCTTAGCCCTTAAGTCATTTAATGGATCCCAAGTAGTACTTCAAGGTTCTATCTCCTTAGATTTCATCATTAAAGAACAATTTCCAAATTCTACCAGATTTTTAGCAATCAAAGAAACATTTGGTTTCCACTTAATCCTAGGAAGGTCATGGTTTGCTAAGCTTCTAGTAGTTTCATCTCTTGTACATTAGGAGATTCACTTTCCATGTGAGGGTGGTGAGATCATAATTCATGGGAACAACATTTCTCTACCATTGGCTAATCATATCAGCATTGAACAAGGTTTGAAGGTGGAGTTCCAAGAAGAAAGAATAGTGAATGGAGAATCATATTAATAATGCTAAAATATTAAATAATCAATGAGAATACCTAACAATTGTCATATTAAGCAGAAAGAATAGTGAATGGAGAACCATACATAAGGGGTTCCTTGATATATCAAAGATCAAGCAACAAATTTGCAGTCATCATCTTATCCCTTCCTTTGTTAATCATTTTTTGCCTATTTTTGTAGCCTTATACCATGTTTTCATAGTTGTTCTACTCTTCTATTTTCTTTCAAGATTATCTTATGTTTACTAGAAAAACTAACATTGGCTTCCTAAGGCCTAAAAATGGCAAAGCCATGGTTTTACAGAGTCTAAAATTGGTAAATTTGTGGTCCCACCTTTAATCTCTTAAAATTACACCCTACTTTACAATTTCAAGTTTTTCATGTTATTACAAACATTTACTTCATAGCCTCATTTTTTTAACTCACATCCTTTTTTTTGCAAGAAAAAGATAAAGCAAAATAAAAGATATATATAAAGCATTGAAAACAAAAAATACTTAAACTTATAACCAAGAAGGTTAATACCAATAGCCATGATCACATTGTGTGATGAAATAATAACAAAAGTATAACATCATTACAGTATACCAAGATAACAAAAAATAATAACCAGTATAGTCTCTAAGGCTATGATAGCCAAAATGATAACAACACCAATAACATGTGACAAAAACAATAAAACATGGTAGGCCCATCATTGAATAGCTATAGCTAAACTGTAGGAGGAGTAGGATCATAATTACTAACATCATGACCATCAACATTACCAACATCACTAGAGACCTACAAAACACAAAATAATTTGGGCAATTAGTAACTATGATAACCTGTAAACATAGCCAATGAAGAAAAAATAAAACCTATAACTTAAAGCCAACAACCAAAAATGTTTCCTTTTCAAACCTTAGGAAGGTCATGAGCTATGTCTAATGGGTCATTTTCCTCCAAAGGTATATCATCTAAGGAGAATTTCAACATATTTAACATGTCCATAGACCTCCTTTTCTCTTTCTCCTTGCCCTTGCACTCTTCCTCCACAATGGTAGCATGAGTAAATAGGTCCTATATCCTTCCTATAACAAATCAAAGCCAAAAATAAAAATAAAACAAGCTTGAAAATAGCTTTAATAAAAAATAAAACATAAAGATAAAAGAAAAAACACACATCCAATGTCTTGAATCATCTTCATCATCATGATTGTCATTTTCCTAGGTGCTTCCAATCTTGGGGCATTCAATGTTTTTGCTTTTGCTTTACCTTAATTTCATTTCCTCTCAATTAAGTTCATTCCTCTCTTGTAATTTCCACAAACCTATAATCATCATCACCAAATTCAAAACCAAATTTTCATACTCATCATCAGCAAAAATTTAAGCCAGGTTTTCCTCTTCTTCTAATGCATCCTTGGCACCTTAACCCTTTAGAGTACTCTTTGCTTACCTTGATAACATATGCTGAAGCCTAATAGCAAAAGCTATATATAGTGATGTTTTGTTAGAAAGAAATTTAACTTCTCCTTTTAAAATTGACTTAGTAAGGAATATCAGTTATCATGAGGGTAAGCCATCTAATCTATGTAGCCAAGAAAATAGGGATAGAGATAACCTCAATATCATGGCCGATAAAAACTTCAAGATTTTAGGAATTTGATTTAATTCTTATAATGGATAAGCAAAATAAGATTGATATATTAGAGGCTTTTGAAGATTGGGAATCATAGAATGATTTATTTTTCAATGCCTTGAAAAATTTTAAGCTGATGTGTAGTTACTGTAGAGAATGTAAGAAAACCAAAGTACCCAATCCATACCACATAGGACCACAAGGTTTTGAGAAGGTATTAGAAATACTCAAAGATGGTTGTGAGTCTTTACTTGATATAATTAGAGAGAGTCATTTTAAAAAATTTTATGGTAATGTTGAATGAGAGAGAATTGGTTCCATTTCTTACAATAATTTGGTAAAGGTAAATGTATTCTTGGTTAAAGAAAATATGAATTAGGAATTGATATGAATCAAATTTGAATCAACTTCCTAAGTATATTATGTTAATGTGAAGTATATCAAGAGGCTCATAAGTAATTTACTTCATCCTACTTTCCAAATAAATGAATATAAAATTTTACATAGATGGAAGCAACTCATCCCAAACCTTTGTAACAATCATCCATGGTTGATACAAAGATTAGAATTGTAGGAATGTAAAAACTTCATCTTTGTCAAAATTTTTATTTGACAATGATCACCCTCTATTCGCTTTTGTCTATGATGAGTGATGAGTAGTTCCTATAGGCAACCATACAAATCACAAGCGTTGCACTAGTGATCCAATCAAATTCCATGGACATTAGCTCTCCAAGTGCACAATAGCAAAGGTAGTAACCTAAGAATGTGATCATTATCATCTTGGCTTCACCTATGTAAGTACAAGTGTATGGTTAAGTGTAAGCCAAGGCATGTGATTTATATTGATTTTTTATTTTATTTTAATTAATATAAGTGTAGAATATAGTAATTAATTATGAATTAATCTAAGTATCTATCTAATACCTTAATCTACTTCCTAACATAAGTATCCAATCCCACCTATCATGCACATCCTGAACTCATTAAGACGCTAATGGATTACCAAATGTTAGGCTACTAGGAAAACCAAGTGATAACACTGCTAGGATTACCAAGTGTTAATAGTATGTTCAAGGAAGTTTTACCTATGTGTATTAGTTAAGCATATTAATTACTTAAGAATATGAATGTAAAGTGCATGGATAATAAAGTGCATGAAAGTCTCTATTCTAAGTGTTTTAAGGAGTTTCAAGAATCTCATCTTTATTACAACTACATTAAAGTTTTCAGGTATATTAATGCTCAAATAAGGATCCATACAATCCTTGAAGTCCTAGTGCAAGCACTTAGAAAATATTCTAACTTTTATAGGAATAAAATTCAAGAACTTAGCTACTCTAGAAATTCAATGGTGTCATAAATATAGTGGATACGAACATTTATATAAGCAAAGATAAAAACTATGTCAATGCATATGCATCAACACATCAACCCATGCATTGATGCATTCTTGTTAATAGGGATGCATTGACACAACCTGACTCATGATTCATCATACCCCAACAACTAACTGAAAACTCATCCTTAAGTGAGCAAAAGTAGAATCAACCTTCTTACAAAATTGGAAATGTATGAAATCACAAACTACCTAATTCACTAACTAACTCTAAGTGCTCATTTTTATGAAATTATAATAATTACAAAAATGGATATTTAGGAGGACAAAATTGAACACCCTTATAAAATTGACAACTAGAAATCCTCTAATGCTTGAAGATGAAGAGAAGATCAAATAGTGTCAAGAGGTGGAGGCTCCTAGGATGCTGAAGGATCTTCTCTAGCCTTTGGTCCATGTGGCAGTGGTAGTTGAGACTAAGGTGATGGTTGTGGTTGTTCTACTATATCTAAAACTTCTAGTGAAAGGTGAAAGGCATCCAAAAATGCCTTCATCTTTTCCTCCTTACTTCATGTATTATACATAGTCCACGTGGCATCACCAATGTGGGTTAGTACAGGGATGTCCCATAAATAGGGAACTAGTAGGAACAGTTCCTTAATGTTGAAAAACTAGGCTATGAATGATTTATGTTCCACATCAAATGTCCTAAGAAGATTTTGCACTTCCTAATAGTCATTCAACCTTTTTGCTAGGTTCTCAGCAATTAATCACTAGCCTATAAATTAGCTCTTGAGAACTTCAAGCTCCAAATTTGTTATTTTCAGGTTCTACTTTGTGTCCTTATGATGCTTGAACTCAACTTTATAAAGAAGGTATAAGTTGGTCACCTATTTCACCAACTTAGACAATGGCCTTCGTACTATCAACATTGTCAAATTTACATCATGGAGGTTGGGAAGCTCCATGTATTTGGTCATCTCTTTAATTTGCAACTCCTTCAAGTGGATCTCTACTTTGTTTTAGGCATTCAATTCATCAAATATTGGTTACCACACATTGCCTCTTTGCTAGAATTGCTAGAGGACCTTGTTCATTCTTTCCTTGACTAGTTAAATTTCTTTCTCATTTACCTACTTGAGGATGCCAACTTGATCCCTGTAATGATTCTTTACATGTTCAAATTTTAGGACCTCATTCTTCTAGGAAAGTACCTCAATGACTATTTTCTAACAAAGGGCACAAACTTCCTCCTATGAGAGATCATGATTTTTGACTACTAACCTCCTCAAGTCCATGTTTACCTTAGTAAGCTACTCCTATTGTTATCACATAAATTCAACCATCTAATCCTTCTGTACTTCAACATTACATAGGCAATGAATTTTTTTGGTTAAAGCAAGGTTCTCCTTGTTGACTTGCAATAAGTCCTTATCAATGTTAAAGGCTAAAACCTTCAATAAGAACATGTCCAAAACTACCATCTCCTTCACATTCTTAGCCTTTTTTAGTTTGTTGTGAAGTTGCAAAAAAGCTTCATCTTGTGTAACTACTTGGCTAAGAATGGTGAGATTAGCCAGGTAGGCTCTCAATTCTGCAACTTCAGTAACCAATCATTGATTTTTCATTATGGCTATCTCAAGTTGGAAATTTTCAATGATAAGCTTGCCCTTGATCTCTAGTATCTTCAACTAGGTAACAGTGATGTTTTCTTGGAGATCGAAGATCTCTAGAAGTGGTTTCCCAGTTCTCACCAGTCAGTGCAACATCTCCTCATGTTATGCTACATTTATCCTTCCACTACATGCTTCTGCAGATGCCTGCACACCTCTAAGTATAGAAATGTTTAATATGGAAACCACAAGAGCATTCAAGGCCTCTACAATTCAATTGACCATCACCTCCATCATTTTTTCTTATCTATGGTGTTGCATCTCCTAGAAAATCATCCCCTCACCTTCCTCTAGGCACATTAAGAAAATAGCAGCATTTGTAGAGATCTCTGGGAATTGCTGATATCAAGGGATAAACACCATTACTTCTTAGGTGCTCAAATTTGATCTTTCTGGTGCTTGCATTTGTTTTGAAGAAAATGATGGCATAGTCTTCTCCAACCATTTTATAGTTCAAGTGACTTTGTTGTGGTGACTCAATGCTAGCCAATAGGCTAAAGGTTTCCCATCACTTGGTTCTTTTTGCTACTATCACAAGAGTTACTCATAGAGCTTCTACATGTGCTCAAGTATAGCATGAGCCTTTGGTATTGTTTATTGAGAAGGTGGTGGTAGTGGTATACACTCCTCTTCAAGCAACTGGGCAAACACC
This sequence comes from Gnetum montanum, assembly GCA_015680685.1. Classification (NCBI taxonomy): domain Eukaryota; kingdom Viridiplantae; phylum Streptophyta; class Gnetopsida; order Gnetales; family Gnetaceae; genus Gnetum; species Gnetum montanum. The sequence goes on from MNCI01028249.1 coordinate 1,057,082, forward strand.
TCATCTTTTATCATCTCTTGCCAAAGATGTAGTAGGAGCATGATGAATTGTTTCATTAGGGTAATTGGCTATCCCTCCCATTTTGCAAATTTTTCTAATGAGGTAAGGAAAGGGGAGTGTCTTCCTTCCACACTCATTTTCTTTGAATCTTTTCTCAATCTCTAAGAAGATAATCTATGGAAGGTTGATCAAGAATTTTTGACTTAGAGTGGCACATGCATGAGCAAAGAAGGTAGTGATCTTGCTTGGCCTCACCATTGGATTTGGGTCATAGGTTGTAATCTTGAAGTAAACCCTCTCTACCTTGGTGAGTGCACCATGCTTCTTACAACCCACTCCACACCATTGGATCCATTTCTTTTTAGCATTAGGGTTCTCTTGCATGAAGATATCTACCAAAGCTGCATCATTGTCAATTAACCTGAAGGCCTCTGCAATAGCCTCAATTGAATAGGACATGCTAATGTCCTTGATCTTCATGGTGGCATCTGCATGTCAGCTATTCCAAAAGAGGTAATTCTCTTTCATGTACCACTTTCCACTAGAAGTAAGGATAGGCCACATGGAAAATCCTTGTAGTTCTTTTTACACCTCTTCTAGCATCAAGTTTAAGAAGGATCCAAAGTTAAGTTCTTGAAGTACTACACTTTGGATCTCCTTAGAATGAATTTATCTTAGGCAAGCCTTGATTAAGATGACCATTAAATTTTGTCTAATCCTTAGCACCTCATCTCATCTAGACTAGCCTATTTTCATGGTGGGAATCTAATTAATAGATTCCACTTCGAGCTCCTCCTAAAGAGATCCTATGATGTGTGTTTCTACTTCTCCTTCTTGGGACTATTATGGCTACTGGCCCCTTCCCTCTTATGTCTACTTCTCTTGTGGTCGAGATATTCCTCCTTTCAATAGTCTCTTTGATGTCATTTATGAGCACAAACATAGCCTAGGATTAGTGTTTTATGTGTAACTTATAACTTTTTAGTATCTTGTCCCCTTTGGCAAGTTACACTTAGCCTAATTTTTGAGCATGGTAGATTGATTATTTTTATTTTATTTTATTACTAATTTATGGTAATGGCTACCCAAGTTTGTCGGTGAGGTTTATCTTTGATGAATTAGTGATCTTTAATATTATTTTATTAGTTAAACCATGTGGCAGTTGGAAAAAGTTTTAAAAAGTTTCTATCATAAACCATTAATTTGTGGCCCCATGATGTAAAGGTCACCTCCAATAGCTTCAAGGATGAAGAATGAGTAGATTTGAATAAGAGGTTAGGAAAATATGGACTTGAAAGGCTTTGGGATTTGAAAAGGACAAAAACTTCCCTTACATGATGAAGCAAATATGAAAAATTTCCTAAGTCTTTACCCATATATATAGTATTTTTGTGTTGCATCAATAGGGATTCATGGACACATTAGGTTATGTCAACATAGCCAAAAATAAAAAAACAATTCAATTAAAAAACTAAATAAGAAAAAGAAGTTTTTTCATGAAATTGGAGTCCAAAGGAAGATAGAAAATCTTAGAATAAGGATGAATTCTTGAAGAAGGTGAGGAATACATTTTAAACAAAGATTTAGTAAGAGATTTATGTGCCAAGAAATGCAAAAACTAGATACACCATGGTGGAAAACATAAGTTTTGAAAGCAAAATGGCTAAGGGATAAGGAACTTAACCATTCCAACCAATGAGTATGCAAGTGGATCTTCCCCACAGTAGGATCATTCCTTTAATGTCCTTGTATTCCCTCAAACTAAGAAGTTCATGACTCCCAAGGATGATTAATGGTTGTGGATTGTTAAAAATCAAATCATCCAAATAAATCATCAAAGAATTTTGAACATTACAAAATGAATCCATCAATACATTCATGAGAAGAGGTAATGAGGTGGCATATGGAAAAAGTAGGATGAGAGAGAGAGAGAGAGAGTATGGAATAAAGTGCTTCATTATGGTCACATGAAGTCCCTTGTGGAAGATGAAATTAATATGGCCTGAGAGCTTCCTTCCTTAGTCCAAATCAAGACCATCCACTTTTAGTGACTTTGCATCTACACATTAGATCATTCTGCATTCCAAGGTATAATAATGTCCTCATAGACCACTCACCATTCCAAAGAAAAAAGAAAAAAGAAGTAGAAAGTAAAAAGAACCTTAGTTAGAGGGGTTCCTTTAGGCATAGGTAATATGTCTTTCTAGTTCCACAACCAATGCTTATAGCTTGTTATGATGTCTAAGAGATGTGCTTTGAATTTTTTCCTCTTCTTTTTTTTCCTTCTTTTTTTGCCAATGGAAACCATACAATTCAAAGACATTTCTTCCTATTTATTGATCAACATACAAATAGTGAGGAATCCATGAAAATACTCATGCAACCCTAGACAACAGGCAAGTACAAAAGTAAAAAATCCCCTTGAAGTCACATCCTTATTCATCCACTTAATTCGTCCTAAGTTTGGAAAGTACCAAGGCCACCAATTCATTATAAGTTGTTATTAAGAAGAGATCTCATATTTTCAAAATGAGGAAACATCATAGAGTTTTATGAAGCAATGGATGACATGGACTCACTACCTATTATCATAAAAATAATCAATGTCCCATTAGTAAACATCAAAATTCCAAGATGAAATCTAGTTGTTTGCAATTAAGTAATCAATGAAGTTATAAACCATTATGAATCAGTAGTTGTAAGCGACATGAAAGTTTTGATGGTAATAAAGAAGAAGGAAAAAATCTAAGAGAATTTCAATTAAAGAAAAATATAGAAAAAATTATAAAATAATCAAGAAAATAGAAAATGTATTAAAAATGGTGTAAAATAAAAAAAGTTAAAAACCAAGGAGCCATTGAGTAGAATATCAACATGGATGACCATCTCCCTCATGACTAAGTTGGAAAGGGGAGATCTGAAAGATCAAGCATGCTTGGCCATTAGTTGAGGCATTATTTCCACTAGTTGCTTGTGTTTAAGGAAATTCTTGAGTTGTTAGATGTTGATAAAGAATCTTTTACTTGGGCTATCAAGGTGGTAGATGATCAAGGTTCCATATGACAATGCTTCATAAATAATGTAAGGGTCCTCCCATAATGTTTAAAATTTTTTTCATTGAGGTACATGCATGGGACAACAATAGAGTACCTTATCTCCTAGTTGAAACTTTACCTTCCTAATCTTGAGGTCATGGCATTGTTTACTATGTGCCTTGTGCAGTTCATTGGATGATAGGTCCACCAATCTATTTTACTGTAGCATGTTTTCATTAATTAATCTTTCTTTTTGGGATAGACATAGGTCCAACTCAAGGTCACATGCAGTTGAAGGTGTATGGAATTTAGCTTGGATGGGAAGTATTGGGAGTTTTTCGTACACTAGCTCATAGGGAGAGTACCCAATATGAAGTTTCCATGTTGAACATTAAGCCCAAAGAGCATCATTGAGTTTGTTGATCTATTCCTTCCTATATTTACTAATAGTTTGAGTTAGTATTTTGGTAATTTCCTTATTAGTGACCTTAGCTTGACCATTGGATTAAAGGTGGTATGGAGTTATTAGTTTATGTTCAACCCCCAAGAATTACATGGGTTTTCAAAAAGTGGCACCAATGAAATATGTTCCATTATTTGAAACCAATGCCTATGGCATACCAAACATGTTTACAACATTTTATTGTACAAACTAGACCATCATACACAATGAAAAATCAGTGATGGCCACAACTTCAACCCATTTATTGTAGTAGTCAATAGCCACAATAATTTAGGCCTTTTCATTCAACATAGGGGTGATGGGCCCCATGAAATCAATCCCCAAAGATTGAAAGGCTCTAGTGGTTGGATCCATTGTTGAGGTCCTTCCATACGTTTGTTCATCCCTCCATAATATTAGCATCAGTCACAAGAGTGGAAGAAGTGATGGGCATCCCTAAAGATTGTAGGCCAATAATATCCTACCATGAGGATCTTAATGATGGTTTGCCTCCCAGCATAATGGTCCTTAAAAAAGCCTTTATGTGCATCTTGGAGGATTTGAAGTTAATCTACATCAAGGACATACCATTGTGCCAAGACATCTACAAAAACCTTGTAAAGGTTGCAATTGATTTCCATAAAGTGTTTGGCCTGATGAAATATTATTTCTTCTTGTGATCACACTCTCGTGGTATCTCCTGTCTAAGTAGATAAGATAGGATGTTGTCATACCAATTCATTTCCTTGGGATCTTTTCATTAATAACACTAGAAAAGAGGATTTCATCAAGAAATTGATCTAATAGTGGACTCTCCTCCTTTCTATCCCATCTTAATAGAGACAACTGATCAGCTACCACATTCTTAGTCTCCTTTTGGTCAACCATTGTTAGATCAAACTCTTGAAGGGTCACCAATCACCATATGACATAGGGGCTCACTGTTGGTTTGTTCATCAAGAACCATATGGCATTGTAATCAATGCATACAAATACTTTATATCTAAGCACATAGTACTTGAATTTCTCCAATGCATAAACCACCACCATAAGTTCCTTTTTGGTGGTGGTAAAGTTAAGTTATGCACCCACAATGCTCATACTTGCATAGTGAATATAGTATGGATAATTCTAATCTTCCATCTATGTAAGCATGGCTCCTAAGGTGTAGTTTGATGCATTTTTCATGATATGGAATGGTCTGGACTAGTCTGATGGTCATAAAATTGGATTTTCTACAAGCTTCTACTTGAGTTGTGGGAATGCATGCTCACATTTCTTAGTCTAAATGAATTATGCATCTTTCTTTGTAAGCTTCATCGATAGCTTGGTGATCTTCAAGAGGTTCTTGATGACATACTTGTACTAACCAATGTAGCCAAGGTATGACCTCACATCTTTTAGGATCTCTAGTTATCTAGTTATTCCTTGGATGACCCTTATTTTTTCTGGGTCTACCTCAATCCCTTTGTTTGAAATTTGGTACTCCAAGATAATGCCTTCTTAGACCATCAAATGTATCTTTTGTCAATTGAGCTTCAAGTTAGGTTCTACACATTATTGAAGCCCTTGCTCAAGGTGGTCCAAGGCTTGATCAAAGATAGCCCCATAGGTGGAGAACTCATTCATGATGACATCTATCCCATTATCGATTTGTTATTGGAAGATGTTGAGGACCAATCATTAGAATGTGGTAGGACCATTATACAGGTCAAAGGGCATCCTTTTGTATGCAAACATTCCCTAGGGACTTGTGAATATTTCCTTGACCTAGTCCTATGGTACAATCTAGATTTGGTTATAGCCACTATAACCATCCATAAAGCTATAGTAGCAATGCCTCATGATCATATCAAGCACCTGGTCAACAAATGGCAATGGAAAGTGATCTTTGTAACTGACCATTTTCAATAGCCTAAAGTCTATATAGACCCTCAACTTTCCTCCTTTCTTTGGCACAATAACAAGTGGGCTAACCCACTTGCTATCTACAATACGATAAATGAATCTAGCCTAAGGAGTTGTTCATTATCCTCCTTGATGATTTGCTTGATCTTTGGGTTCAATCATCTTTGTAGTTGCTTCTTTGGTTTAATGGAGGAATCTATATATATTGTGTGCTAGCATATCTTTGGATCATTTCTTGTTAGCTCATGACATGACCAAACAAAGGTTGTTGGTCATTTGTTGACAACTTTTAGCAATTTCTTTTTCTATAGAGGAGCAAGTGTGGCATTGATGATTGCTAACTTACCATTATTTAGAAATGCATACTCCATTTCTACTGATAAAGCTTTCAATTTAAAGGGCTCTTGCTTGAAGGTCTTAGGGATCTCCAAGTCTTTCTAATTGATTTTTCCATGTTCATCAAAGAGTTAGTGATTGATTTGCTCCAATTGATCCATGCTCTCCACATAAGCATTTATGAGGCTCTTGGCTACTTCCATGCATATTGTTGAGCTACCCTCTTTTTTTAATTATTAGCAATTGAGTACCCTCCTATTTGATGGCTTCTATGTATAAGCATCTTTGAATTTCTGTGACATATGCACACTAACTTCCTACCTTAAGTGATGTACTCTTTATGGTCCATAGTTTTTGCATGCAGTGGCACCTTATGTCATTGTATACTATGCATGAAACTCAATTCTTCTCAATTTTTTGAAATTCATTCTCTTTGAAAATTTCCAAGGAGAGATCTTTGATCCCTAACCATTCATCTATAATGCTCAGCCATGCTCTTCCCATGATGATAGGGAAGTTACCCTTACTATTCTCCACATAAATTACTAGGAAATTGGCAAGATATGACCACCCATAAATGGTGGTCATGATTCTTCCACCAATCTCAAAGGAATAGTGATGGATTGGTCTACTAGCTCTAGTATGATATTTCTCTTTTTTAAAGGAGGTAAGTTCTAGGCTTTGTACATTTCTTGCAAATCAAGTTAACTCCAAAAACTAAGTTCAAAAGAGCCTTGCATTATTTGTTTTCACCAATCTTCAAATAGATAAGGAGACTCCCAAGATCAGATCACTTCTTGGGAAGATGATCATCCTTAATTTAATCTATGACTGCATGGATCAACATGACCGTGTGCAACTAGGAAGTGCTTTGGTTTAAAGGTTGTTCAACAATCATTTTAGAGGAGGTAGTAGTAGGGTTAATAGCCATGGGTATTTGTGAGGGCTTCATGGAGTTGTTGGTTCTAAAGAATGGTCCTTTTTTAGGCTTACAGTCAAAACCACTTAAATGAGAAGTTTATTGTAAATTTACAGCCCTTGTAGCATTTCTCTACTGAGGTTGGATAGGTATCTCTCCCTACATTGATGGAGTAGGTGGTAGAGGAGTTGAAGGTGGAGGTGCAAGAGTGGAAGAGTGTGGAGAAGGATAGTAGGAAAATGGGGGCTCACCCCTTGGTGATGGTTCTTTGTAGTATTCTAGAGGATAATAGTGGTGTGGGAAGGATGTGTGACTAGAAGAGTCACATGGAGAGATTGGTTGTTGAATATAGTACTCATATGAATCAGGTTGACAATAAGTGTACTACTGTGGATTTTGCCACTACTAGTATTACTCCTGAGGTTGTGGCACTATGCTTAAATAGTAAGTTTTTTGGTGGAACTACTAGCAATAGTTTCCTTACAAATAAGGTAGCCTCCTTAGTGCTTGCTATTTTGCTAGATTAGGATTTAAAGCCTACACCCAAAATTCCTATAAATGTGACATAATAGGGCAACATCCCTTAGGATGTTTATATTGACATATGTCACAACCATCATCATCTAACTCAGAATTTACAACCTTCTCTACTATTGTAGCTTTACCCTTAGCTTTATAATATTCACATTCAGCCTCCTTCTTCCTTCTCTCACAACTACTATCTTCTTGATCTCTACTCTCTTCTACAATCTTCAAAGTAGTTTGGAATTTTTCATCCAAGGAGTCCTACATTTTATCAACCTTAGCCTAGTTGGTATCCTAAGAGCCTCTAAAATATTTTTTGGTAGTTAGTAGGGCCTCATTATAGTCATAACAGTATTTGTAACCCCTATCATGGCCATGATGCCTATGATGAGTCTTGTTATTCCTTAATTCTATATGGTGGTCATCTCCATGTTACTTATGCCCATGGTCTCTATTGTCTCAGTGGGATCTGCAATCATCATTGTCTTGTTGTTCATATTCATCATAGTTTTTATTACCTCTGTGTTTTTTATCAAAGTTGAATGAGGAAGACGATGAGGATGATGAAGGTAAAGAGAAAGAAGAACCAACACCAAAGCAATGCCTAGTACTCCCTCTTCTTTGGTCCCTGCCTTAATAACCATGTTTGTCTTTTTTCTAATGCTTGTCATTATTCTTGCCTTGGCTACCTCCTTTCAAGGTCTCCTAATCTTGTGACCTATTCTTCTTAAAACTAGGATTATCCACAATTGACTACAATCACTAGTTAAGGATCTTGTTATCAAGAAGAGGAGGAGAATTTTTGTATTCGTAGGCACCTAAAAAGAAGTCCTCTTCTTCTTTGTGTGTATGTAGGAACAAATGATTGCAGAACCTCTTGTCTTTTGAGGCCTCATATCTAGCTTCCATTTGCTAATTGTTCTTTCTTTGTGCTTCTATGGAATGATAATCCCAATAAGCAAGATCATGAACCTCATATTCTACATTGAGTCTTGCAATGCCTATCTTGACAAGATTGTTTAACAACATTGCAAGAATAGACCGATTGGAATGCAAGACAATGTTGTCTTCCATGTCCCTCCATCATAGGTGCTCATCCTGGTGCAAGATGAAAGTGAAATTTAGAGTATATGCATTTGGATGAGTATATATCACTTTGAATTGTTGAAGTACTAGTGTGTTGTGGCCTTCTTACCTTTGATTGGATTCACTTAGGAATGGTCATGGAGAATCTTCCCTGTGAGAAGAAGCCATATCAATGATCATATAAACCAATGTGCATTGGTTATTATTATTTATTTTAATGAGTTTACATTAGGTTATTTTACAACATCAATAAATGGTTCCACTGTGTTTCGTAGGTAGTGCACTTAGCTAAGTAAAGTCTCCAGCAATAGTGCCAATGATGAGAAGCAAGTAGTCCCTACATCCAACCATATGAATTACAAGTGTTGCACTAATGATTCGATTGAATTCTATGGAATTTAGCTCTTCAAATGCACAATAGCAAAAGTAGTGACTTAAGGACGTGATCGTTGTCTTCTTGGCTTCACTTGTGTAAGAACAAGTGTATGGTTAGCTATAAGCCAAGGCACATGATTTGTATTGATTTTTTATTTTATTTTAATTAATCTAAGTGTCGAATAAAGTAATTAATTATCTAAGTAATTATCTAATGCCTTAATCTACTTTCTAACATAAGTATCCAAGCCCACCTACTATGCACATCTTGAACTCATTAAGATGCTATTGGATTACCAAGTGCTAGGCTACTTGGTGAACCAAGTGATAACACTATTGGGATTACCAAGCATTAACAGTATGTTCAAGGCGATCATGCTTATGTGTATTAGTTAAGCGTATTAATTACTTAAGAACATGAATGTAAAGTGCATAAAAGTAAACATTAATCTATTCTGTGTGCTGCAAGGAGTTCCAAAAATTTTGTCTTTATTACCAGCACATCAAAGTGTTTAGGTACATTGATGCTCGAATAAAAATCTGTACAATTCTTGAAGTCCTACTATGGGCACTTAGAAAATATTTTAACTTTTACGAGAACAAACTACAAGAACTTAGCTACTCTAGTGACTCAACGATGCCATAAATGCGATGGGTACATGCATTTATATAGGCAAAGATAGACACTACGTTAATGCATATGCATGAATGCATCAACCCATGCATTGATCATGCCCATCCAACTCATGATTCATCAATCTACATCGAATGGCTTCTCCAAACAAATGTATGGTTATAATTGGGATTAATTGATCAACCTGTAAGGAGGGAACACACATTATTAACAATATTCAGTTGTCTTATAACATGTTCCAAGAGTTAAGATAACAACCAAAGAAATGCTGGTTCAAATTAGGAAGTTGCCAAAAAAAAAAAAATTGGAACCAATTGGATAGTATGTTTTTAAGCCCAAAACTTTCTAAAATTTATCCGTACGTTAGGGATCTAGTACGCTGCCATAATGCACAAACCAACATCCCAAAACTTTTCCAAACTTATCCATGTGTTTGGCATCCAGTCAAGAACACTGCCATAGCATACAAAATAGCATCTCAATACTTTTCCAAACTTATTCATACATTGGGAATCCAGTCAAATACACTATCACAGTGTATGAATCACTGTATGCATTGGGAAACCAATCAAACACGTGGTCACAAAGTATAACTGAGCATTATTGTGATACATTCATAGGTCGTAGGCCAAAGATCTATCTGTGTCATAGCATAACTCCATTAGGATCATGCATGTAGATGATGCGCGTAACCTGGCCCAGCTTTTGTGATATTCGTCTGTTTGCCCTCAAGATCAAGCTATGGGATACCAGGAGCGTTTTGAGAATATATGCAAGCTTTTATTTGACGTAACTGGGATTGATTCTTTTTCCCTGTAACCTAATGCTGCTGCTGCAGGGGAGTATACAGGGCTGATGGTTATTTGAGCATATCATCAAGCCAGAGGAGAAGGATATCCAGAAAGTGGGCATCCAGATTTTGAGGTCTGTGCGTAATATTAGCGACCGATCTTAGCGAACTACATCTCTGCTATATACAGACAAGATGTATCTCATGTTCTACATCACCGACAAGAGAGAAAATGTTTATACTCTAAAGAAAGAGTCTCCCTTGACAACACCAACACAATCCTTCGGTACCACCATTACCTACCAATGGGCACCCACTGGCAAGCAAGGATGGGATCGAGACACACATGTTTAAATAATACAAAAAATATTTTACGTGTGAATCAACTTAGAACAATGCTATGCAACTTCAATAATAAGTGAAAGGTTGAGTGTTTAATTCCTTAATTTTACAAATTTTAATTATATTATCATATATACATAGAATTTTTTCAAGCTAGAGCACTTTGTATGGGCATATATGGATGTCATGCATCCGCCACATAACAAATGTATCTTGGTTTATGGTTTGCTCCTACAAACTTAACCATGAAATGGAAACATCAACAACTAAATACAACTCATACTCTAAGTTAGTATTTTAAAAACCGAGTTTCCATACATTATGGTAGCATATGGAAGAGTGTATGTGTGAACACATAAAAATTACTATTTTAGATCACATGCTAAAAACCCAAGTTCCATATCCTATGGTAGTGTATGGAAGAGCATAAGTGTGAACACATGAAAGTTACTATTTTAAAAAAACCCAAGTTCCTTACGTTATGGTAGCATACAACACAAAAAAATTACTATTTTAATTTACATGCTAAAAATCCAAGTTTTATACGTTGCTTAGTAGACTCCCTAAAAATGTGGAAATAAAAATAAAACAAAAAGAATTCTTTATTTTATTCTTTCCATATGCTATGTGTGAAAAAAGTGGTGATAAAATTAACTAGGTACATTAAAACTAGATCTAAAACTGGTCATGGCCCCTACATGCTATGAAATAGTAATTTTTGGCTTTTCTAAACTGGTTTGACCATAAAAACCTATTAATTTAACAATTTAAAGCCTAATTTTCATAATTTATAGCCTGCTTTTTCCTAATTTTGACAATTTGTAGCCTAGTTTATTAAAATTTTTCCTATCTTAAATATAAAATAACTAAAAAATATAAAAGTTAATTAATTAATACTATTTTTTCTGTTTAACCTTATTTGCCATATTTTATTTTGTTTTAACCTTATTTTCACTTTGTTTTGCCTTATTTCTTCTTTGCTTTTGCCTTATTTTACCTTGTTTTGCCTTGTTTTGCCTTGTTTTGCCTTGTAGTAACCCTGCATTACCTTGTTTAGCCTAGTTTTACTTTGTTTTGACCATATTTGGCCTTATTTTATCCTACTATTACAATATTTTTCATCCTTTAATAATTTTATCATGCAAATGCCACTTGATGTGCTTATGTTGACATGCAAGGTTAAGCAAATTTGATTAGCCTTTGAGCTTAAATAGACCCTTCTGGTAACATTGTTCAACCAAGTTGACCTTCAATGTCTAAGCCTAGAGCTTGGAAGCCTTAAAGTATGTAGCCTTAACACCCTAGGATGGCCTAACTACTCTTGACATTAAAGCTAGAAACATCACAAAGTATTCCTTAATTGAATCCTAATGATGGTGAGGAAAAAAACTCTAAAACCAAGTTCCTCACTAGAACCTAGCTTGCTCAAGACATCATAAAAGCCCTACAAGGCAAAATTAAGATCTTTACATGGCCTTAATTATATATAACATTAACATATTTACTTTTAGTGGTGTTGGCCTTTATTTATAGGTTAGGATATATGAATGGCATTGACAACTTCTGTGACCTACAACAAGGGAGCCCGCATGACCTTGCATGTCTTTCTTTTTGGCATAAAAAATGCAATGCAAACTTTGTGTAAAATAACAAAAATAAAGCACAAATTTCTCATGTTGTGCCAATTGTAACTTATGATCACTTATATCAACTTATTATCTCACATGGCCTTATGCAATCTCTTGTAATAACATGTATCCTTTGACTTGTTTTCTTGTTCTTGGAGTTGTTCTTGTAGGATGAAGCCTGAGGTCATTTCAAGGGTGCAACTCATCACAGTAGTGAGTTACCACACAACCTCAATGTGCAAGATTCAGTTTGCTCGTCCTGCTATGCCAATAATGCTTACCTCACACTACTTCCATTAGCCCTCTCGAGTCATAATATTGTAGTCCAATTACAGTCTTCCCTACCTTGCTAACAATGAAGACCTATCTTTGGCACTCATGCACCATGGCCATGTGACATCTCCTTCAACATGCTCTAACATCAAGTTTTTTTATTGTAACACATCTCATTCAACGAGAAAAAAAATTTTGCCTGACAATGAAATCCAATGAAGGTTTCACCTTGTTAAATCCCAAAATTGGTAGTTTTAAAATCTTAATTATATATTGTTAATTACTTAATTAGTGTTTAATTAATGTTTATTTTAGTTATTTTAATTTTTTTTAGTTTATTGTATTTTAGTTTATTATAGTGTAGAGTATTAGTTTATTATTATTAGATTATTATTAATTTATTAATTTTTATGTACTAAAGACTTGAACTAGAGGCATAGGTTTTGTTGTTGAGTAGCCATGTGATGGCAATTGAAGAATCCAATTTCTTGATCTATACTAGTTTTATTTTTGCAACAATAATAAGAATACATGTTGAGGAATGGTAGCAATGGAGCTATAACTTGGACATTCGCTCTACAATGTGGGTGTGCTGCTCCATCAACCACATTCTTTGATCATGCAACTATAGTTGTTTCCTACACATTCCTACAACTGTTACCTGCGCATGGGTGCTAAGAGCTATGCATTTCTTTGCCACATGATCAATGGACGTTACAATGAATGTTACCTACATGGCTAGTGGCGATGGACATTAAAGTGAATGTTACCTACACGGGTGGTGGTAGTGGATGTTACAATGGATGTTACATTTCAATAGTAATTTCCATGATCATTACACACGAGTGGTGGCTCCTTAGGTGTTAGAATAGTCCTTATAAATTTCCTAGATAGATGCAACTGAGGGGAGGGAGAATAAAAAAAAGGATATGAAGAAATAGAGAGAGGATACTATTGAAAGAACCACACCACATTAGAATTTTTGTTTATGCACAAACTTGTGAAGAAAGTGTGTTGATGCTTTATGGCAATTAATAGCTAACAATGTTTTAAGATTATGAAGTTGTTGCACTGCGAAGAAAATAGAGTAGGGTCACAAATTAGGTTATGTCTCCATTGTAATCTTTCTTATTTCTCATAAACTTATTTAAATTTAGTATGGTTTCATTAATTATATTCATCTTTGAACTTAATGTTAGAAGTTAAGGTGAATATTATTGATTTTACTTATGGGTGACAACCATAAGTATGGTGTTCTCAATTGACTTTAAGATTCAATTTGTTTCCTTATTTCTTTGCCTAGCTCATCACACCCCTAACAAAATGGGGATGGGGGGTGTGGGGGGAGGGTGTGTGGGGGAAGTAGGGCATGGAAGGGGGAAATTGCCAAGAAAGCCAAGAGACCAATGAAACCTAAAGTCAAACCAATGGCTCTAAAACAAAGGATCCTAGTGGCCAAAGAAGCCCAAGGATAGAGTGTTGATTCCTCTAAAGAATCATTGAGTAACTAGTAGCTTGAGTTCAAAGCATAAAGATCAGTTCAATCAACAAGCATGTTACTATAATGTTGTGACCATGATGTCAACATTTGGAATTCTTTGTTAACACATGTAACCATTCCCTAATGATCAATATGACTTCGATATCCTCTCAAAGTCATGACATTCTATCATAACCTTATTTCACCATCATGAGCATTCCTTTGCAAGATTCGACAGTTATCAAATCAAGTGTGGAGAGAGAGCATTGGTGATGAACCTTTAGTGATGTTTTGCATTCTTTATTGATGTCTCTCGAGTTAGTCCTCAAAACATCAACAAAGAGGGATCAATGAAACATCCCAAAAAAAATCATGTTATAATCCATATCCAAAATCTTTGTGGAAAAATAATAGCAGATGCAGTTGTCTTATTTTTTCGAAAAGTATTGTATTATGTTCCTATATTACTAAAATTTAAGATAGTTTTTAATGTAAAATATGAGATGTGTGGTAAATACTCTATAGATCTAATACATCCCAACTTGTGAAGGCTAAAAAATTCTTTACAAGCTATAAATGCCTTATCTCCCAGATTGTGGAAGCTACAAAATCCATGTATCCTAGCTTGAAAGAGTTAAAAGTACTTTAAAAGCTACAAAATTTGATATCTTAGCCTCATATGTTGAGCATTGCAAAGTTTCATGTGCTTGATAGCCTACAAAGACAATGTATAAAATTTTTATTTTAATTCCATATGCTAGGCATGGAAATTTTATACACTAGTTAGAATACAAAGGTACCATATGGAGAAAAAAAATTAGCTAAAATTTCTCATATGTTGTATGGAGATGTTCTAGGTGCAATAGAATTTACCAAAAATATATTAGTAATCAAGGTAGAATTAACCAACAACAAAACAAAGACCAAGGTCTATTTAAACAAAGATTATTTCATTGTAAGTACTTTTGGCAAAATTTGCATCCATATTGAATGTGAGACTTTCAAAGCAGTGCAAATACCCAAGAGTTATCAACCATTTTCTCCCCCAACATAGACCACAATAGTAGAGAAAATTAGTAATGGGCAGAGTTTAAAGGACAGATTGTATGGGATCCCCAAGGATAGATCTAACTATAGAACACATCTTGCTAGTCATATTGAGTTCCAAGCATTTTTCCCAAGCTCTTGGACATTAAAATTCCAAAAACTTGTATTCTATAAACTTTGGTTCCATGAATGTTTCATCATGTTAATATAAGTTTGTAGTTTTGTTTATTTGCCACATTTTTCTATACATTTCTTTGCACTCAAATCTAGCATGTAAACTACCTTTTCATCTGCTTTACATTTTATATTACACTCATTAGTAACATAATTATAAGTCCCTAGGTGATCAAAGAGACCATTGAAGATGTTTCAAATTTTTTTATGAGGCATGTGGATTTGAAGTTAAAATTGTTCCATGCTAAAACTTCTTGAATCTTTAGCATCAAATTTTTTAGGTGTTGCACTAACTTCAATTAAATGCAAGCTTAAAATGTCAAATATGGAATTAGAATTCATGGTTCATCTTCATACTTAGAAAATTTGTAACAATAATGCCTTTAGAAAAAAATCATTTAAAAGCAATTCAATTAATAATATGTTTTACTAAATAAAGTTTTATTGGATTTATTCCTACATTCTTATTGACTTGGATCTTAAAGTAAATATTATATAGTAAATTTGTTAATTAAAATATGTAAAAACTAAAAAAAATTAACATTCTTTACTTAACATTATTAACATACATAATACTCATGATAGACTTTGACATCAACATATATATACAAAATAATTTTACATAACTCTCACTTTAGTATAAATTGGAGGACTTAATGTGAGCATTTGACTTGTTTTATCTTCATATCAAACTTCATTACAAGTACCATGTCATTTTCTTTCATAGTACTCACACCCATATCATATAAGGAAAAGTAAATATGATTTGACTTCCACATGATGAAGGATTCTAAACCTTGACAATACACAAGTATCATGTGTTTTTGTTCCATGTTACTTTTGTACCTAAAACACCATAAAATTTCATGTTGCAGCTTTCATTTTCTAACTTGGGGCAAGGACTCATTGTAAATGTGAGATATGCAATACCTAAGCTACAATCTTGCATACTTCAACTTTTTGGAGCCAAAAAATGCTCCAAATGTTTTTATTTCTTTGATTCCCAACTAGAAATAGATACCCCATGTCCATATCTAGGCTGGGAATGTTGAGAACACCTTTGGAATGGCCATAAATGTTATTTTCATGGTTTTTTTGTAGGGGTATGGCCCCAACTACGCTAGAACCATTTTCAATACTCACTAGAACTACACTTTTAGTAGTGATAGTGGCTACAACCAATGTAGTCATTGCTAGAACCTAGCAGAAGTGCAACAGTGGGATCATTGGAATTTCTAGTTCTCCAACAGCACCCAATGTAGTCATTTTAAGTCAACAATGGCTAGCATATGTAGCATTTACCACCAAGCATAATGCTTTCTAATAGATTACACCAATTTTGTAGTTTTCAAATCTTGTTCCATTTTCCAACACCTCCAGTGTAGTCACAAAAACCTATTTTCTATTTATAGTAAATGAATGGGTTTTGTAAGTGTATTCCATTGCAAATTTACCAAAAATGGTAATATGCTAATAGTAGTTAGCTAACTACACTGATAGTATTTAGTGGACTACACTAACAATAGTTAGTGGACTATGCTGATAATAGTTAGCTAACTACACTAACAGTAGTAAGCTGACTATGTTGATAGTAGTTAATGGACAATGCTTATAGTAATTAGTGAACTACGATGGTAGTAGTTAGAAAATACATTGTTGTTATTTGACCAACTACGTTGACAATAGTAACTGTTACAAACCCATAATCAATGCCAATATGTTAGCAATCAATGATAGCCAATGACAGATCTTAAAATGATAATCCTAAACCTATAAATATCCAGTGTTAACATTTGATGAATTACATTAAGTTAGCTACATCAACAAGGCCTCATTGATATAGCCTTGTTGATGAGGCCTAGTTGATGCATCTTACCATGCATCAATGAGGCCTCGTTGATGCAATGTCAGTTTTGTTGAGTTTCAACTATAAATACATGCATGCAACTACATTTATGGCATAGTAGATTGTAATTGTAGTAGAGCTCTTACATTTGTTAATTTAAAAGTTAGAATTTTTTCTCTAAGTACCCACAACAAGAGTCATTGGGTGTATGGATCTTTGTTCAAGCATTGTTGTACCTAAGCAGAACAATGTATGTGGTAATAAAGATAAACTTTTTGATAAACCTTGCAACACTTTGGATAGATTAGCTACTTTATTTATGCATTTACTATTTCTAATTATTTATTAAATGTTTTCAATTAACTATTAAATATTTACTAGTTATTACGTTAATGATATATATAAATGAGATAGATTACACACATAAGTATGATCGCTTCAAGTGTAACACGTATTCGTTTGGTAATTCTAGTAGCGTTATTGCTTAGTACACCCAGTAGCATAGCACTTGGTCATCCAACAAGGAATACGTGGGTTTATGACATGTACAGAAAGTAGGAATGGATACTTATGTTAGGATTAGTTAAATAATTAGCTAATTAGTTAATTTAAATTAGTTAATCAAATCCCTTTTTATCTACAATTCAAGCACCTAACTATAAAACATAAAATGATAAACATTGAATGCCTTAGTTACACTTAACCATACCAATGAATGTCACAAGTGTAAAACAATTAACCTTAAGGCTAGATTCACTTTCTAAAGGGCTAGTGCACTAGAAATGACAAAGTCTATGGAATTTGATTGAATCACGCTTGAACACTTCGTGATTCATATGGTTGGGAATAGGATTACCTCGCTACTCATCATTGGTGCCATTGCCAAGAAATTTGTTTGTGGAATGTGTGCTATTTAGGTTTAGGTAAATATCATTAATATTGTTGTACAAACCTAAAGGTCAATATCATTTCCACTATATATAGAATTATAAAAGCATGCTCAAAATTTCATTTTGTTTTGCAAAATGTCTTCTTCTTCTTGTAAGCATAAGGATACCAAACCACCAGTCCCACAAGAATGCAAGGTGGTATGCACTCATCCAGATGAGTTTGTGCCAAATTTCACCTTCATCCTACATCAAGATGAACAGATGTAACGAAGTGATATGGAGGGCAATGTTGTCATGCCTCCTAATTAATCTATGACTAGGATGCTATTCAAAACCTAAAGAAGTTGGACATAGTAGATCTTCATGAAGAGTACATTGTGGATGGATATGACACTTGGAACTACTATCCCACTGAAACACAATGTAAATAAGATCAACATCAAGAGAAACTCCATGAAGCTACAAAGGGAAAACATTACACTATCTCCTTGTTCCTTCTAGATCAAGAGGATAATGAGGATCCTCCCTTGGAAGGTTCTCAACATGAATATTTTCCACCCCTTGCTATTAATGGCAAGGGTGTGAACCTAACCCTATGATCAACTATTGATAAATTGGATTTAGGAAAAAGTGATAGCCAAGGTAGGGGCTATCACAACAACAAGGGATTTAAGGATGGAGATTGTAATAAGCATAAGAGTGATGGCAAAAACCTTGGTGGCAATGGCAGTCTTTCCTCCTCTTCATCCTCTTCATCCAATTCCAAACATTCCTTTTCATTTTATTGTTATCATAGAAGCCACCATTGAACAAATTGTGATGAAGGTGATCACTGAGATAATAGTGATCGTTAAGATCACCAAAACCAAAGGGGTCATCAAAATCATCATCGTCATCATCAACATAATGATGATGATAAACCCTTATTGGCAACTCAAAGTATGCTCAACATTGTAGAGGTAGTGAAAATCCCAACTAGACATATGAAGGATAGTCAAATCAAGCACTTGGACATGAACAATATTCCACAATTTGAGGGAGGATTCAATTTTGATCTATAGACACATTTACAAGCTTTCCAAGATGTCTGTGCCTTACAAAACATAGAAAATGAGTGGTAGAAACTCAAGTTTTTTCCAAGGATAGTAATTAAGTAAGTTGAAAGTTGGTACCAATCCTTAGAGCCAGAATCTATCCACAGATGGAGTACCATGTTAAAACTTTTCAATAAAAAATACTAGACATACTCTAGAGTGTCTAATCTGAGAAGCTAAATCCAAGGGTAGAAATAAGAAGTACATGAACCCTTGGATGCTACCATGAATTGATACTATTCACTCCTACACCAATTTCATGACCATGGTTACTCTTAGAGGAAACAGCTTTGCCACATCATAGATGGGCCCAGAGCTAAAATAAGAAGAACCCTTCGGATGTATGCCCAAGGAAGATTGTCTAAAATGAGAGCTCATTAGATCCAAAGGTTAATTAAGTAGATAGAAAAAGGAGAATATGAGCTACAAAAATGGAAAGTGCTAAAGAGTATAACATGGATCCTTCCATTAGAAAACAAGAGGTCCAATTTTGTGATGAGGAGTCACCACTTGATGAAGTGGTGAACAGAAAGACCTTGCCCATCCAAAAGTCCATTTTTGATATTTCGGCCAAGTTTGACAAGTTATGGAACTCTTTGGATGAAAAATTTCAAACCACTTTGAAGATTACTAAAGAATCCAAAGAGCAAAATAGTGATCATAATCGCAGGAGGTGAAAAGAAATAAAAAATGCCTATCAAAAAGGTAAGGGCAAAGCTACTATAGTAGAGGAAGTTGTGGAGTCTGACTCTAATGATGAAACTAAATGTGACATATGCTAATACAAACATCTAAAGGGATGTTGCCCTGTGGTCTCACACTTACAAGATTCTGGAGTATACACATTGAATCCTCACCTATCATGTAGGCAAGCTCCAAGACGATTACCTTATCCTCAAGGCAATCCAAGATAGTTCCACCAGGAACAACAAGCTTACTATCCGAGTGGAACTCCTCCACAACCTTATGAACAATACCAATAGTGGTACCAACCACAGTCATGGGGAATGCCACCACCAAGGTAGCAGTACCCTTATAGGCAACCAAATCCATATAGGTACTATGTTCAACAACCTATCTTCCCTAGAAGTTCTACAAGTCATGCATCATTCCAACATCACTATTACCCTCTAGAGTATCATCAACCATGTTCACTATCTACTTAAGGGGAAAACCCATATTTGTATCCTTATCATTCTCCACATCCCTCTACACCTACACCTCCACCTTTAATGCAATTACCTTCTGCTCTATCTATGCAAGGTGAGATTTCTCCACAACCACAACAATGAAATGCTACAAGGGCTATATACTCACAACTAGTTTTTTAACCAAGTGGTCTAGATAATCGATCAAAGAAATGACCTTTCTTTTGGCCCAACAATCCTCTCCAACCCTCACAACCTACTCTAGTTGATCATCCTATATCTTCATCTCTCATCCTCTGCATCAAATACCTTTGAGTGCCATTCAAACCAACTATTACCTAGGATCTACATTGTAATGCTAACTCATACTATTTCTAACTGGATCAAAGCTGACAATCTTCCTACAAAAAGATCTAACTTAAGAAGTCCACTCATCTATCTACATATTGTTGGACAAGAGCCATGTAAATCTCTTCTTAGTTTTGGTTCCAGAGTTAACCTCATCTCTCATGATATGTACAAGGCCTAAAACCTACCACCTCTTAAGAAGAGAAACATCTGTCTAGAATTAGCAAATCAGTTGATTACTATTTCTTTGAGATTAGTAGAGGACATTGTGATCACAATTTGTGGGTGGCCCTATCCTATTGATTTTCTGGTAATCAAGGTGGAAAACTACAAAAGTGACTTTCCCATCATTATGGAAAGGGCTCAATTAAGCATAGTCAATGTGCAAATGGGTATAAGGGACCTATCTTTAGAAATAGCCAAGGAAAATGAGCTAGGAAAAATTGAGAAGAAACGTATTCCATGCATTATGTATAATGATAATGGGTGCAATTGCATGCAAAGGATTTGCTCAATCAAGAGCACATACATTAAGGCATGCAATCAATGTGCATAAGAGATCAATATTCAAAAGTGTCTATACACAACACCCACAAAGTAGGAGGGCACCTAGTGGTTGATAGCTAATTCAAATAGCAACACAATATGCATGAAGCCAACAAACAGCCTAACATACGCATATGTTAAAGACATGAACAATGAACAAGTTCATTCCCAACTCTCTAATAAAGATGATGATACCTATTGGGGAGAGTTGGAAATCCCTAATTACTTCAAGAAAGAGCCCTTAGAACTAAAAACTTTACCGGCTAGTATGGAGTATGCATTTTTTAAAAATGGTAAACCAGTCATCATTAATGACAAACTTGCTCCTAAACAAAAAGAAAATTTGTTGAAAGTGGTGAATAAATCATCAATAGCCTTTGCTTGATCATATCTAGAGCTAATAGGAATCGATCCAAGGATATGCCAACATTGTATCTACATTGACTAGCCCATGAAACCTAGAAGGTAACCATAGAGGCGACTAAACCCCAAATTGAAGTAAAGCATCAATCATCTATGCAATCATGAATAGTGAGTGGGTTAGCCCACTCGTAATTATACCAAAGGAGGATGATAAATGGTGAGTCTTCATTGATTTTAGGCTGTTAAATATGGAAACATTTAAGTATCACTTTCCTTTTTCATTTGTGGATCAAGTATTAGACACCATATTTGGGCATTGTTATTATAGTTTCTTCGATAATTATAGTGGCTATACCAAATCCAAATTACACCTAAAAATCATGTCAAGATAACATTCATGAGTTCCTAGGGGAATTTTACATATTGTAAAATGCCATTTCGCCTATGCAATGCCCCTACAACATTTCAATGCTTGGTCCTTAGTATCTTTCAATAGCAAATTGGTAGTGGTGTTGAAGTCTTCATGGATGACCTCTCCACCTATGGAGCTACCTTTGAGCAAGCCTTAGACTAACTTGAACAAGTGTTAAAAAGATGTGTAGAGATAAATCTATAGCTCAATTGACAAAAGAGCCATCTCATGATCTAGGAAGGTAATGTGCTAGGGAACTAGATTTGAGAAAAAGGAATTGAGGTAGACCTAGAAAAGATAAGGGTCATCCAAAGAATAACATGCCAACCAGAGACCAGTAAAGATGTTTAGTCATTTCTTGGACACACTAGTTACTATTGGTGATTTATTAAGCATTTCTCTAAGATTGCAAAGGCATTGGTAGAGCTTACAAAGAAAGATGCAACTTTTATCTAGACCAAGAAATGTGAACATGCATTCCAAAAATTAAAAGAAAAACTCATAGAAACACCAATCCTATGAGCACCAAATTTTTCCAAACCATTCCATATCATGATAGATGCATCTATCTATGCTTTGGGAGCAATGCTCACATAGATGGATGCTAAGAAACATTCATATTATATCCACTACACGAGCCAAAGCATTGTGGAAGCATAGTTAAATTACACCACCATGGAGAAAAAATTAATGGTAGTGATGTATGTGCTAGAAAAGTTTAAGCACTATCTACTAGGTTACAAAGTATCTATGCATATGAACCATAGTGCATTTCACTTCCTCATGAATAATCCAACGATGAGCCCTTGTGTCATATGGTGGCTTGTGATCTTACAAGAATTTGATCTCACTATGGTAGATCAAAAAGGGACCAAGAATGTGGTCACTAACCATCTCTCTCATTTAAGATGGGATAACAAAAAGGAGAAGAGTCAGCTCTCTTATCAGTTTCTAGACAAACTCCTCTTTAGTAGAGAAATAAGTGAATAAATGCCTAAAAAAGAAATATGGTATAATGGCATCCTCACATATCTTCTCACAAAAGAGATGCCACAAGACTTGGATTTTAGAAAAAAGCAAAAAAAAATTCATTAGGTTAAATAATTCATGGAAATCAATGGATACCTTTACAAGGTGTGTGCTAATGGCCTAATTTGTTGGTGTGTTCCTAATGAAGAACAATTGCGCATTCTCCAAGATGCTCACGAAGGGCCTTGCAGAGGCCACTATGTAGGAAGATGCATGGCCATAAAAATCCTTATGGTAGGATACTATTGATCCATAATCTTTAGGAATGCCTACTAGTTCATCCAGTCTTGTGAACATTGTCAACGTGATAGGGGAATGACTACTCGCATGGAAGAACCTCAACAATGGATTCAACCACTGGAACCTTTTGACATATGGGGTGTTGACTTCATGGGTCCCATCACACCCATGTCTAACAAGAAGGTGTATATTATAATAGTATATGACTACTGCATAAAATGGGAAGAAGCAACAATTGTTACTAATTACACATCATCCATTGCTACCAAATTTATACAACAAAATATCATGAATAGGTTTGGGGTGTCACATTCACTAATTTCTAATAATGGAACTCATTTCACCAGTGCCACATTTTGAAAATTAATGCAATGCTTAAGGGTAGAACATAAATTAACACCTTACCACCCCTGAAGCCAACAATCAAGTAGAGGTGACCAACCAAGAGATTACAAAAATACTAATGCCAACCATTAGCAAATATACAAAGGACTAGAGTACAAAACTTAATGATGCTCTTTAGGCTTATCATTCAACTTGGAAACTTTCTATTGGCTATTCTCCCTATGAGTTAGTATATAGAAAACTTCCAACACTCTCGATTCAATCTAATCACCATACACTCTCAATGGTCTATGATCTAAAGCTTGACCTAAGTATAGCATAGAAGGAAAGTTTGATCAATCTAAATGTGTTATATGAAAATTAGTTAGTGGTCCTATCTTTGAATGAGGTGAACAAGGCATTTAGCAAGCAACATCATGACCTTAGAATCAGGGAAGTAAAACTTCAACTAGGAGATAAGGTTCTTTACTGGAACCCCACACATGTACCCCAAAAGACAAAATTTCAAATATTCTGGAAGGGACCTTATATAATCGATCAAACCTTTCCCTCTAGGGCCTTGATAATCTACAAACTTGAGAGCCCAAATAAAAAGTAGTTGGTTAACATTCAACAAGGAAAACCTTTCCTAGAACTAAGACATGCTAGTATAAATACTTCCTCAACACATGGACAACCACGTTCTATTTTTTGGATCTCCTCCCTCCAACTTAGTCATGGAGGAGATGGCCATCTATGCTGACCATTACCATGACCTCTCAGTTTTTCTACCTTTTTGTTTTTCATGTTTTTTGATTTTCAAATTTTTCTCATTTTACATCGTATTTAGTACCCTTTAAACCTTCTTGACTAGTTTACATTTTCTTATATATTTTACACTATTTTTTTTATTTAAGTGTGATATTTTCTCATTTTTTCTAATAAATTCGCTTTACTATCACAAGACACAATGTTGTTGTTGTTGTTTACTAATGATGGTTTGTGCTTACTATGTGATTGTCAACATCTGGTTTCTATTTTTGAATTCTAATGTCTAATGACTTTGACATGGTTTATTTTTCATGGAACATGTAGTGAGTCCACATCAACCACCCATCCAATGAACTCTATGGATGTCCTTGTTCTAGGAATTTGAGGTTCCTTTTCATTAAAGAAACTTTTAATCAATCAGTGACCTTGGTAGTTCTAGAATTAGGAAGGATTCAAAGGTTTGTAAATGGTGTGACTTCAAGGGGATTCAATACTCTTTTTCTTATTCTTCTTACTTGAGTGCTTGAGTGTTTTTCATGGACTTCTTACCATTCCACACCAACCAATAATAGGAAGACAAAGAAGTCATTGCATGATGTGGTTCTCCTGCCAAAAAAAAAAAAAAGCAATGGGAATTCAAATCGCATCCCTTTTACATGAATAAGTACTCTTATGATGTGGTTTCCATTTCAAAAAAATGATGGGAATTCAAAGCCCATCCCTTGGACAAATAAAAGGGCTACTAGCACTACTTATGTGACTTGAATAACATTCACCTATGCCTTAAGGTCCCCTCTAACTAAGGCCCTCTCTCTTACTTACTACTTCTTCCTTCTTCTCTTTGTGAAATGGTGGTGGTTTTTTGGAAGCACTCTTGTGTCTCATGTGGATGGATTGGTCTTAGAGTGATGATGCAAAGTCACTAAAAGTGGATGGTTTTGGTTTGGACTATGGATGGAACTTCTTAGGTCATTTTGACCACAAATTCCACAAGGAACTTATTATGACCTCAATTTGGAACTCCATTCCACCTTCTCTATCATCCATCCATGCTGCCACAACTCACCTCATTGCCAAGTTCTATGTTATGCTCCATGTCTTGGTCGAACATGTTAGGATTCTTGAGTGGATTCTTTTAGGTTTGTCCTTGACTTGTCATGATCATTAAATCCACTATCGAGCCCATGGACTTCTTAGTTGAGGTTATGCAAGGGTAAATAGGACATGAGCCTGCTATGGGAAGGACCAAATTGCATAGCTTTTAGCTTCATTAGTTAAGGTTCCTTACCTTTGACATTGCTACAATCCTACCATTCACATTTTCCATTGCATAAACCTCTGAGTACTTCTTAATCTTTCATTTCATTCATCCACTAAATAAATTTCTCTCCATTTTCTTCATGTTTTCAAATATGTGAGCTTAAACACCCTCTTCTCATGTTTTCATACTATTCTTGGTCTTCTAATCTTCCATTTGATCCCAATTTCACCCAAAAATTCTTTGTATTTTAAAAGTTTGGCCAAGTCAATGATGGTCATTGACTATGTTAATAAGGCCTTGTTGACACAGTGCTTAGATCTTATATATACCATTGGAAACTTTGGAATTTTTTACAAATTGCTCATAACACAAGGAATTTTGCAATCTTTTAGAGCCCAAAACCTTCTAGAGCTCATAACTTCCCAATCATTTGTTCAAATCATTCCATTTTTTGATCCTGCACTTATTGAAGGTAAGATCTTTATCATGGGGGCCACAAACCTTAAGGTTTCTAATGAAAAATCAATGAAATTTTTCTATCTCCCCCAAAAGGTTAATAACCTTAACCATATATAAACATCAACCTTTTCCCAATTTAACCCTTCCAACAACCTTCAAGATAAATTATTCGTCATAATGCATAAAATAACTAATAATTGGGTTAACTAAATTAGCCATAATCACAACTTAGCTAAGTGTAACTATCCTAAAGAGTTAAGGTATTCCAATTATTTTAAGGTTACACAATAATTGCTAATCCATGATCTTATTGTGATTATAGATGGCACCCAAACAAAAATGTCTACAGGAAGGAGAACCCTCACAACCAAGGGAGAAACAACCTAGAGCTGGAAGGCGCCAAAAAGAACAAGGCCAAGAACTACCAAAGGAAACCCATGCAATGAGACCTCTTTAGGAGGAGCCCAAAGTGAAATCTATCCAATAGATTCTAGAGGAAGAAGTGCCAATCAAACAATCATGAAGAGGAGAAGTGTCTAGATCCATGCCAAGGCTTATGGTCACATTGAATCAAGCCTACCTAGAAATCATTCGGTCCTTAGACATTCAAAGATCGATTCTTCAAGAGATCAACATTAGGAATTTTTTGGATAAAGCCCTAGAGAATGTCAAGACACAACTATAGACCTCTCCTATATGGCTAGTCACCACATCTAGTGGGGAATGGTACATGGGAGATATCTATCTCTTCTAGAGTAGCCAAAGGCTAGGGTCCATTATCGAGATCAAGGACATTCAAGTGTCCTACTCAGTAGAAGCCATTGCATAGGCACTTAGGTTGCTTGACATAGGAACATAGATGGCTGAATTGTCTACAAAAGGTGATCCTGAGGATATGAGGGAGTAGACCCAATGATGTTATGGGGTGGATGGTAAGGAATATTTTGCACTCATATTGACAGAGTAGATTTATTTCAAGATTATGGCCTATCACCTCAATCCAATGATGAGGCCAAGCAATGTGACTACCTTCTCTGCCTAAGCATGTACTGCTCTAAGTAGAAAGTTCTCTGTTAACCTTCCATAATTGCTATACTTAGAGATTGAAAAACATTTCAAAGAAAATGAATGTGGAAGGAAGACCTTGCCCTTTCCATGCCTCATCAAAAAACTTTCCAAAAGGGTACGCATTATTCAATACTCTAACTACACTCTCAAGCATGTTGTCATGGCCTCATGTGCAAAAATCATGAAGGATAAAATGCTAGCAACAACCCAAGGAGAGGAGTTGTCGACACCACCACCCACTCAGGAAATAGCACGAAGGTTCATGTAACCATTGAACGTCTACACAAAATTCAAGAACATCTTTTGAGTGAAAAAGAGTAACAAGAAAGAACAAGTGGGGCAGATCCATCTATGTATTAACCAGTGATGAGTCACCTTAATGAGGTGGCCTGAACAGTTAGCCAAATGGAGAGAGGTGGTCCCATTTTCTCTACCTAAAGAATGCAACTACCTTCAAGGTTAAATCCTAATGCACAAGAGGTAATGGTATCATTAGCAACATATCATCTATTCCCAAAAATCTCTAGGAATGCTGACACTTTCTCAATGAGGTTGGAGGAAGATGAAAAGAAAAGTATCTTGGTGATGCAACACCATGGGTAGGAGACAATGGTAAAAGTGGTAGCTAACCATGTAGCTAAATCATTGGATGCATCCACAGTGTCTGTACTAGATGTACCTACACTCCAAGATGTGAAAAAATTTGTAGGCATGGTCAATGAAAAGTTAGATTCAACTCAACATGACAAATTTTTGGAATGACTGGTAGGAACTAGGCAACCAACTTTAGACATCTTTGATCTTTCAAAGAACATCACTGTAACCCAGTTAAAAATACTAAATGCAAAGGGTAGATGTATTATTTTGGAGGGGCAACTATAAATGATCAAAGAGCAAAATCAATGTTTGGTAGTGGAGGTTGTTGAAATTCGTGACCAACTTGCAAAACAAACAATCCTTAGCCTAGTAGTGATGAGAGATGAAGCTATTAAGCAGCTTCAAGAATGATTTCAAAAGGCTAAGGATGAGGCAATGATGGCCATCTTTAAACAATCCGTAGTAGAAGATAAAACATACTCAATCAAAAAGGACTTTATTTAGATGCACCAAGAGAATAAATCATTAACTACACAGAATCATCGTCTGTGAAATGTTGATGCACAGAAAGATCAAATGCAAAAATTCATTCATCAACAATAGGAGCAGTTTGTCAAGGTAAACACTAAATTGAGGAAATTGGCCATAGATAACCACAATCTATCAATGAAGAAGGTATGCACCTTGTGAAAAAATTCTACCATCGAGGTCATCACCTAGAAGAATGAAGCTCTCAAATTTGAGAAAGTGAAAAATCACTAAAGGGACTAGGTGGATTTACAAAAGGAAGTGAATGAAAAATAAATCTAGATGAAAAAAGTGAAATTGAATGAAGCCCTCTAGCAACTCCAACAAGGAAGAGAGATGTGGCAGCCCATCCTTAATGGGATTGATTCCTACAACAAAGCGAAGATCTATTTGAAGGAGTTGCAAATCAAAGAGATATCATAGTACATGGAGTTGGCCAATCTCCATTATGCAAACCTAGAAATGCTAACTATCAGATGACCATAGTTAGAATTGAAGAAACAAGTGGCTAGTTCATATCTACTATATGAGGCTAAATTTAAGCACCACAAAGACACCAAGCAGAAGCTTCAGATTGCTAATGTTGAACTCAAAGTTTTCAAAGGATGATTTGGAGATCAATGATCTATCACTGAGAACCTAGCCAGATGGATAAATGGCTACCAAGAGCTAAAGAACATAGTGAGAGCATTCAATATTGAATGCAAACAATTTTTTATCTAGTTTGTCAATGCCAAGGAGTTATTTTCAACAATTTCATGTCCATGGGATGTGCTTGTTCCAATCCATATTGGAAAAGCTATATGGATGGTGCATGATCTGAGTAAGGAGAAGAAAATGAAAGCACTACTAGATGTTTTTCACCTCCCACTTGAAGTCACAACAATAGCAAGACAACCATAGCCACCTCAACCACTGTGAGTGTAAGAAGTTGATGAGGGTCCCTTGGAGCCTCAGGAACCACCACCACTTGGGACCATTTGATCTTCTTCAACAAGCTTCACATCATCAAGGAATGTGTTGTCTAATTTTTGAAGAGTTGAATCATGGTGTTTAATTTTATGTGTCTTGAACACATTCATTCTTTTTATGTAATGTATTGATCTATACACTCCATTTTTTTTCAAGTCAATTAGTTTCTTTTTTGTGAAGAAAAGTTAATCAATAATCTCATATCTTTCCAATTTTGTAATAGAACTAAAGAACGAGCTTTCATTCAATCATGGGGGTATGATGAGTCATGTTAAGTTGGCTACATCAATGAGGCCTCATTGACACAACCTCATTGACTAGGCCTCATCGATGAGGCCTAGCCAATGCATCGTATCATGCATCGACGAGGTCCCATCGATGCAATGTCAGTTTTCTAGATTTTCGGCTATAAATACACACTTGCAACCTTATTTATGGCATAGTAGATTGTAATTGCAGTAGAGCTCTTACATTTTTTCCATTTAAAAGTTAGAATTTTTCCTCCAAGTGCCCATAGTAGGAGTCATTGAGTGTACAGATCTTAATTTGAGCATTGTTGTACCTAAGCCCAATAGTGTGTGTGGCAACAAATATGAGCTTTTTAATAAACCTTACAACACCTTAGATAGATTAGCTACTTTATTTATGCATTTACTATTTTCAATTATTTATTAATTATTTTCAATTAATTATTAAATATTTCCCAATTATTACATTAATGAGACAATTAATTGAGATAGATTACGCACTTAAGTATGATTGCTTCAAGCGTAACATGTATTCACTTGGTAATCCCAACAACGTTATTGCTTAGTAGACCCAGTAGCATAGCGCATGGTCACCCAATAGTGGATATGTGGGTTCAGGACATGTACAAAACGTGGGAACAAATACTTATGTTAGGATTAGTTAAATAATTAGTTAATTAGTTAATCTAGATTAGTTAATCAAATCCCTTTTTATCTACAATTCAAACACCCAACTATAAAACATAAAAATGATAAAAATCAAATGCCTCAATTACACTTAACCATACCAACGAATGTCACAAGTGTAATTGGGAGGACAATGATTGACCTTAAGGCTAAATTCACTTTCCAAAGGGCTAGTACACTAGAAATGACAAAGTCTATAGAATTCGACTAGATTGTGCATGAACGCTTCATGATTTGCATGGTTAGGCGTAGGGGTACCTCATAACTCATCAACATCATCACTAAGTTTCAAATTTTTGGCATTTTTAGCATCCTATATAGAATTTCAAGCACTTTGGAATTGGCATAACCTTTTAGTAGCAACATAGTTCTCATTTCTCTATCACCCAAAGCCCATTGCAACCCTTGTAATCTAACTACACTTGCAATAGTAGAAACTGGCAATACATTGGGTGACACCCCCATGTAACTACCATTGCATTGAAGGTGTAAACCCAATCCCATTTCCACATTATAGACTTTGTAGAAACTAATAAAAAGTTATAGAAAACCATTGCATACTTTGTAAAAATTGATGGAAAGTTGCAAAAAACTAGAACTGCAACAACAAACTAGATCATGGAGGCAACCTTCTCCAATGGACTTCAATCTTTGATAGTAACTTCCTATGTCCTTGGGCACATACTTGTACATCATGAACCCAGTCCTTATATATATTTTTATATAAATTTGGTTGTTCATGCTATGCAAATTTTTGGTTTTTGTTTCATTTCTGCATTTATTTTAATAACTATAGTTTTATTTCCATTTCTATTAGACCATATCTGATGAGTGGCGAGGTACCCCTACACTCAACCATATGAAACGAGCGTAGCATGCGCGATCCGATCAAACTCTGCAAACTAAGTGCCTACACGTCCCATGGAACACTCGGGGTTAATCATTCGTTGTCTTCCCAAACTTACTTGTAGTTGTCATGGTGTATGGTTAAGTAAGTTCAAGGTATATGATTTTTATATCTTTTTATGTTTTATGTCTCCTATGCTAACAAGGTGAAGGGTTGAGAAACTAAGTAGTAATTCTAACTAATGACTAAGTCTAAATTAACCTAGCATTGGCATCCATTCCCACTTACCGTACATACCCTGAACCAATGCAATCGCGGCTACCAAACGCTAATCGTTGCTGGGATCACCATGCATAACGTACATGCTCGAAGTGGTCATACTAAGGCACTTAACTAGGAGGAAAGGGTTGAGAGAATCTAATCTATCCTAAGTGCGATGAGCATCCGATTCCTTGACTAACCGTACACATCTTTATGCACGACTACCACTGGGATTACCAAGCGCAGATCTTGAATACGTCACTAGGTTACCAAGTAGTCACATTAGATGCTTGTAATCAAGTCGTACTCATACTACGTTGCGATGAGTAGCCGATTCCTTGACAATCCGTACACATCCTTAGATGCTCGTAATCAATTCGTACTCATACTGCATTTTAGGAGTTAAGGGTAATAGAGAAAGTAATAAATAAAAACCTATTCCATGCACTACAAGGTTTATCCAGGAAGCTCATCTTTATTACTGTACACAACTTGTGTTCAGGTACAATGTTGCTCGAATAAAGATCCGTTCACTTTAGGACTCCTACTACGGGCACATGGAAAATATTCTATCTCTAGAGTGATCAAACTGCCATAGTTTCCCTACTTCTAACTCAGGCTGAGGAAACAAGGGAGAGCTGCCTCTTATTTATAGACTTGACGGTGGACCACAATATCATGTATGCGATATTGCGACTGTCACGATATTGCATACACAATATCATGGCCTATGTGATATCGTGTCTCATCATACCCCCATGAATGAATGAAAACTCATCCTCGAGTTCCTTACAAAATATTGGGAAGGTATGGGATTATTGAGGACAATGGAACTAATGGGATGACATGTGAACGGATCATCATTACGAGACTCAACAACTGGTGTTCATGACAACAAGGGTAAACACCTTATTATATTAACATCAGGCCTCATTTGACAGCTGAGAGAAAAGAGAAGAGAGAAGAGGTTTTGCTGCTGCCAACGCTAAGATTGCGCCTTTTGTTGTCCATCCATAAGCACGCCATCGATCTTGCTCCTTGCATAGCTGCTTCTAGCATGGCTTCATTTCAAGTGTTTGCTCCAGATCCAATCCATTGTTGTATGATCACCATCTGCACACACAACACCATCATATATTAGCAAGGGTAAATGAATCATCATGTAATTAATACCTTGCTTCATTGTAGGTCCATTGGCTAGGTTTTGGTATGGCTAATTGTGGATTTTTGGATGTATTAATGATGACTATCGAAGGTGTAGGGGTTAGGAAAAAATTAAAAAAAATTGGGGCTACGAGAAAATTGAAAAGATCAGGCCCCGTACCCCCATGAGTAATCGCGAACCTCCGGTAGCGTTAGAATGGAGAAAGAAAAGGAGTAAGAAAGATAGATAGAAAGGGACAACTATGGCATCAATGAAATGGATGTCAAGATGGAAATGAAAAAAATAAAATTAATTGCAAAATGTTAAGGGAAAGAATTTAACTAATGCCCCAAATAATAATGTCAGTGGGTCCTCCCCAAAGTAGGCTCATGCCCTTTAATGCCCTGACAAACCCACATTCAAAGACTTTGTAGGCTCTGAGAATGTCATTTGGAACAAGAGTTAAAGTCTTAGCTGCAAGAATTTACCAAAAAGAAAACAATGCATCAACCAAAATATATACACTAATGATACAATTGGAAATGAGGTGAACAATGGAGAGAAGGATGGAGAGAATAGAATGGAACGGAATCTCAAGAACAAGGTGGTGTACAACCCCTTGTGTAGTTCATGATTAATGTGACTTAGCAAATCCTATTCCAAGTCTGGCCTCAAACCAACCACATTTAGTGACTTCACATCAATGCATTTGTCTAAACCATCCACTTGGATAACAAGGATTCCTTCCTCAAGAGTCACCACCATTCCAATGAAACAAAGGAGAGAAGGGGAAGTGAGAAGGTCCTTAGTTAGAGGGAACACTTTTGGTTCCATAACCAGTGCTTGTAGCCCAAGTTTATTTCATCTAAGGGGTATGCTTTGAATTCTCACTTTTTTTTGTGTTTTTATGCATGAGAACCATACCATGCAAAGACTTTTTATTTTTATTGTCTCAACTTTCGCTAATTGGGGTAACATTGAAACGACGAGAAAACTCAAAAAGAAAACATCTAAGAACCCAAGAGAATGGCCAACACAAATGCATCAAGTTCCCTTGAAGTCACACCCTTTTCAAACCTTGAGTCCTTCCTTAGTTTGAGAAATGCCCAGTCACTAATTCATTAGAGTTCTTATTTAGAAGGGAGACTATGCACTTCCAAGCCGAGAGAGACCATAGAAACTTGTGGATGGATGGGTGAAGTGATCTCATTACCTGCCATATCAAAAGGAATATACCTTAGTATCAACATCATGAATTAAAGGTAAAAACCAAACATTAGCAATCAATAAGAAAACAGTTCATACCATCATGCAGAACACTTATTGGGTGACAAACTTACAGGGTGGATCACACACACACACACACACACACACACACAAAATGGAAAAGTATAACAATGATGTAAAAATAATAAGAAAATTTAAAGAAAGTTGTAAAAATAAACTAAAAAAGTTAAAGAAATTTGTAAAAGAAATGTGTAAGACAAAAACGTGTAAAACAAAAATGTGTAAAAAAAAACATAAAAAGAACTGAGGGCCCCATATGGTTAATATAGGTGGCCATCTCCCCCATGACTGAGTGGAAAGGGAGAGATCCAAAATAATGAGTGCCTGTTTGAATTTCTTAAAAGTGTCCAACTTCTCCCAATGGATGATCTTAGATTAAGGGATGGAAGTTGGCAACGCTCATATTCCAATGTGTCTATGCCTTCATTGTTGGCATGGCTTGTCTCCTCAATTCGTTCCATATATATTTGTCTGCTACTTCTAGTAGTTGTCAACCATAGGGTGTCTACTACTTGTTGTATGGTTGCTACATACAGGCATCTTTGTTTCAAAGTTTTAAGGGCACACCTATTACATGGAGGCATTTCCTCCATGTCATCACCTGATGAATCATTGTATGTGATGCATGGAACTTTCCTCTTCTCGATCTTACCATAAATATTTATCTTAGAGATTTCCAAGGAAAGATAGTGGATCCTAAGGCATGTGTCTATTGTACTTAGCCATGCCCTTCCCATTATAAATGGAAAGGCCCCTTTATTGTTGTGGATCTCAATCACCAGGAAATCAGCTGGGTAAGACCAACCACACATAGTGGTAATGATGTCCTCCACCAATCCCAAGGGAATGGTGATGGACTAGTCTGCCAGCTCTAGTTGAATGTTACTCTTCTTAAGTTGGGGTAGGTTCCAAGCTTGATACATTTCTCGTGATATTAAATTAACTTTGGAACCTGAGTTAAGAAGAGCCCTATGTGGTTCATTTTTCGCGACTTTAAGGTAGATTAAGGGACTTCCAGGATCAGTTAGTTTCATGGGAAGGTGGCCTACCTTGATCCAATCGGTTACGGTATGCATCAACATAACCGTATGTGTTAAGCTCTGTTGGACTAAAGGGTGCTCTGAAGTGTTAGATGGTGGAGGAGTGTACATGGGCTCAACCGCTTGTTGTTGTGAGAGTTTGTCTAGGCTTTTGGTTATGAAGAAGGGTCTTCTCTTTTTACAGTTGTCAAAACCAGCAGCAGGTTGAATATTTACAGCTCTCGCAGCTTGACGTTGCTGTAGTTGAGTAGGAAGTTCCCCTTGCATTGTTGGAGTAGGAGGTGTTATGGGAACTACTTGTGGAAGAGGTGCAGATGGATTTGGAGGATGGTGTGGGTATGGAGTATCTCTCGGAGGAGAAGGAGTCCTTCTAAAGTACTCCCAAACTTGGTAGTGATGGTGGGGAGTTTTGTGACTCATAGAGTCACTTGGAGAAATAGGCTATTGCACATAATATCTATAAGGGTCAAGCTGCTAGTAAGGGTACTGATGTTTCAGCGATGGCATCCCCCATGACTATTGGTATTGCCACTGCTGATGCTGTTTGATGGGTTGTGGTGGAGTTCCACTTGGATAATACGTTAATGGTTGGTGGAACTGCCTTGGGNAGGCTATTGCACATAATATCTATAAGGGTCAAGCTGCTAGTAAGGGTACTGATGTTTCAGCGATGGCATCCCCCATGACTATTGGTATTGCCACTGCTGATGCTGTTTGATGGGTTGTGGTGGAGTTCCACTTGGATAATACGTTAATGGTTGGTGGAACTGCCTTGGGTTACCTTGGGGATAAGGTAACCTACAGGGTGTTTGCCATTGATTAAGTCTTGGATTAAGTGCATACATCCCAAACTCTTGTAGATGTGAGATGATTGGGCAACATCCCTTAGGATGGTCATAGTGGCAGATCTCACATCCACCGTCATCGTCTGTGTCAGAGTCCACAACCACATCAGAGTTAGTGATTTTTCCTTTAACCTTGTTATGTGCAGGGCCTAAATCTCTCCACTTTGTCTTACCTTTGTTACTACTTTGTTCTACCTTAGACTCTTCTACAATTTTTAAGATAGTTTCAATTTTAGAGTCTAAGGAACTCCATACGTCATCTACCTTAGCCACTATTTCTGTTGTTAGCTTTTAAAGTGGCAATGTCTTTCTATTCACCAACTCTTCGATTGGTGACTCATCCTCTTCATCACAAAATTTCACTCCCTTCTTTCAAAGAGAGGGATCACAATTGTATTCTTCCACACTTTCCCTTTTTTGTAGCTCACCTTCTTATTTTTCTA
This sequence comes from Gnetum montanum, assembly GCA_015680685.1. Classification (NCBI taxonomy): domain Eukaryota; kingdom Viridiplantae; phylum Streptophyta; class Gnetopsida; order Gnetales; family Gnetaceae; genus Gnetum; species Gnetum montanum. The sequence goes on from MNCI01028249.1 coordinate 1,092,774, forward strand.
CTTGCTTTAGCAAGTGATGAACTTCATGGGCTTTGAGTTGTGAGAGTCTCCCTTGGGCATACGTTCCAATGGTTCTTCTAGTTTCATGCCTTAGCCCATCCACGATGTGGCGAAGTTGATCCCACTGAGCGTACCCATGGCCCGGGAAATGATGTAACAATGTGTAGTAGCAGGCCATGGTAGCATCCAAGGGTTCATAAGTACCTTGTTTCCAACCTTGGATCTACTTACGCAAATTGGACACTCTGGAGTACATCTGATACTTATCGTTGAATAGTTCTAACATCGTACTCCACCTCCGGATGGTTTCCAATTCTAAGGACTGGTACCAGCTCTCTACTTCCTTGGTGAGTGTCCTAGGAAACAACTTAAGTTTTTGCCACTCATTTTCTATATTCTGCAAGGCACAGGCATTGTGGAATACCTGTAAATGATGCTACGGATCAGCGTTGTATCCCCCCTCAAAGAATGGGATGTTGTTCATGTCTAAGCATTTGATCCGACTATCCTTTAAATTCCTTGTTGGAATCCTAACTACCTCCGTTATGTCAAGAATACTTTGGGTTGCAAGTAGGGGCTCGTCATGATCATCTCTTTGATGATGCCTGTGATGTCTTCATTGTTCCCTACTTTCCCTACGTCCTTGCCCTTGTCCTCTCTCGCGACTTTCTCATTGAGGTCTCTCATTTTGTCTACCTTTATCCTCTTCATTGTGTTCATGATGGCTATGCCTAGATGTGGAAGGAGAGGGTGAGTGATGTGAAGAAGGGGAAGAAGAAGGGGAATCATCACCATGATGATGTTTCTTGCCTTCTCTTCAACTGCTATGGCCCCGATCGTCGTGACAATCTAAGTGCCTGTCCTTGTCATGTGTTGTTCCTTCTGTGAACAGTTGGTGTTCATAGGCATCAGAACCAGGGATATGTATCATTGATCATAGGTTCTGATACCCTACCTCCTCACTTTCATTAAGAGGGGGAACATCTCTTGATAGCGAACCAGTTATAAGTGGTTCATCATCTCTAGTTTCACCAAGGACGTGCAGGACCTCTTTGCCCTTCAATAGTGTATGTTGGCTCTCCTACCTTGAGTCCCTCATACATTGTGCTTCTGTGGGATAGTAATCCCTTGAATCAAATTCTTCTGCAATGTATTCTACATACAATTCTGTCATGCCAATATGTGCCAAAGCATGGAAAAGCATGTTAGACACTGATCGATCTGGGGGTAACACGATGTTACCTTTCAAATCTCTCCATCGCAGCTGTTCTTCTTGATGGAGGATAAAGGTAAAGTTTGGAACATACTCATTGGGATGAGTATAAACTATCTTGTATTGTTTAGGACTTAGCTGATTTCAGCTATGTGTTTTATGCTACCAACTGTCTCGTGTATGGTCCTTAGGTGGTGAGTTGCTCTTATGAGAAGAAGACATTTTTATTGGTGTGCTAAATTTACCGTTATATAAATTCTTGTTTAATTAATTAACTCAAAGGTTCTTTTAGGCTCCCAACAATGCGAGTGATATCCTTTATGTTCTATTCAGTGCACAAACACTTAGTCCCTGGCAATGGCACCAATGATGAGTGGCGAGGTACCCCTACACTCAACCATACAAAATGAGCGTAGCATGCGCGATCCAGTCGAACTCCACAGACTAAGTGCCTACATGCCCCATGGAACACTTGGGGTTAATTATTCATTATCTTCCCAGACTTACTTGTAGTTGTCACAGTGTATGGTTAAGTAAGTCAGAGGTATATGATTTTTATATCTTTTTATGTTTTATGTCTCCTATGCTAACAAGGTGAAGGGTTGAGAAACTAAGTACTAATTCTTACTAATGACTAAGTCTAAATTAACCTAGCATCAGCATCCATTCCCACTTACTATACACATCCTGAACCAATGCAACTGCGGCTACCAAATGCTAGTCATTGCTGGGATCACCACGCGTAACGCATGTGCTCGAAGTGGTCGTACTGAGGCACTTAACTAAGAGGAAAGTGTTGAGAGAATCTAATCTAGCCTAAGTGCAATGAACAACTAATTCCTTAACTAACTATACACATCTTTATGCATGACTACCACTAGGATTACCAAGCGCAGATCCTAAATATGCCACTGGGTTACCAAGTAGTCACACTAGATGCTTGTAATCAAGTCGTACTCATACCACATTGCGATGAGTAGTTGATCCCTTGACTATCCTTACACATCCTTAGATGCCCATAATCAAGTCGTACTCATACTTCATTCTAGGAGTTAAGGGTGAGAGAGAAAGCAATAAATAAAATCCTATTCCATGCACTACAAGGTTTATCTAGGAAGTTCATCTTTATTGCCGTACACAACTTGTGTTCAGGTACAATGTTGCTCGAATAAAAATCCGTTCACTTTAGGACTCCTATTGCGGGCACATGGAAAATATTCTATCTCTGAAGTGATCAAACTACTAGAGTTTCCCTACTTCTAACTTAGGATGAGAAAACAAGGGAGAGCAGCCTCTTATTTATAGACTTGGCGATGGACCGCGATATCGCGTACATGATATCGCAAGGGATGACACGATATCACATATGTGATATCGCGGCCTATGCAATATCGCGTCTCATCAATATTCATCTACATTTTCATTTTCATTTCTAATTTTATCTATGAATACATCTACATATCTGTAGCCATTTCCATTTTACATTTTCTATGTCCTTGGATGATTGACAAGATTGTCCAAGATACCGTGAATCCCATTTTTTGAAGACCCTTGGGATTCATGATTAAGACTATGTTAGTGCTCAAATATTTCAATTTTTCCATTTCAACAACCAAGATTTCCAACTCTAATAATTTTATGGAACTAGAAGGAGGGCCTCCACCCAAATTCTTGGTCATAAATCCATTTCAACCATTTTTTTCCAACACCAAGCATTTGTGTAGTAGTGGTAGTCAAGTTTGATTTTGCTATAAATTTCTCATCTACTATGAGATCCATTCCATTGGGTTTTTCTACAAATTTTCTATCTACTACAACATCCATTCCATTGGATTTTGCCACAAATTTCTTGTCTATTTCAACACCTATTTCATTGGGTTTTGCTACAAACTTTCCATCTACTGCAACATCCATTCCTTTTAGCAGCATTTTGTCTAGCATTACTCTATTTAGCGTAGTCCATTGAGTGGCATTCCATTTAGAAGCACTCTATTTAGTAGCATTCCATTTAGCAGCATTTCGTTTGATGCCATTCCATCTGATGTCATTCCATTTCACGTTGTTCCTACTATGACACTCAATTCTAGCTAGTAGATAAACCACTTTTTTCTTTTTCTCATTTTTGTCACTAAATAGCAATTTCCCACTACTTTTCCATTTTTGGTCAACTACATTAGTAAGTTATCCTATTTATTACATTTTTACTAAAAATAGTAAAAAATCCAAAACTACATTTTCAACATTTCGTTTAGCCAATTGACCATGTTGCCCTACAACTTCACCAATAACACTTTTGGCCAGGAGGCCATGAGGGTCTATGATCCCAAGGATCCCAAAATAGTTGAATGTAGGCAATTTTTTAGGCTAGGATAAGGGGTCAAAGCCTAGATTTTTCCACCATAAATGAAGAACATTATAACTTTATTTATGCACAAATTCAAATAGGCCTACTCATTCCACATGGAAAAGTTGAGGTCAAACATGTGTATCAGGTTATCCACCACGATAAGGAGCATATTCCTTTCTCATATGACAACATACCTTTGAATGACACCCATGCCCATATTCTATCTTATTTTATTGAGATGGATGAGTAGAGTGAGAAGGTTAGTACAATGAGCCAACATAAAGAAACTAATGAGTTTTAGGCTAAGCATGAACCTAATAATTTCATTAGATGTTTATTCTAAGCAATAGGTCCCTAGGTTATGGTGCCTACTTCAACTCCTCTGGTTACTTCCATAGGTCAAGTAACTCAACCACCATCTTTCATATATCCCATAATGTTTGGGACTACACTAGTTATAGCCACACACTAGTGCAACCTATGCCATAGACAACCTTCTTATTGTCATCGATGTCCTTTTCCACACAACCTCACTCCATTCACCTAGTGCTAGTGATTTCTATCTCATCATCCCCATTTGTCATACCAACAAGACCCTCATTAGGGCCCCAAGCAAAACAAGCCTCTTATACTCCTTTTGTCTTCTTTATGCCTCAAGTTCCAACACAAACATCTTTCTCTTTGTTTAACCCACCATGACCATCGTAACCCAACCTCTCCCTTTAATACTACAACCTATCATGAGGCCACCAACCTCATAACTTCTCTGTCAACTATCAACACAAGAATTGTAGCCCATGGGAATACCCCAAGGCTTGGATCAAGCTTTCCAAGTGATCCAAGACCTTAACGAAGAGCTACAAATCTTAAGGCCAACACAACATAGATGGTTGAGGTTCTAGATTTCTACTAGGATGAACCTATAAGCTCTATGGTACCTCAACTAACCTTGCCTACAAGCTTTCCTATTCCAAACTTCACCAAATACAATGATGAAGGGGATCCCAATGCACATCTAGTAACCTTCTAATCTCAGTGTATCTTCTTACAAGCTTGGCCTCATACAATGTTATGGAGTTATCCCATATCTCTAAAGGTAAAGGTTGTACATTCGTACCAAACATTGCCTGGAGGTTCCATCTCTTTCCTTGAGAACTTGATTAACCAGTTTTTCAACTGCTTTAAATACAACTTGAAGCCAAATGCCACATTAGATCAACTAATGAAGGTGAAGTAGGGGCCACTTGAACTAGTCAAAAGGTTCATTCAAAGATGGAACTCAACACTTAATGAGATTCCATACCCAACCTCTTGGCCATCTACAAGAAAGTAGTAAATGACTTTATCAAGTTGAAACTGTACTACCTAGAGCTCCTATCACTAAGCCAAGCCTGCTTGCAAACTAAGAACATTGAGGAGGTAGCTAAGGCTAGCAACGACTTGGTCTACATGGCCTATAAAAATCAACATAAAAGAAGGGATAGGGATAAAACTAAGCATGAACATACAATTGTGGCTGAAGTAGCAAAAGACTCAAAACAAGGAGAGAGATGAGGATCACCATCACACAACACATCCCAAGACTCATCACAGCCATCCACTTCCTATACTCCAAAGCAACCAAGATCAAACTTTGGATGGAAGGATAGGTCTAAGTACATAAGGCTATCTTTAAAGCCTTATCAACTCTGAGAACAGTTGCTTAAAGACAACCATACACAACATAAGCAACTATCTAAAGAGGCTCGCAAGAGGCATGATTGTCTTTGTGAAATAGCTAGAGATCCAATGATAGCAACCAAAGATGATCCAAAACTATTGAAGTACTTTAGACTAGATAGGTATTGCTATTATCATCAAATGGTTGGTCATAACACTAATTCTTTCCTAGCATTAAAGGATGACCTCTAAAAGATGATGGACCATGGAGAGTTGGTATTGAATGAGTCCAACTCTTCAAAAGCCCACAACAACTACTATATTGTAGCCTCGTTCATAGAAACCAAACTTTATAATCCTCCTAGGAAACCATTTTTCATTAGAGTGCCATAACAAACCCAAAACACAAAGCCTAAAGAGCCATTTATGATATCGGTACTAGCTCCTTCCACCCCAAAGAAGTCTTTCATCATACGTGTCCCTCCTTTAGTTGTTTCAACATCATAACACAATCAACAAGTTGCTAATCCTTTGAAACCCAAGGAACCCTTTGTTATCCAAGTTCCTTCACCTTCAATGAGTAAGCCTATAACAATCCATGACCAGAGGCCACCTATAGTGGCCCACAACTCAAAGGTTAGAAAGAATCCATCATCACCATGGTGACGAAATCAACCTATCATCAAACTTGCAATGAAGTCCACTAAAATAACCAACAACAAAAGGCTTCGAAACAACCTACATCAAAATCCATTACATTCATGAACAAGGTGCCCAAGTTACATAGACCAAAACCTAAGCCACAAACACTAGGAAGGATGGAAGAGATTAAGACCACTAAGGTTAAAAAATCACACGCTAAGGGGAAGAGCTTCCTCGTAACCATGCACAAAGCAAATGATCCATGAAATAAAAGAATACATTAACAAACTTGTACAAACTAGTCATGACCTCTCCTACTTATAGAGATGCACTAGCTCAAGTATTAACCTCTATCCTTGTTTGTAGAGACATGCCTGCCAACAAAGAATCAACCCACTCTATCATTCAGCAAGCTTTGCTTAGGGAAAATGGACATCAACCCATGCTCAACTTCCATGATAGTGAAGTGAAGATTGACTCTTGAAGCATAGAGGTGCTATCCATCCCTCTCCTCATCACTATAAGCATTGGTAGGTACAAGGTACATCATGTTCATGTAGATGATGAGGTAGCAACCAATGTGGTACCATATTCTATTGTTGACAAACTAGGACTAACCATGAATATCCAAGTGACCACTACCTGAGCACTAAATTCATTTAATGGCTCACAAGTAGTAGTGTGAGGTTCCATCTCCTTGGATTTTGTAGCTAATGAATAATTTTCCACATCCACCAACTTCCCAGTAATTGCAGAGACACCCAAGTTTAACTTAATCCTAGGAAGACCATGGTTATCTAAGCTTAACGCAATTTCATCTCCTATACATCAGAAGATTCACTTGCCATACAAGGATGGGAAAATTGTGATCTGTGGGGACAATGTGTCACTACCTTCAATTAACTATGTCAACATTGATCGAGGTTTGAAGGTGGAGTTTCAAGAGGAAACTCTTGATACTCAGACTAGGGTCACCAACAACAAAGTCAATACAGATGATAGCAACATCAACTCTACAATACAAAGTGACCAAAAAAATGCATACAACTTGCCATTATTGACAAGAAAGGTGGTGAACATAAGGTTGTGTCGAAAGGATTCCTTAACCTCTAAAAGGTCAAACAACAACTTCATAGTAAATACCTTATCCCTTCTTTTGTTAACAATCATTTGTTTACTTTTGTAACATTGTATCATGCTTCACGATTGGCTTTAGCTTTATATGCTCTTTCAAGAGCATCCCATACTTACTAGTTAAGTATGGATCACAACCTGCTAAAGCCTAAAACTAACAACATTATAGCCCTCCAAGGCCCAAAACTAGTGGTCGACCAAGGCCTAGCATGGATAAATGAAATAGATTTTTCTTTATGCCCCTTTAAACAAGCATCATGGCCAATTTACTCAATATTGTTCACATTTTTAATTACATTGATGAGAGCAGTTACTCTAGCAATTACTCTAATTATTAGAGTGGTTACTCTAGCGGTTACTCTAGCAGTTACTCTAATTATTAGAGTGGTTACTCTAATTATTAGAGTAGTTGCTCCCAAGCCTATAAATACAATGCCCAAGCACACAATTGGAAAGAAGTCTTTTAGCAATCAAGTAGTGAAACTCTTGCAGTCTGTTTGAAAGTTAGAGTATTTTCCAAGTGCCCGCAGTAGGAGGTTGAAGTGTCAACGGATCTTTATTCGAGCATTTTGTGTACCTAAGCACACCTTGTGTACAGAAATAAAGACGGGCTTATTGATTCATCCTTGCAACATTTGAGATTTTTTTTTCTTATGCATTTCTTTTATTTTATTTTCTTATGCATTTATTTTATTTTATTTTATTTTATGCACTTTACATTTCTATTATTAGCACAACAATTCATTTTGATTAATTAAGCAAATCGTTAAAACACACAAGCACGACCAATTCGAGCATGCATGTAATGCTTGGTAACCCAGTAACGATTAGTGTTTGGTAATCCCAACAGTGTTGCACTAGTTTAAGATGTGTACAACAAGTGGGAACAAATGCTGGTGTTAGTATTAGTTAGAACTTAGTTAATGAGTAGTTAAGTTAAATTAGTCACTTGGTTACCTCTCTCCTTCCCTACTAGCACTGGACATAAAAACATAAAAGCTATAAAAATCATATGCCTCAAGCTTTCTTAACCATACAATCGTGACATACAAGTAAGCTTGGGAAGACAACGATCAACCAACCCGTCCTTGTTCAACAAGGGCGCATAAGCGCTTAGTCCTTAGAATTTGACCAGATCGTGCATGAAATGCTCGTATTCATATGGTTGAGCATAGGGGTACCTCGCTGCTCATCATACATGTTTACACTACAATTTACAATTTAATCGCTTCATATTTTATTCGTGCATTTTACTTTATTTCCTGGGCTTTCATTGAACCTCAACTTACCAGTTATGCCCATTGTTTATGTTTGCATAAACATGTGAAACATAGAATAATGCAAAACATGATGAAAACCATTAAAAGTCTAGATCCAAATATCCATGGCAACAACCATAGTTAAAAGATGTACTAAAATATAGATGATACAAAGTCTTTAAATTCATGAATGGAGTAGCTAGTGACACCTAAGATATGATAGCAGTTTATCAACATCTATAAATCAAGATCAATCTAAATATCAATAGTGCTTATAAAGAACACATGTGCTACTGAGATCTAGGGGTTGAAAACTTATTTTCCTAAGGGAGTGAAAAACAACATTAGACGTCACAAAAGTAAAAGACATAGATATCAATTCCAGGTGAAACAAGGATGGCATACTACAGACAAGCTCACTCATCGTAATAGGGCCTAAATAAGCATTTTGGACCTTTTTCAACAACAAAAGTAGCATGCCCATTCAAAACGACAACCTGTAATAAAAAGCTCCAAACAAGGCATCATCTTCTTGTCCACCAAAAGGATCAACGTCGTTCATGAGAGATCCATCTCGGCTGACAGTGGTCAATGACTTTTCCCCTTTGAACTTGGTTTTCATTGCCTGAGAATGAAGATAAAACGCCAACGTCAACAAACTCTCCATGCGCAACTGACACCTCTGATTTTACCCAGATTCTCTGACCGAATGCCTCCAAAACTGAAGACCACCATTAGTAACCAAAGGGGCCCTTCCCTGGCCCGATACTGCATTTTCCTCTCTCTTTGTAACGTTCTGTGCTGTCGCTTTGTCTTTGACCAGGTTTAAGACCATAAAACATACCATAAATGCTCTTGGGTTCGGGTCTCGAAGGAAATGTTACATTCTGCAAGGGCAAGAACAGTCTCCTCAGGAAAGCATTTGAGCTCAATGTTCTGAGTGATGGCGATGTTACCATGCTTATTTACTCCGACTCTGGAAAGTTCTACCACTTCTCCAATCCATTGATGAACACAATATTGGCAAAATATAAATTTTGTTATCATTGTGGATGGATGTTCGCAAAGGCACGGATGACAAGAATGAAACCGAATATTTACTAACCTGGATCAAGTCAATTGAGCAAACACAAGAGAATATCATGGGGAGGATCTGGATTCATTATCTGCCACGTCTTTAAAGTGACTTGAAAATAATAATAATAATAATATAAAAAATAAACAACTAAATCAATTGATTAACCTTCGGGTTCGACCCTTGCCAACCGGCACCATAGTTGAGAGCGGCCCTGGTTGGCAGCGTAGGCCTGCCACGTGGTTGCAGGGCAGGGCTGGGCCGCATCGGCGTCTGCTGGAAGGCCCCTGTGGGCTGGGCTGGGCTGCCAATGCCCTGCCACAGTCACCCTTCCCTTCCCTTCCCTTCACCGTGCTTTGCACCGCCGCCCCAGTGCCTTCAGAGCCCGCGCCTCCTTGGGAAATTAATGCTCTTCGTTGTTATTATCGTCTGCCATTTTCACTGGCTTTTCCTCAAATTGCTGGTATCATTGTCAATCATATCATTAGAGTAGAACAAACCATTTAAATGTTAGTACTCTGCATTCTCTTTCTTTAAATGGTCCACTTTGTCAAACAAATGCACAGCATTTAGAGATTTGAATTTACTGGTCTTCTTTTGGCTCTTTGATCATAGAAGCCTGGACTACGCCGAAAGAAGTTGAAACTACACTGGGCTAGCGTCGTCCCTGCCAGGCCAGTGTAGTCACCTTGACTTATTTAAAAATTGATGAAAGAAACCCATGGTTCAGTTTTAAAGAGTCCCAGGGGCCCACCGAAGTCGACTTTGGTAGCAAAACTTAATTATTCCAATTTTTCCAAGCTCACTACGCTGAGCTAGGATTGCCTCTACCAAAATTTGCAACCAAAATTTACAACAAAAAAAACAATCGATGAAAACAACTCAAAGTTTACCTGTAGAAGTCCTAGGGCCACCAGAGTCAACCTTAACAATAAAATGCATTTTTTTGCCATTCTTGGATCCTAGCTACGCTAATAGCTAATGGGAAATTGAGACTGCTGGGCCAACGTGGTTTTTACCCAACCCCAACGTAGTCCAGTTCTTATCCAAGCTCAACGTAGTCCAAGATTGCCCAAACATTGATAAAATCAACCTCCTAACAATTCCAAAACACCTTACACTGTAGAACTAAAAACTAAGTCAAATTTTATCAATTTTTCCATTTTTCAAATATCTAGACATTAACTACACTGATGAAAGATTGGGACTATGCTGCACCAGCGTAGTCCACCTAAAGTTGACAAAATCCACCAAAAAATTATGCAAATTAACCTTTCAAAAACCCTAAAACTCCACTTGAAGCTGTTTCACAACAAATTCTGCAATTTTTCACTGCCTTTAGCCATTACAGCTGTGACTATGGACAGCTGTGACTATGGTAGAGGGATAGAGGGATACAAGGACTACGTTGGACTAGTGTAATCCCTGCTTGAGCTCAACGTAGTCCACTAACTTTTCAAAACTTGTTAAGTTAAAAAATGACTTAAAATTGTGGTCAACAAACCCTAAAACCTTATATAAGCCTATTTGTCTCCAAAAAACTTGCATTTTTTACCATTTTTGACAACTTTCACCTTGTAAAAAATCTGATGCCTACAGCAGGTTGTAATGCATTAATGCATGCTGGGTAGCTTGATTTGTAGCCTGTAACAGCCCAACGATCTGCTATATTTTAAATTTAATTATGTCGGTGGACAAGCTATTCTTTGGAGAAAACTTGGCTCTTTTAAATTTGAAACAAAATTGATGAAAATTTAGGCAAGATTGCCATTGAAATCTGCTGGAATCTTTAACAATGCTACTGTTATTCTTAATGAAAACGAAAAACCAAAACATAAAAATGCAATAGGGATTCTTGGGAACTGTAAAATATGTACCTTTCAGGTCATTTCTAATGGTTAATTTGGCAAACATGTCATCCGAGTAGATGCTTCCTGATTCATATTTCCATATCTTTATTCTGGGAAGTCTTCAGTATAGGGAATGTTGTCCTGTATTCTTAACCGATACATCACGGGAGAACCATGCTAAAATATAAATGTCAAAAGTGGAATTTCTTTCCTACCAATCATTCATTGAAACATTATCCGTTGAAAATAGAAACAAGGATGCATGATACAGACAGTTTAAATTCAGATATCACATCGGAGAAAATAATAGAGTTGCAGCCCTTGCAGCAATTCAATGAAGTCAGAAAACATAGTGGTTTTTAAGGTCTAATGTTAGGTCTTAGAAATTTTAGTTCAATTGCGCAGGTTCTGCTTATAATTTTGAGAAGTCAATATTTTTTTCAAAAAACCATATGTATGTAAGGGTAACCATTAAAAATACCCGTTACAAATTCGGTATGCGTAGATTATTTCTTCCGTTGAATCCAAACTGATTTTTCACTTGGATGTTGTTTATAAAAGCAATCTGCACGACATAGTTGCAGTACTACTAGATTCGAATTTGGACAGGCATTCCGAATCATGATTTTATAATATTCTGAATCATGATATTTAAAACTATAATTTTAGATTCTTAAAAGAAATCATCCACTAAAGTATTAAATTATGTTTTAAAAGTAAGATTATCCCTAAACAACTCTATATCATTGTTTGTATTCATTTAGAATCCATATATACGGTTTTGATCAGATTCAAAATCTGGAATACGGGTGGATAGATGCCTGTTAAAGGTGAAATTTGCTCTGAAATATAATTCGGACTTGCTAATGAGAATCCAAAACCATCAGTTGGTAACACAAGCATCCTTTAATTTCATCCCTGCACACAGCCACCAAACAACCTAATAAGGTTCCTATGTCGGAACTCCATCTCATTCATGAAATATTGACATAGGTACCATCCTTGCGAGTTCCCTGCATGAAAATCAATCATATTTAACATAAAGCAATAACTCCGTAAATATATATGGCTATCCAAATCTGTGGCACGTCCAACATACAATGCATTAAAATAATAATGATAATAATAAATTATTATTAAAAATGTTATTTTAAATCTAATGCTACTTTGGACCTTGTTTATTTGCCATATCTTGTATTACATTTCTTCAATTTTACTTTGATTTTGCCTCATTTAACATGGTTTTACCAAGTTTCACTTTGCTTTTTGCCTCAGTGATCTTATCAATTAAATAGATCCCTATTGTGGCCCGTCAACGTGTTAAACTAGCAACCCCACAGCCTACCAAGGCCTAAAATTGGCAAAATGTAACCTCATTGGATTGCATTCTTCCATAATGTTGCATTGCTCAAGCCTTGGTTGGTTTGGTTTGACATTAATTAATGTCATTTGACATCAACATAGCCTTATTTGACCTTATTTGACATGATTTTTTGACCTTTGTTTGGCCCTATCATATGTCATTTGGCCCTTTTATTACACCCTATTTGCCTTAACCCACCTATTATAACGTTTATTGACCATGTTTTAACCTTGTTTGGCCATTGAGTTGATGTGTTTTGGCTCATATATGCATTATTATTAATGTATTTTACAATATTTTTCATATTATTTAACAATTTTATTACATGGGTGCCAGTTGATGTGCTTATGTTGTCATGCAAGATTGAACTATGAGGATAAGAGAACAAATTGATCTAGCCTCAAAGCCTAAATGAACCCATCTCCTAGTGTTGTCAAGCCAAGATGGCCTAAGCTTTTGAAACCATTTGACTATACAACATTGACATCCTGGAGTAGCCTAATGACCATTGACCTTGATGCTTGACACATCACAGAGGCTCCCTTAGTCAAAGTTCCCATTTAAGACCATGATGATGAGGAGAAAACACATAGGACCAAGTTCCTCACTAAATCGTAAGCCTATTTATGACCTCAATAAGCCCTTGTTATGCAACACTAAAGCCATTACATAGCCCTAATTATATTTAACACTCACATGCTTTCTTGTAGTGTTCTTTACTATTGTGGATAAGTTGCAACGAATGACTAATGTTGGCAATTTCGATGGCCTACAATAAGCAAGCCTACACAACACCTTTTGCATGATAGAGGGACATCTTTCCATGACTTCCCAAGGCCTTAAATTGGCAACATGGCCTATCAAGGCCTTAAACTGACATCATGATCCACTAAGACCTTAAATTGGCACAATGGCCTACCAAGGCCTTAAACTAGCAACACCAGTTACCTATGATAACTAGATATGCTACATTATTCTACATGGCCTTATGCATTTCATTACAACAACATGATTTATTTGCCTAGTTTTCTTGTCCTCTTAGAGTTGTGTTTATAGGATAAAGCCTTGGACCATCGTAAGGGTGCAACTCATTACGCTAGCAAGTCACTACATGACCTTGATGTGTAAGATTTGGTGAGTTTGTCTTGGTTTGTCAAGAGTGCTTATTCTGTTGCCCACCCTCTAGCATCATTCTTTGAGCCCAACCCGGTAACTTAAATATAACCTTCCTTACCTTGGATAGTAATGTTAACTAATGTTTAACATTCATGCACTATAGCCATGCAACATTCTTTCATCATGCTCCATCTTCAAGTTCATTGAATGTAACACACCTCATTCAATGGACAACCATCTATTCCATTGAGTGTAATACATCTCATTTGATGGGAAAACCAAGTTGAACCAGCTTTGGCAAAGAAACCCAATGAAGGTTTTACCCCCAAAAAATGGAGGGAAGCAAACTGCCAAGAATCTAGATGGCCAATGAAGCCTCAAAGCCTAACAGCTGAAGAAACCTTGGAGTGAAGTGATTTGGCCCTCAAATACATTTGTCTAGTGACTAACACTTCAAAACGTGTTAATACCACACTATAGCCATGATGCCACCATTTGGAATGCATTGTTAGTTCTCATAACCATCTCTTGATGACCTCTTTGCTGTTTCCTCATCATAGCCTTATCTCATCATCACAAGCACTCTTAGGCATGGTTTAACACTACTAGATCAAGCATAGAGAGGGAATGTTGGTGATGGACCTACAGTGGTGTTTTGTATTCTTTGTTGATGTCTCTTAAGTCAATCCTCCAAATATCAACAAAGAGGGGCCATTGAAACACCACCAAATTTCATGCTGCAACCTTAATTTTCTAACTTGGGGCAAGGACTCATTGTAAACGTGGGATATGTAGCCCATGAGCTACAATCTTGCATACTTCAACTTTTTAGAGTCAAAAAATGCTCCAAAAGTTATTATTCCCATGTTTCCCAACTAGAAATAGGTATCCCGTGTCCATATTTAGGCTTGGAAAGGCCAAGAATGCCTTTGGAATGGACAAAAATAACATTTTCATGGTTTTTGGTAGGGGTATAGCCCCAACCACACAAGAGCCATTTTTAGAATTCACTAGAACTATAGTTTCAATAGTCATAGTAGCTACAACCAGTGTAGCCACCACTAGGACCCAACAAAAGTGCAATGGTGGGATTGTTGGAATTTACAGTTTTCCAACAACATCCAACATAGTTGTTCCAAGTCAACAATGGCCAACATAGATGGCATTTACCACCAAGAATAACTTTTTCTAATAGATTACACCATTTCTACAATTTCCAATCCTTGTTCCATTTTTCAACAACTTGAGTGTAGTCACAAAAACCTATTTGCTATTTATAGCAAATGGATGGGTTTTGTAAATGTAGTCCATTCCAGATTTACCACATATGGCAACTATGCTAATAGTGGTTAGCTGAATATGTTGATAGTAGTTAGCAGACTACGCTAATAGCAGTTGGCTAACTATGTTGACATTTGTTAGTAGACTACATTGGTAGTACTTGGCAACTATGTTGGTAGTATTTGACCGACTACATTAATAGTAGTAACTATTACAAACCCACAATCAATGCCAATCTATTAGTAGTCAATGAAACTCAATAGTAGACCCAAAAATGGTAACCCTAAACCTATAAATATCCAATGTCAACACCATTGCTAGGTTCCAAATTTTTCGCATTTTTCGCATCCTATACAGCATTTCAAGAACTCTGGCATTGGCATAACCTATTCATAGTAACACAATTCCCATGTCTCCATCACACTAGGCCGATTGCAACCATTGTAACCCAACTACACTTATAGTAGTAGAAACTAGCACTACACTAGGCATAGACACCCCACATAACTACCATTGCACTAAAGATGTAAACCTAATCCCATTCCCATGTTACAAACTTGGTGAAAACGGATGGAAAGTTGCAAGAAACTATTGTAGACTTAGTGGAAATTGTCATAAAGTTGCAAAAAACTAGAGCTAGGAAGAAATTAGATCATAGACATAGCCTTCTCCAATAGACTTTAGGCTTCAACAAACAACTTCCTGTGTCCCTAGAAACATACCTATACATTGTGAACCCAATCCTTTTATATTTTTTATATAAATTTAGTTGTTCATGCTAGGTTAATTTTTTGTTGTTGTTTCATTTTTGCATTTATTTCTATAATTGTAATTTTGTTTCCATTTATGTTTGACCAAATCCATCTACATTTTCATTTTTGTTTTCATTTTCATTTCTAATTTTGTCTATGTTTCCATAGCCATTTATATTTTACATTTTCTAAGTCCTTGGGTGATCAGCAAGACCATCTAGGGTACCCTAAATCCCATTTTTGGGATGCCCTTGGGATTTAGGATTAAGACTATTTTGGTGCTTGGATCTTTCAAGTTTTCCATTCCAGTAATTGAAATTTCCAGCTCCAACAATACCATTGCATTTTGTAGATACGATATCATAGATGCGACATTTCAATGCAACAAAAATTGACTTTATCATGCCCCCACAACTAACTGAAAACTCATCCTTAAGTTAAAATAAAATCAAGATAGAGTTCTTACAAAATTGGGAGGTAGACTCAACTTGACATGACTAACTAATTATTTACATGACTTAGAATGCCACAATGGTGTTTTTACAAAAAATTATAGAGTTACATAACAAAATAGAAAACAAAATTTGAAGTAGCTTGATGTAGATCATGTTCCAAGTGATGGAGGCTCTTCCATTAGCTTCCTGCCTTTGTCATAAATCTTTTGGAATTGGTATCAATTCAAGAGTGCCTCAAGATTTTCTTATTCTATTTGTGGACTATGTACTGTCCATGCTTGTTGAAAAATGTTGGATGAAATGGGTACATCCCATGGGCATGGCAGCTACAGAAATATTTTTTTGGCCTTTATGTACCAAGCTATAAACTGCCTCTTTTCTTCAAAAGCTTTGGCCTTCTTTTTCAGAATTCCTTGGGATTTGGGGTTAAAACTATTTAGGTGCTCAAATATTTCAATTTTCCCCATTTCAATAATCAAGATTTCTAGCACAAATAGTTTTTTGGCACTAGAAGGAGGGCCTCTACCCAAATTCTTGGCCATAAACTTGTTTTAACTATTTTTTCCAATGCCAAACCTTTGTGTAGCAATGATAGTTGAGTTGGGTTTTGCTGCAAATTTTTTGTCTATTGCAACACCCATTCCTTTGGATTTTTCTGCAAATGTCCTATCTACTACAACATCCATTCTATTGGGTTTTGCTACAAATTTCCCATATACTACAACATCCATTCCACTAAAGCCCATTTTCCTATCAAGCGCTAATGGTAGTTGGAAACTATGCTAGAATTGGTTACTTAATTATGTTGACAGTAGTTGACTGACTACACTAATAATAGTTGGCAACTATGCTAATAGTAGTAGGCTAACTACACTAATAGTAGTAGGTTGACTGCCATTTTAACCAATTCCATTCAACACCATTCCATTAAACCCCATAAATACTATAACACCTATTTTCGCTTAGTAGCCATTTCTAACTACCTTTCCATTCTTAGCCTATTGTGACTTCATTTTATCCTACCTACTACATTTTTACTAAAAATGCCAAAAGCACCACATTCAACATGTCTTTCCAAAAATCAACCAAATTGCCCTTTACATTCATTGACGATGGGTCTAGCTAGTAAGCCAAAGGATATATGATCCCAAGGACCATGTTATCATGAAGTGTAGGTAGTATTTAAGGGTTATGGAAAAAGTTCTTGATTTCTTAACCATAAATGAAGATCAATACTACATTTGTGCTAAGATGCAGGCTAGCATGCCGGTTCCACATCTAGAAACAAATGCTAAAAGGGTGTTTGAGATCATACACTAGGGTAGGAAGGAGTATATCCTTCCCTATATGACCAAATACCCCTCAATGATGTCTATGCTAGCATCTTAGCCCAATTAATTAAGATGAAGGAGGAAGATGAGAAGTATAGCTCAAAAGAACAATAAGAAGAGGACGATTAGTTTAAGGTAGAATTCAAGTCTAAAAGCATTCTAGAAGGGTTATTCCAACAAGTGATTCCCATGGCTATCGATCCTTCCCCTAATGCCTTCATGTTCTCCATGGACATGGTGCCTTCATGTTCTACCCCTTCCTACCCTATTACAATTGATCCCTCACTAATGATAGTCATGCACCAATCTCAATCAATGCCACAATGAACAACTCATAACTTATCAATTTCTTTTCCCACATAGCCCCAAACAATGCAGCCATCCTTAGTGGTTCTTATTGCCACTAATCCCTCTATTACCCAAATGGGACCTATAGCAAGGCCCCAAGCAACTAGGGGATCTTACACCCCCTTCATTCTATTTGTGCCCTAGATACTAGCATAGACGCCATTTTCTTTATTTGGCCCACCCACAACTATAATGACTTAGCCTCTTCCCTCTATTCTTTAATCCATAGTGAGGCTACAAGCTTCACAGCTTATGCCTCAGCCATTTTTCCAAACCCCATAATTGATAGGGGTGCCTCAAGGCCTAGATCAGGCTTTCCAAATGATCCAAGCCTTGACTAAAGAGTAAAGAAAGCTCAAAGCCTCAGCCTCATAGACCGTAAAGATCATGGACTTCTACCAAGATGATCCTATTAGTCCTACGATCCCACTGCTAACTCTTCCCTCTGGTGTCCTTGTGCTGCAATTTAGCAAATACAATGGTGAAGGTGATCCGAATGCACATCTGATTACCTTCTACTTCAAGTTCTTACTATTACAATCATGGCCCAATATACTTATGTGAATTTTCCCTATGTCTTTAGCATGAATATCCTTAGATTGGTATCATGCCTTGCCAAGGGGATCCCTATCATTATTGGATGAATTGATTTCACAATTTGTTAATCATTTCAAGTATAACTTGAAACTTGATGCCACACTTGACCAATTGATGAGTGTCAAGCAAGGACTCTTAAAGCTAGTGTAGAAGTTCATCCAATGATGAAATGCTCTATTCAACAAGATACTAGATCCAATAGCTAAAACTCACCTTTTAGCTATTTTCAAAGGGGTAGTTAATGATTTTATGATATCAAAATTATATTATTTGGATCCATGGTCTCTTAATCAAGCCTTTTTTAAGACTAATAACATATAGGATGCTTTCAAAGCCAACCACAATCCTACTTATGTAGTGTAAAAAAACCAACATGCATATAAAGACAAGGAGAAGGGTAGGTAAAACAATATGGCCATAACAATAGTGATCAAGGAGACTAAGCTAATCAACCAAGGGCCAAAAGAATAACCAAACTAAGGTCCCTACTACCAACAATGATAACTAACCATCAACCTTTTAGGCCATTGTATTGACTACCTCAAGGCCTAACATTACATAGAAAGACTAATCCAACTACACCAAGTTACTAATCAAGCTATTAGAGCTTTTAGACCAACTACTAAAGAGTGGTAGGATTTAGTACAAAAAATGACCAAGAATGCCTACAAGAGGTAAGATAGGTTATGTGAAATAGCCAAAGATCTTACTTGAGCAATCAAAGATGACCCTCTAGTACCCAAATACTTTAAGCTCAATTACTTCTATTGTTACCATCAGTTGCTAAGTCATGATACTAATTTCTTCCTTGCACTTAAGGATGACCTACAAAGGAAGATTAATAGGGTGAATTGGTGTTAGACACATCCAATCTTGTTAGGCCTCAAAATTAGTTAATGCACATATACAAGGACCTCCTAAATGTTAACGATAGCTCATACACCATAGTGGAATTCAATGTTCACAATTATTAAAAGCCTACAAGGGAACCATTTGTGATCAGGATGGTTTCTCACAATGAAAGGGGCCCTTTAGCTTTCACTAGCTCAAGGTCCCCCTTTGTTGTAAGGGTATTTTCACAAGTGTCCCCCAAAGAACCCTTTGTGATTAGGGTGCCCCAACCCTCTACAACACAATCTGCCCTAATAATGAAACAACCCCCTATGGTGGCTCATGTAATGTCTTCTTTCTTACAACCAACTAAGGATAGCAAGAAATCTCCAACTGAACAATGGAAGAAGGCTATGCAAAAAGCTAAGAATAAGGCTAATAAGTAGACCAAGCTAGGGAAGGAAGTGGGTTCACTGAAGCCCACTTTCATTTCATCTATTCCCATGAATTCAAAAACCTAGGTTTCTTCAACCAATAAACCACAGGAAGAACCAAAACCTGAAGAGGAGAATCAAGAGGCTAGATCACAACAATAACCCAGAAATGGAGTTTACATTTTGGGATGTATGGACAAATCCAGACATAACAAATCAACAACCAATAACAAAGACTTCATTAATTCAATGGAATAGGTTAAACAATCACTCAAACAAAAGAACACAACTTTGAGCTTGTATGACCTGATCATGACTTCTGTTGCCCATTGCAAGGCATTGGTCAAGATATTGACATCCATTCTTGTCAATGAGGATTTCCCCACTAATCAAGAGTCTATCCATGTGGTCATGGTATCCTCTTCACCCAAGGAATTGAAGTCAACATTGTTGATGTTTTTCAATAGAGAAATCAAGACAAAACCCCAAAATGGCAAAGTAACCAAGGTACCTCTTTTATAACCATATGTGTTGGCCAATATAAAGTACATAGGATACATGTAGATGACATGGCAACAACCAATGTCATACCCTATACTGTCATTGAACACTTGGGTCTAACTAAACAAATGCAATGTACCTTGACTTCAGTCCTTAAATCCTTTAATGGATCAAGAGTTGTGATGAAAAGTTTCATTTCTTTAGCTTTTGTCGTAGGGGAATAGTTCCTAATAATGGTAGATTTCTTGGTGGTAGAAGAAACACCAGAATTCAACCTCATCTTGGGAAGACCTTGGTTGGCCCAATATGAGCTCTGTCTTCATCTATTCACTAGGAAATCCACGTTTCTTATGAAGGAGGTGAACTCATTATCCATGGAAAAAGAATAGTCCCCTTAGAGGTCAACAACATTAATGTAGTGCAACCATTCAAAGTTGAATTTTAAGAAGAAACTTCTACCATTACCCACATAATCAAAAAAAATGATGGGACCAAAGAAATAAAAGCAAACAATGATGAATCCATTGATGTGTCGTGGGGAGAACTACCCTTCCACATTGTTAGTGAAGGTGATAGAGTGTATAAGCTTATGCAAAATAGATCATACACTTCTCCTAATCTCTCAAAGATTAGGAAACACTTGCACAAGTGATATAGGCTCAAAACCCTTCTCATACCTATGACTTTGTAGCTATGTGACCTTATGACATTCATTTCTCTTGTGTTTAAATTTAAATTTGTTCGTGTCCTAGGATTTATTTTGTTTTACATCCTTTTACTTTTAAATCCTTTTTTACTCGTGCTTAAATAGAAAATTTCATAATTTTTTTATATTCTTAGTGGTCCACTAAGACCTTAAACTAGCATTTTGGCCCACCATGACCTTAAACTAGCAAATATCCTAGCCTACCATGGCCCTAAAATAGCAAATACCATGTGGCCCACCATGGCCTAAAACTGGTAAACAACCTTATTCCTCATTTTTACTTTAGTTTGTGATTTCATTCCATAACTATTTCAACCTTCCATTGCAAAACAATCAAGTCTAGCCAACGTAGCCAAAACATAGTTTACAATGCAATGCAATGATATAAACAAAATTGATGACACTATAACATCATAACCTAAATTAAAACTTAAAATTTAAAATTAAAGTTGAAGTTAAAATGTCCATAATATTATAATCATAGCCAAATGAACTTTCCAAAAAATAAAATGTTTTAACTAACACTAGTCATACATCAACAATGACAAAAATTACATCAAATGAAATGGGCATGAAATAAACAACTGATGGAACTATGGATCATCTAGTGAATGAGCTAGATCATCACCTTTATCCCCACTATTGGGCCCACCAATGTCTTCTAGTTCCTATAACATGACAAGAGCAAAATTGATTAGCAAGAAATAAATATCAAAAATGAAAATTAATGAAATTAAAATTAAATGAACTAACCTGAGATGGTTTAGGAGTTGCATGTTCTATGGGGAAAGTCTAAAGACCAACCTCTAGACATTGAAGGACTTCATCTTCAAACATGTTGGACTAATCACCATCCCCAAGATCAAGACTTGTAAGGATACTAGTCCTGTCAATGTTGGTTCATGTAGGGGGCTCATGCAAAAACATGGCTAAGGTTTCCTTCCATGAGGTAATAGTAATATGATGAGTAGGAGATGTAGCTATACTCACATTGTTCACAAATATCTTATAGACATCCTCTACATTAATACCCATCACAAATAGCTCTAGCTTTTGCTGCTCAATGGACTCCTCCTATAGCCACTTAAGGTAAGAATCTTGCTCAGCCTTATAGATCCTCTTGTGATCCTTTTGTTTAAGACCCCACTCAAGAACCCAAACATAGTAGTCCTTCCACTCATCAGCCTTACAATTGATGAGATTTATTTGAAGCTTTTGTTGCACAAGCTCTCTAGCAAGGGAGACCTTGCCTTGAAGTGCATTCCAGTAGTGAGACTAGAGTATCACCTTAGTGTGTAGAGATTCTTTGTTTCTTACCTGAGCCTCTATGAAGTCTTTGCAATCCTTGAGGTCTATTATCTTCTCGTTCAATTTTTTGTTCTCCTCCCTCAATGTTATGACTTGTTCCCAAAGGAACTCATTAGAATGTCTACATTTGCATAAAGACTTAGCATATGAGAGTGCACATCTAGTCTCATCCTTATACAGATTGCATGGGAAATTCTTCATATTAGAAGGTAAGGAAGGAAACACATTGACCTTTACTGGCTTGTTGGGATCCCATCTTAGGTTAGGAACTATAACAAACAAAATGAAACCTAGTTGATAATGAAAACTACATAACTAAGAAAACCAAGTAATAGATCAAAAACATACAAGGAAAAATTGGTTAAGACTCTTATTGATCTTAAGAGCTATTTTTTGGAAGTGGAAGATCATATCTTTGGCTACACATTGCATAAATTCTAGTTTATCAAGGGTTTCCATCCATGGTTGCATGGGGAAGGTAGAAGTGGATGCTTCTACCTATGGCTCTTGAGCTACAATAAGTGTAGTAAATAATAAAATGCTCATGGTCATTAATAAATAGGAATCAATGAAACATTACATGTACAACACTTAGAGTTGAAAATTATAAGTATGTAAATGATCCTCTAATGTGGCAATAGGAGGTTCACTCATTTGTGGATCCTCTAGCATGGTGTCAAAGTGGCCCATATTAAAAAAAGGAGGCAAGGCCTCATTTTCCAATGCATTATCCTCGTAATGCTTTAATATCTTTTCCTCTTAACATTGCATCTCCTCCTCCTCTTGATGCCTCCACTCCTCTTTAGTAGTGGTTGTTACTGCTATAGCTTCCCACTCCTATTACTTATTTGCAAAAGGCATCAACCATGAAACATAGAATAGCTTAGCACACCATACGAAGCCACAAATCAACCATAGCATTTGAACAAAGTAACAATAAGGTAATGAATACATACACTTGATTTTAGTTTGCATGTCTCTAAGCTTGACATTCATGTTTTTTTTGGGAGGTTTCCCAACCACTAGTGTTGGCTATGCTACCAAAGGCCTCTTAAGTTTCTCCTTGGCAATACCCTCAACCTCTACATGTAACCTATGAACCTTCTTGATGCTAGTTGGTATAGTGAGAGGCTCAACCCTAATGTTGTTAGGAGATCTACAACATTTTCCATCAAGGTCGTTGGTGATGACAAATAAGGATTCATCTATAACTTCTGATGGATCTTGGGCCTTGGCGGTTGGGATAAGAAGCTTCACCTAGGGCTTGTCAAATTGGGATGGATCTTGGGAAACCCACCATCTATCCTTTCTCACCACCAAAAATTTCATGAACCTTTACAAGTAAGCTACAAAGAGTGCAAAATGTATATGGAACTTCATAGTGAGTTTCTCACGAAGTTTCTGGACCTTGAACTAAACCCTAGAAACCAAGTGTACAATCTAATTGAATTAGGTACCCTCAATGGATACTTGCTTCATGGCCCAAGCTTATTCCACATCCAAGATCTTTCCCTGTGATAATAACTTAGGAAACGCTTGAGATTGGAACAAGGGATACATCTCCCTAATTAATGATGATTTGATCTCTCTTGGAGGGTATCGCTTGCTATCATGATTGATGAGCGGTGAGGTATCCCTACACTCAACCATACAAATACGAGGGTCCACAGACAATCTGGTCGCATTCCAAGGACTAAGTGCTTATGCACTTTTGTGGAATAAGAATGGGTTGATCAATTGTTGTCTTCCCAAGCTTACTTGTATGTCATGATTTCATGGTTAAGTAAACTTAAGGCATATGATTTTTATACTTTTTTTGTATTTTTATGTCTTATTGCTAATAAGGGAGGAGAGAGAGATAACTAAGTAACTAATTTAATTTGACTACTTATTAACTAGGCTCTAACTAATCCTAACACCAGTATCTATTCTCACCTACCGTACACATCCTAAACTAGTGCAACACTACTGGGATTATCAAATGTTAATTGTTACTAGCTTACCAAGTGTTACATGCATGCTTGAAGTGATCGTACTGTGTGTGCTTACTTAGGAGAGTTGTAGGGTGAGAGAGAATCATTAATTAACTAAGGAAAGCATTAAGTAATAGTAATTAACATTAATTAATCTATTCTAAATGCTATAAGGTTTATCACAAAATTTGTCTTTATTGGCATACATAAGGTGTGCTCAGGTACACAATGCTCAAATAAAGATCTGTTCACTTTATGACTCCTACTGTGGGCACGTAGAAATAATTATAACTCTGAGAGGGAGAAAAGGCAAGATTTTGGGTAAGGGACTAATACTAACTATGCAAACCAAGTGCGCCTGCCTCTTATTTATAGGTAATGAGGCAGGTTGTGATATCATGTACATGATATTGCATGGAAGGCCATGATATCATGGGTGCGATATCACTACTCATCATACCCCCATGACTAAATGAAAACTCATCCTCAAGTTTCTTACAAAGTATTGAGATGGTATGGGATTATTGACTGAATGATAACTAACAAAAACAAGGAATAATAGACTCAAAGTGCTCAGTGAATAGATTGACAAACATATTACAACATTGGTTTTCACACCCTTTGTGGTAAACACTATACATGGATGACATCCAGACCTTCACCTGATAGCATGAAGAGAAAGAGGAAGAAAAGAAAATGAGGTGTGTTGCTACCAATGCCTAGATTGCACCCTCTATTGTTTATCCATAGCCACGTGACCAGACTTGTTCTTGGCATAAACGTTCCAAATCCAATCCATCCTAAGTGCTTCCTCCTATTCTAGTCCATATTTCATGTAATCACCAGCTACACATACAACACAGTCACAAATGAGCAAGGATAAGTAAGCCATAATGCAATTGATACCTTGACTCGATATAAAGTGCATTGGTTGGGTTGTGGTTATGGTAGATACTAGATTAGAGGTTTATTACTGATAACTACCCAAGGTGTAGGGGTTAGGCAAGTAGTAGAATGAAGAAATTAAAAAAAATTTGCAAGGGCCACCACAATTAAGAGTGAACCTTCAGTAGCAATAAGATGGAAAAATATAAGGAACAAGAAAGATGGGAAAAATAAAAATGGCAACACCAATAAAGTAGATGTCAAAGATGGGGATGAAATAAGAAATAGTTGATTGCAAATAATGTTTAAGAAAAAGAACTTAAAAATTGCACCAAAAAGGAATGCCAGTGGATCCTCCCCAAAGTAGGCTCATGCCCTTTATGCCCTGACAAACCCATAAACCAAAGAGTCCGTAGGCTCTATGAATGTCATTTGGAAGAAAGAGTTAAAAAACTTACCCACAAGAATTGACCAAGGAAAAATAATGCATCAACCAAGATATGGACTAATCATAAAACTAGCAATGAGGTGGAAAATGGAAAGAAATATGGAGAGTATAAATGGAATGGAATCCCAAGAGAAAAGTTGTGTAAAGTCCCTTGTGTATGTCATGGTTAATGTAACTGAGTAGAACTCATTCCAAATATAGACTCAAACCAACCACACTCAATGACCTCACATCAATACACTTGGCCAATCCATCCTCTTGAAGTAACAAGAATGCCTCCACAAAGAGTCACCACCATCCCAAGGAGAGTGAGATGGACAAGTAGGCAGCAAGAGAGGGCCTTAGTTAGAGAGAAACTTCAAGCATGGGTAACATGTCTTTCTAGTGCCATAACCAGTGCTTGTAGCCCATATTGCTTTATTATGTCTAAGGGGTGTGCTTTGAATTCCCATTTTTCTCTTCTTTTTTTTTCTTTTTTATTTTATTTTATTTTTTTGGTGTGAGAACCACACCATGCAAAGACTTATTTTTATTCACTCAGCTTCCTGATATTTGATTGATGGAAAAATGGTGGAAAACCCAAAAAAAAAAAAAATTTAAGGACCCAAGAAAATGGCCAGCACAAATGCATCTAATCCCCTTGAAGTCATACCCTTTTCAACTATTGAGTCCTTCCTTTAGTTTGAAAAATACCAAGCCACCAATTTATTAAGAAGTTGATTAGAAAAAGGGGACTATACAGTTTTAAGCCAAGGGAGACCATAGAGTTGAATGGATGAATGGACAACATGGACTCATTACCTATTGTATTAAAAGAACCATATCATAATATCAACATCATAATTTAGAGGTAAAAAACAATGTTAGCAATCAATAGTATATAATTAAATCCACCATCAGGAGCACTTACTATATGATGAATGAAACTAAATCAACTAAACAAAGAAATAGTAAAAATGTGAATGATGGTGTAAAACAAAAATAAGAAAGATTTAAGAAATATGTAAAATAAAAATGTGTAACACAAAAAATACAAGGGCTAAGGGTCTAGAATGGTTGGCATAGGTGGCCATCTCCCCCATGACTGAGTTAGAAGGAGGAGATTCAAAACAGCAAGTAAGGTTGTCCACCAACAAAGGTAGTATGAGTACTGGCTATTCTAAGCTCATGGAATAATTTGGTTTGTTGGACATTGACCAACAGTTTCTTATCTGGGCTCTTAGGTTTATATATCATCATGGCCCCTAAAGAAAAATTTTCATGAATGAAATAAGGTCCTTTCTATAGTGTTTAAAATTTGGTACATTGTGGCACATGTGTGGGATTCCAGTAGAGAAACTTATCTCTTGGTTGATATTTAACTTTCCTAATTCTTAGGTCATGATGTTTTTTATTGAAGACCTTGTACAATTTGTTAGATGATAGGGCAACCAATTGGTTCTCATGTAGTAGGTTAAGGATGATCAACCATTGTTTTTGTGCTAGAATGAGGTCAAGGTTGAGGTCACATGCTATGAATAGTGTATGAAGCTCAGTTTGAATGGGAAGTGTTGGTAATTTACCATACACTAACTCATAGGGAGAGTAGCCCATAGGGAGTTTCCATGTGAAGCACTATGCCCAAAGAGCATCGTTTAGTTTAGTGCTCCATTCTCACCTAAACTTGCTAATGGTTCTTGTCAATATCTTCATAATCTCCCTGTTGGTGACTTTGGCTTGACTGTTCGCTTGGGGGTGATATGGTGTAGTTAGTTTGTGCTCAACCCCTAAGCATTGCATTAATTTTTGAAAATTCGCACCTGTGAAGTGTGTACCATTATCTAAAATAAGTGCACAAGGCACATCAAACCTGTTTACAATTTTTTTTTGAACAAACCATATAGTTATAGATGATGTACAATCCTTAACAGTAGTTTCTTCTACCCATTTTTTAAGGTAATCAATGGCAATAATTATATAAGCTTTTCCATTGGACATTAGTGTAATCGGCCTCATAAAATCAATTCCCCAAATGTCGAAGGGTTCTAAAGGTTGGATCCATTGTTGAGGATCCTCCATTCTAGTAGTCATCCCCCCATCACATTGTTAGCACTCACAAGATTGGATGAAATGATGGGTGTCCCAGAATAATGTAGGCTAATAATACCCTACAAGCAAGATCTTAATGGTTATTCGTCTCCCAGTGTAATGACCCCCACAAGGACCCTCATAGTGGCCTTGGAGAACTCGCAGTTGATCTTCATCAAGAACACACCATTAGACCAAGCCATCAAGAGATACTTTGTAAAGTTGCCTATTGATTTCCATAAAATACTGTGCTGGGTGAAGAAACTGTTGTTTTTTGTTAGCATCAAACCCTTGTGGTGTTTGTTGTGTAAGAAGATAGGTGAGAATGATACTATACCAATTTTTCTCCTTAGTTAATTGATTATTCACTACACCTAAAAAGAGGAGTTCATCTAAAAATAATCAAAAATTAGATACTCATCCTCTTTTCTATCCCATCGCAACTGAGATAAATAATCAAAAACTACATTCTCGGTGCCTTTACGATCAATCATCATAAGATTGAACTCTTGTAAGATTACAAGCCATCATATGATGCGAGGGCTTACCATTGGTTTATTCATTAGAAACCTTATTGCACTATGATCCATATGTATGAATATCTTATAGCCCAAGACATAGTGCCTAAATTTTTCTAGTGCAAACACTATAGCCATTAATTCTTTCTCTGTTGTAGTGTAGTTAAGTTGTGCACTAGCAATACTTCTACTTGCATAGTGGATGTAATAAAGATGTTTTTGATCATCTAACTATGTAAGTATGGCTTCTAAAGCATAGTTGGATGCATCAGTCATTATGTGGAATGACCTAGACCAGTTAGGAGCTTGTAGGATAGGTGTTTCTACTAGCTTCTATTTTAAATTTTGAAAAGTGAGTTCACATTCCTTGGTCCATTCAAAAGGTGTGTCCTTTTTCGTTAGTTTAACCAATGGTTTTGAAACCTTTGAAAAGTTCTCAATAAACCTTCTGTAGTAGCCAATGTGCCCAAGGAATGACCAGATATCTTTTACAGTTTCTGGTTGATGGGTAATTCCTTGGATAACTTTGATCTTTTTGGGGTCTACCTCTATCCCTGTTCATGAAATTTTATGCCCTAGTATGCTACCTTCTTGGACCATCAAATGGATTTTCTGCCAGTTGAACCTTAAATTGGTTTCTACACATCATTTTAATACTTGCTCTAATTGGTACAAGGATTGATCAAAGTTTGCTCCGTAGGTGGAGAATTTGTCCATGAAGACCTCCACACCATTTCCTATCTGCTACTAGAATATGCTTAGAACTAATAATTGAAATATTGTGGGGGCATTGCATAAGCCAAATGGCATCTGTTTGTATGCAAATGTTCCCCAAGGACTGGTGAACGTAATCTTGGCTTGGTCTTCTAGGGTTATTTGTATTTGGTTGTATCATTGTACCCATCCAGAAAACTATAGTAGCAATGCCCTACAATGGTGTCTAAGACTTTGTCAACGAATGGCAATGGAAAGTGGTCCTTGAATGTTGCCATGTTGAGTAGCTTGAAATTTATGCACAACCTCCATTTGCCTCCCTTTCTAGGCACTATAACTAAGGGGCTAACACATTCGCTATCAGCAATGGGGTAGATAAACCCAGCTTTTAGAAGTTGTTCAATTTCTTCCTTAACTACTTGCTTCAGCTTTGGATTCAAATGCCTCTACGATTGTCTTTGAGGCTTCATGGAGGGGTCAGTGTAAATTCTATATTGGCATATCCTAGGATCTATTCCAGTTAAGTCAGGATATGACCAAGTGAAGGCTTTCAACCATTTATTTATCACTTTTAGCAGTCTTTCTTTTTGTTGAGGAGAAAGCTTCACATTAATAATTACCGATTTTCCATTTTTAAGAAACATGTATTCCATACTGGTGGGTAATGGTTTTAGCTCAAGGGGCTCTTGCTTAAACTTCTCTAAGATCTCCAACTTCTCCCAGTTGATATTTTCAAGGTCAAGACTTGGAAGTTGGTGATGGACTTACTCTAATGTTTCTATGCTATCGATGTAAGTGCAAGTCAAACCCTTAGTTGGTTCCATGCATATAGTTGAACTACTCTCTTGATCAACTATCAACCACTGGGTGCCTTCCTATCTTATGGCTACTACATATAGGCATCTTTGTATATCAGTCACTTGTGCACACTAATTATAGGCAACCAATGTTAAACATTGCATGAACCATGACTTCTGCACGCAATTACACCCTAAGTCACTATATGTAATGCATGGAACTTTCTTCTTCTCGATCTTTCCAAATGTATTTTTCTTTAATATTTCTAGTAAAAGATCATGGATTCCTAGTTGTGCATCAACTATGCTTAGCCATGTTGTTCCCATTATGATTGGGAAGTCCCCCTTACCATTGTTCACTTGAATCACTAGGAAGTCGGCTGGATATGACCACCCACAAATAGTGGTGATAATGTCCTTTACTAGTCCCAACGGGATAGTGATGGACTAGTTAGTCAACTCTAAATGAATGTTACTCTTTTTTAGTGGAGGCAGGTTCCAAGCCTTATATATTTCTTGAGAAATCAAGTTGATACTAGAACCTAAATCCAAAAGAGCTTTGCATGACTCATTTCTAGGGATTTGTAGATATATCAGAGGACTTCTAGGATCAGAGAATTTCCTAGAAAGATGGCCAACTTTTATCCAATCGATGACAGCATGAGTTTACATGACCGTATATGTTGAGCATGGTTTTTGGGTTGAAGGGAGTTCCAAAGATTCAAGTGATAGTGAGGTGGTTGAAGAATCAACCACTTGTGGTTGTAAGATCTTGGCTGGACTGTTGGTTCTAAAGAAAGGTATTTTCTTCATGTGTTTTCTAGAACCAATAATAGGTTGAGGGTTAATAGCCCTTGTGACATTGCATTGCTGCAACTAGGTAGGGAGTTCACCCTACATAGCTGGAGTAGGTGGTAATAGAGTTAAGGATGGAAGAGGTTTAGCTAGATGAGAAGGATGGTATGTTTATGGAACATCACCCCTAGGAGAAGGAGTCCTATAATACTCAGGAGCTTAGTAGTGAGGTTGAAGAGTAACATAACTAGTAGAGTCACGTGGAGAGATTGGCTACTGCACGTAATATCCATATGGGTTAGGTTGTCGATAAGGGTATTGTTTCTTTGGTGGTGGCATTGCCCATGATTTTAGGTACTACCATTGTTGATACTGTTTGATCAGTTGTGGTAGAGTTCCACTTGGATAATATGTTAAGGGTTGGTGGAACTATCTTGGATTACCTTGAGGATAAGGTAACCTTCAAGGTGTTTGCCTTTTTTTTTAATCATGGGTTGAGTGCATACACCCTAGAATCCTGCAAATGTGAGATTATAGGGCAACATCCCTTAGGATGGTGATATTGGCATATCTCGCATCCACTATCATTGTCTATATCCAAATCCAGAACCTCATCAATAATGGCAATTTTGCCCTTACCCTTGTTACATGCCTGTTCAGTTTCTCTTTATTTTTTCTTTTTTTGTAATCACTACCTTGCTCTCTAGAATTCTCTACTATTTTGAGAAAGGTTTGAAATCTATCATCTAGGGAATCCCACATTTGGTCTACATTTTTCAATACTTTCGATGCTAATTTTTGGATAGGCAAAGTTTTCTTATTCACCATCTCTTCTAGTGGTGACTCTTCTTCATCCTCACAGAATCTTACTCCTCTCTTTTAGAGGGAAGGATCTTTATTATATTCCTCTGCACTCTCTCTTTTTTTTAGCTCACCTTCTTCTTTAGCAACTTGCTCCAATAATCTTTGAACTTGATGGATCCTAAGCTCAGATAGTCTTCCTTCGGCATAAGTCCCAAGGGTTCTTCGTGTTTCCTGTCTAAGCCCATCTACAAGATGGCGTAGTTGATCCCTCTATGAACAACCATGGAAAAGACAACAATGTAATAGTGCATAATATCATCCCATGGTAGCATCCAACGGTTCATGTCCTCCTTGTTTCTAGCCTTATATTTGCTTTCGTAGGTTGGACACTCGGGAGTACGTTTTGTACTTATCATTGAACAATTCTAACATGGTACTCCACCTATGAATGGATTCCAGTTCTAAGGACCGGTACCAACTCTCCACTTCTTTGACTAGTGTCCAAGGAAAAACTTAAGTTTTTTCCATTCACTTTCTATGTTTTGTAAGGTACATGTATTATGAAATGCTTGTAGATGATTTTGAGGATTAGCGTTGTACCCCCCTTCAAATCGTGGGATGTTGTTCATGTCTAATCTCTTGATCCTACTATCTTTTTGGTGCCTTGTTCAAATTTTGACAACCTCAATCATGTCTAACATACTTCAAGTAGCAAGTAGGGGTTCATCGTGATCTTCCCATCTATGGCATATATGATTCCTATGTTATTCCCTACTCTCCCTTCTTTCACGGTGTGTTTCTCTAGAGTGCCCTTGTCCCATTTCTTGACTATTTTGTCTATGACTCCCATTTTTCTTACCCTTATCCTCATGGTCTTTTTCTTTGTGATTATGTCCAGATCCTAAAGGAGACAGTGAAGGAGATGATGAAGGTGAAGAAGAAGGAGGACTATCACCATGTTGGTGTCTACTTCATTCTCTTTGATGGTTGCAGCCCCGATCGTGGTTATGATCAGAATGTCCATCTTTGTCATGTGTACATGTTCCTTTTATAAACCCTTTGTGTCTGTCGAGATCAAAATCTAGGTTATAGATAGTTGAGTAAAGATTCTAATACACAACCCCTTGACCGAAGTCAATGAGAGGAACATCATTGTGTGGGTGACTACTTGAGGTAGGTTCATCACCCTCATTTTCACTTAAGACATGCAAGACATTCTGCGATAACTTTCCCTTCATGGATTCATGATTTCTCTCCTATTGTAATTCCCTTTGACATTGTGCCTCTATGGGTCTATACTCTCTCGAGTCATAATCATGCACAATGTACTCTACTTGTAAGTGCTGCATACCAATTCGTGTGAGATCATGAAGAAGCATGCTCAAGACAGAGCAATCAGGAGGTAACACTATGTTACCTTCTAAGTCTCGCCAATGTAGTTGTTCATCCTGGTGGAGGATAAATGTAAAGTTTGGTACATATTCATCGGGATCAACATATATGACATGAAACTATTGAGGGACTGGCGGATTATCATGTGTACTATGCCTTCGATGGTTCCCTGTAACAGACCTAGACAGTGAAACACTTTCATACGAAGAAGGAGACATGATTTTCTATTCAGTGTGGAATGTATTATTATTTGTTATTTTTCCTTAACCTACCCTAAGGGTTCTTTCCAATGATGTTAAATATTTCCTATGTTCTAGTTAGTGCACAAACAACAAAGTCCCAGCAATAGCACCGATGATGAGTGGTGAGGTATCCCTATGCTCAACCATACAAATACGAGTGTCCATGCACGATCTGGTCAAATTCCAAGGACTAAGTGCTTATGCGCCTTTGTGGAACAAGAATGGGTTGATCAATCATTATCTTCCCAAGCTTACTTGTATGTCATGATTGTATGGTTAAGTAAACTTGAGGCATATGATTTTTATACTTTTTTTGTATTTTTATGTCTTGCTACTAATAAGGAAGGAGAGAGAGTTAACTAAGTAACTAATCTAATTCAACTACTTATTAACTAGGCTCTAACTAATCCTAACACCGGTATCCATTCTCACCTATCGTACACATCCTAAACCAATGCAAAATTACTGGGATTCCCAAACGCTAATCATTAATGGGTTACCAAGTGTTACATGCATGCTTGAAGTGATCATACTATGTATGCTTACTTAGGAGAGTTATAGGATGAGAGAGAATCATCATTAATTAACTAAGGAAAGCATTTAAGTAACAGTAATTAACATTAATTAATCTATTTTGAATGTTGCAAGGTTTATCACAAAATTCGTCTTTATTATCGTACACAAGGTGTGCTTAGGTGCACAATGCTCGAATAAAGATCCATTCACTTTATGAATCCTACTGTGAGCACATAGAAATAATTCTAACTCTAAGAGGGAGAAAAGGCAAGAGTTTGGGTAAGGGACTAAGACTAACTATGCAAACCAAGTGTGCCCATATCTTATTTATAAGCAATGGGGCAAGCTATGATATTGCGTACGTGATATCACATGGAAGGCCATGATATCATGGATGCAATATTGCAGGCGCAATATCACGGATCATCAACGATGAGTGTTGAACCATTCTTTCACTTCTTCATGATGATCCACCTCTTTCCTTGCTTTGACAACAACTAACATGCCATCATTTGGGAAATCAAAGAGGTCACTACATGTGGATGCATTAATGTCCAAAATAACAATCACATCATGAACATGGATGATAAAACTTTGAACTTCTTGGTTAAAGGAGTTAAATATGTTTAACAATTTTGTGGTAGGAATGATCAATTTTGAAGCCATGAAGAGGTTAAATAGGCCAAATGGATAATCCTTGCACATATAGCATCAAGCGCCTGATCTAATAACCAATCCTGTGAGAACTCCACCTAACTAAACTTAAGGATCAAGGTCTCTTTTGTACATCCTAAACTATAACTATAATATAGCAAAAGGTAGCTTGTTATACTTTGCACAGGTGAAACAAATTACAAAAAATATAACTACATAAACTACAAAGATCAAAATAGCCTAATAACCATATAATTAGAGAAATGTTAACATAAAATCAAAAAATTAATAACACTTACTTCGCCTATATGACTCAGGCATCATAGAAAATTTGGGTTGTGGTACCAACTCTAAATCATCAAGAGATGGGCTAGCCCACTAGATGTCCATGCTCTTATTTACTAGGCATCTTGTGGAGGCCTTAGGGTAACACCTAATGCTACTTTGAAGGTTTCAATACAATTTCTCCAACACTACAAGCCTCATGTTTGGGCTCTTAGTGAATATCTCTAGAGTCATGTGAGAGCAAAAGGTTGTTAATGTTGATCATCCATCCTAAACCTACAAGTAAGTAAAACAACATATCATACATGGTTACAACCAAAAACACACAACAAGAACAAACCAAGATAACAATACTACTAACCCCTCTATGTAATCGATGGTGCCAAGATGGTTTTGGAACATGTGTGGGCATGATGGCCAACAATCAAGGTGTTGTCCAAGTTATAATATCTAAATTTTGGCATCTTCCAAATTTGTAACAATTTACAAGAATCCATAGTGGTTGTGTCATCATGTTTTTCCCCTCCTACATGGACATCAGGTTCATCCATGATGAATTTCACAATCAAGCTGGAGGATTCAGGTAGGATAGTCTCCATGATCATTGTTGCTACCTCAAACTTCAAGTGTGACCAAACTATCATACTATAGTTATGAAGTAGGTAAGCTATGATGTCTGAGGCCCCTTTCCTAAACCATATCCCATGTTGATCCCACTCCATGTTGGGGCTTGAGGATTTAGCTGTTGGCATGTCGATGTAACACAATAGCCCCACCATCTCTATCACCACCAAGAGGGACTTCAAGAATGCCCTATCACATTTAACCATAACAATTGTAACCATGCAACCTTAAAACAAAAGCCTTATAACCATTAGACATATAAAAGAACAACACTTCGACAAAATTTGAAACAATTTACATAAAATGATTATTTAAAACTAAAACTGTAACAATGAAAAATTACAACTAAAAACATAGAATTGAAATTTTAGGACTAAAAACATGAAAATGATAGTAAAATACTAAATTCTCTAGAAAATATTTTGACATGTGACCAAAGACTATAACCAACATTCCATCAAATTTCACACTTAGCACCAAAACAACTATAGGAAAACACTTAAAAATATGAAAAAAAATTAATCTAATTCAAACCACCTCTAGCCTCTTCATAACATCCCAAAAAATCACCAAGACCATGGGACATTAATGTAAAAAATTTTCACAACCTCAATGTTTCCCATCTTCAGAGGGGTAACTGCATCATACCCTTGCAACCACAATCTTGTGCAACCAAATGGAAATGACAACAACTAATTAATTTCTTAATAAAATTGAATGATTCCATAGCTATTGGAACTGTAAAACCTTAAAATACAACCCCATAATAAGAAATAATTAGAAATCTTAACCAATGTTTTAGAAAAAATTACAAAATTGACATGATCATAGCTATCAAAAAATTTGCCAAAAATTTGTTTGATCTCCAAAAGAAGGGAATCCACCATCATTTGAAAGCTTAAATTAATCCCTATGTTTTCATAGGCATAGAAAATGTGAAACCAATATAGTTTTTTCAAAAAAAAATTTGTGAACTTTCATGAAATTTTAAAAATGACAAAGAACCCTACATACACAACCCAACTCAAATGGTCATAACTTCATCATTACAACTCTAAATTGAATGGGACCACAACCTTTGGGGACCCTAAACATAATCTAACAAACTCATAATAATATATTTTCAAAATATATAGTTGTTATCTTAGTAGAAATACACAACATTGCTTACTTTTTCTCTCAAAAATCACAAAACTTACAAAAGCTAACTTAATCTAGCCATCAACTATAGCAAATACAACCAAAATAACTCATACCCATTTGAATATGCATCAAAATAAGGGAGTAGGATTGTGTTAAAATTTAATTTTATCAAATCCTTCATACTAGATCTAAGAAAAACAACTATACCACCCAGTTTTTGGAAAAAAGCACTTAAACAACAAGGCTATTTTACAAACTGAATTTGCCAAAGCAAAAACAACTAAAAAAACCCCTAGATATACATAGACATGGCCAAAATATGAGTAGGATTTATGTATAATTAAAAAATAACAAGTACACAAGCATATATCTAAAAAACAAATTAGAAAACCAAAAATGGAATACATAAAATGAAACAAAAAACTGGTGAGAATGGCCTACCTTGGAATGGTGGTAGTTGAACTCTTCCCAATCCTTTCATGATGTAGGCATGCTAGAGTTTTAGTAGTGGAATTCACCTCCTACAATGCAGGATTCCTCATAAGTATCATTTTCTTGGTCATGATCTCGAAAATGGGAGTAGGAAACATGGAAAACCCTTATTCTTGGAAATACTATGCTACAGTAGGATGCCAATGGATGGACTACACTAGAATTAGTCCACTAATTAATGTCACTATGGTATTAGTAGTTAGTATGGGGTGGTAATACTACTAGAAACTCACTAGCAACTGGACTACACTAGTAGTAGTCAGTATGGAGTGGCAACACTATTAGAGATACACCTGTGGCTGGACTACACTGGGAGTAGTGAAAAAAATTAGTATTGCACTAGGTAGGGTACTAGATAGCAACAACATAAGCAAAGCTATCTAACTTAGGCATAGTAACGAAAAGTGGAACAAGCAACAATGATTTTTCCAAGTTTTTCTAATATAGCACCAACCCATACCTACGCACCTAAGTGCAAATCCTAGTTTTTATTGGAACTCCACTTTACTTGGATACAAAAATGGAAACTAGGTCTATGCTAAGGTTATTTGAAGCTTTTTTCAAAAATCTTGCTAAGTTTAGATGGGTCTTTCTTAATATTCCAAAAAAAATGCAAATAACTATATCTATGCAAAGATTTTCTAGATTTTTAAGCATGACTATGCTAAAATTAGCACTACTGAAGGTTGTATAACTACTAGTTCCATTCAAAATTCCACCCTAAACTCCCAGAAATCTTGAAACATTGACATATATACCAAATTTGGGCAAGTAATTTTCACTTTACCAGGACTATGTTGAAGGGGAGCAAGGACTACACTAGGATAGTGTAGTCTATGATGGGATTGGCTTTCAAATGCCTATCCAACCTCCAAAAGCCTCCAAATTGACTATTTAGCCTTGGAAAACCCTAGCTAGGACCTCCAATAGCACAGAAACTTGGTTAAAAGGAATCCAACTTTGACAAAAATCAAACCTCCTCTTTAACTATGCTGAGAGAAGTGAAGGACTACACTAGGCTAGCATAGTCCTCACTACTACCCAATGTAGTCCAACATCATACCTTACCTTCTTGTAATCCCAAGTAGCCTATCCAGTCCATTTGACTCTCAACTGACCTTGAAGAGATACATTCTTTCTCCAAACCCTAGTGTGAGCCTCTAGCAAGCCCAAAGCATGATCGATTGCAATAAATGATATTATTTTTTCCCTTTCCATTGTGACTAAGCTAGTGAAACCAAGGACTATGCTGGGCCAATGTATTCCAAGTCTAGGCCCAATTTAGTCCCCTTAAAAGTTATCAAAAAATCTGACAAATCATGAAACTTGACATCGGTCAAATCCAAAACCTTAGTTTAGACCTGTATGACCATGAAACTAACTTTAATACCTTTCATCATGACTACATTGAAGAGATGAGATGACTATGCTAGGTTAGCATAATTCATCTAAGAGCCTAGCATAGTCCCTCAAAAATTACTTAAAGTTGTGATAAATAACCTAAGGTCACTATCAATGAAACCCTAACACTCATTCTAAGCCATTTTCACTTCAAAAACTTGCAATTTCCACCAATTTTAATCATCCTGCACTAACTATGTTGGGCCAGCATAGTCCCCTCAAAAGCCTAGTGTAGTCCTCTAAAAATTGATGGAAAATTGCTAGAAAAGACCTAAAATTTCCTTCGCTCTTCCCTAAAACCTTATCCAAGTTAATTTAGTATCCAAACATGTCATTTTTCATCACTTTTGGTTACTCTAGACTAGACTACACTTAGGGGGAGAGGAGAACTACTTTGGGCTAGTGTAGTCCCTCCTAGAGCCCACATAGTCCCCCAAAATTGCAAGAAAACTTGTTAAAAATCACCTAAGTTCACTACCAGTCAATCCTAACATCTTTTAGAAGCCTCCATCAACCATGGAAACTACTTTTGATCATCCAAGTCTAGACTATATTGATAGAAATATGGGACTATGTTGGGCCAGTGTAGTCCCATCCCAAGCCTAATGTAGTCCACACCATGAACTTCACAATAATTCAAAAATCACTCAAAACACCTCTATTGATCGTAGGACCTTACCATAACACATTGAGACCACCAAGCCTTGAATTTGAGTTAAAATTCATCATTTATTGATCCTCACACCTTAAATACACTAAGGAGAGATTAGCACTATGTTGGCCAAATGTAGTCCCTCTCAAATCCTAGCGTAGTCATACCAAATTTCTAAAAGGACATAAAATCCATTTTTGATGAATCCTAGAGCATCATCAAAGCCTCTCTCACCATGAAATGAATTTATTTTGGTCATTTTTTATTATGGAAGCCATGAATACATTGAGAGATGCTGGTACTATGATTAGTTAGTGAAGTCCCCCTCCAAGCCTAGTGTAGTCCCCATAAACTTGTTGAAAATTTGTCCAAAATTGTTCAGAATCCACTTTTAAGAGTTCCAAGGCCCAGCAAAGTCAAATTCAATAATGAAACTCAATTTTTCACCCTTCCCAATTTCACTACACTGAAGGGAGGACAAGGACTATGTTGGGCTAGTGTAGTCCTTGCCCAAGCCCAACATAGTCCACTTGGAAGTAGCCAAAACAGCTCAAGAACTACCCAAATTAACTTTCAAAAAGATCCAAAAACCTACTAGAACATTCTTAAACCTTAGAACCTTGGGAAAGAAGCCAAAATTCATTCTTTTTCAAATTTTTCTCATTTGGAATCCTTGACTATGCTAGGAATTGCATGCTCAACATAGTCCCATGGTATCTAGCCATCCATGGCCTAAACAAGCATGAAAACTAGCAATTTTTGCATCAAAACCCTAGCCAGTGATACTAGTGACCCCAAAAGCCCATTAGGATAGTTGATTAAGTACTTAAACTAATCAAAATTCATTTTCCACTCCTAACTATGTTGAGGAAGCTAGGGACTACACTAAACAAAACTAATCTCACTTGCGAAGGAAAATGTAGCAACAAAAATTAATAATAAGTAGGTTAAGAAGGTCCAAAATTGATCCAAAATGACTAAAACCTTGCCCTTAGGGCCCCTAGTTGTGAATTTCACTCTATTTCAATCCTAGAAAATATCCAAACTCAATCATTCCTTGTAACTATATCAGGCCTGGTAGCCCAATGTAGTCACACCTAGAACTAGGATTTTTAACCTTCTAGGAAACCAAAATGGTGCAAAAACTTTCCAATTTTCAATACCTACCTCCTGCACTAGCTATTTAGATCATCGAAACATTGAAAATGACGATACCAAGCCCTAGAAAGTGCCCTTGAAGGTCAACTACAATTGAATAAGTAGGACTTTACTTGAATAACGTAGTCCCTAGTAGGGCCCAGTGTAGTCACAATAGAAGTGCCATTTTTTTACTTCAAAATAGCTCCAAAATGATCTCCTCGTGTGCTCAAGCTTTCCCCACAACCTTGTAGCCCCATGCCATGGCACTCTAAGGGCTAAGACTAGCAAAATCTAATCTTGTTTAACCAGTGTTACCCAATTTTTACCATATGTACTTTATTTTCATAGATTTGACCTTGTTTTAGGCCTTGTTTTGCATTAATAACCTTTGTTCTCATCAATTGACTTTGTACAACATTCATATAACTTCCTATTTTATCATGTTCACCTTATTTTCTCTCTTATGGCCTTTGGTTCATCTTATGTGACCTTTGTTTGATTCCATTGATTATTATTTATCTATTATAGGCTTGGTTGACCTTGTTTTCACTTTTTTTATCATTGGAATAACATATGTTTACACATTCACCAAAGTATCTTATATCATTTTAGTGTGTTTACTCATTTTTACCCAGGTGTCACTTAATGTGCTTATGGTTGGTATGCAGGATTGAAGTTTGGACACTTGGAAGCAAATTGCCTTACCTTTGAGCTTGAGTGGGCTTCATGGTGATTTTGAACAATGCATCAATCCTAATTGTCTAAACCTTAATCATAAGAGTCTTGTCAACCACATAGCCTCAATTGAAAAAACTATAAAGTGGAAAACCTAGTCAAAAACCTTGATCTAGAGGTTGGTGACATTACTAAAGACTCTTTAGCTAAGTTTTTTGTCACAACACATAGTGGTGAGGAGAAAACCCTTAAACTAGATTCCTCAATGAAACCTTAGTAGGCTCGAGACATCACTAAGATCCTACAAGACAACATTAAGGCCTTTGCTTGGTTGTATGAAGATATGCCAGGTTTAGATCCATGGTTAGTCCAACCAACATCATACTTAACCCTACCATTAGACCAATTAAGTAGAAAGTTTTCAAGATTAGACCAAACTTAGCCTTGGAATTTCATGATGAAATTACAAAGCTATAGCAAGCTGCTTTCATTAGAGCTATTGACTAGGCAAAATGGATGTCCAACATCATGGTAGTCCCTAGGAAAAATGTAAGTATCTATATTTGCATTGATTTTTGAGACCTAAAAAAGGCAACTATTAAGAAAAATTTCCCTTTGCCTAGTATTGATCAACTCATTGATACTAAAACTAGACATGCCTTATTATCCTTTATGGATGGGTTCTCAGGATATAACCAAATTAGGATCAATCTAGAACACCAACTTAGCATAACCTTCATGACCCCTTGAGGTACTTTTTGCTATAGTATGATGTCATTTGACCTTAAGAACACAAGAGTAACCTACCAAAGAGTTATGATGTATATTTTTAGTGATTACATGTTATGATTACTCAACAATTATGTAGATGCTTTAGCCCTTATGTCCAAAGTGGCTAATGACCATGCTAATGACCTAGCTCTTGTGCTTAAATGGTGCCTCACACATGAGCTTAGACTTAGTCCTAAGGAATGTGTCTTTAATATCAAAACTAGTAGGATGCTTAGCTTTGTAGTATTTAAAGTAGGGATTCATGTCAACCCTGATTAGGTTAAGGCCATATCTAGATCAGTAGTGCCTATCAACCTTAAGGAGGTTTAAGGATTACAAGGTAGACTTTAGTTTAATTGTAGGTTCATCACTAGGCTTACAAATAAGCTACAATTCATACAACACTTGCTTAAGAAAGGAATTTACTATGAGTGGATAGCTCAGTGCTACGAAGCTTTTGAAAAGCTTGAGCAAGATTTGGCACAACTACTAATAGTCTATCCTCCAAAAGAACGTAAACCATTTTACATCTACCTTACGATTTCTAAAACATCCATTGCCTCTTTACTCTATCAAAAACATGATGATGGAATAGAAATTCTAGTATACTACCTTAGTCATGCATTAGTTATCCATAAGACCAAATATTCTAAAGTAGATAAGTACTTTCTAGCACTAGTCTTCTCATTGAAGAAATGGAGACAATACCTCTTTAGAAGCTAGGTCAACATCATTTGCAAAGACAACATACTCAGAGCCATAACAATCAATATTTACAAGAGTAGCTATAAAGCTTGATGGAAAGCCATAACAGTGGAGTTTGATCTTCATTATGTTTCTTAATCTTCAATGAAAGGTCAAGCTATAGTCATACAACTTACTATTTCACCTATTGAGAACTAAGTAGCCATAGACCCTGAATTTCCAAATGAATAGGTCAACACCATTAGTCAAGTGCCTGAGGGCTATGAGAAAGTCATGTACTTTGACAAAGCTTCAACTACCCATGAGGCCAGTGCCACTACTATCATAAGGTTTCCAACTAGTGTAATCTAATCCTTTGCCTATCATTTTGAATTTTCATATACTAATAACATACTGGAGTAAGAAGGTTTGATTAGAGGAATGATGGTAGCATGTAACCTAGGAATTAAGCATTTAATGATCAAAGGCAATTCTCAACTGGTGGTCAACCAAGTAACCAAGGTTTATGCATGCAAAGCTAAACATTTACAACCTTACTATGACTTAGGAAACCAACATTGATAATAATTTACAAATGCTGGTATCTAGCACATACCCCAGAATGAGAATGCCATAGTTGATGCAATTGCAATGCTAGCCCTTAGTGTTACAATAAATGTGTTTTGAAAATTACCCACCTTAACCATGGACTATGCTATCCCCATTGCATAGAGTGTTGAGGATACCTTTGTGGTCGTAGTTCATACTACTCCTATAAAGGAGTGGTATGATGATATCAAGTTTTACATTATGCATGGTGCATCTTCACAGGGCCTAACTGCTACTCAAATGACATTGTACAAAAACAATCAAAGCAATATCTCATTGTAGGTAATAACACATTATGTTTATGATTCTATGATGGCATATTGTTGAAGTGCTTAGGTAGAGCCAAAGCTAGAATAGTCCTTGAGCAAGTTCATGAAGGTGCTTATGGTGGGCATATAGGACCTAGAACTATGACTGCTAAGATTAGACAATAGGTTATTACTGGCCTTATATTAAAAATCATTTCCTGCATAAAGTAAAAACTTATGATACATGCCAATGGCATAGAAACCTCATACCCACACCACCAATTCAGTTACACACTACTTAGATCACTTGGTCATTCCAATAGTGGTGATTGGATATCATTGGACCTATAATGCCTAAGTCTTTCATAAGGCATAACTTCATCATCACCATAATCAAATACTTTACTAAGGGGCTTGAGGCTATTCCCCTAAGGAAAACTACATCTTGGACAATATAGTAGCCTATTTTAATATACCTATGACCATAGTCATAGATAATGAACCATAGTTTAGTAGCCAAGAAACAAAAATTTTTTGTCATGACCTAAGCATTAATCACCCTTTTTCATCACCTTATTTACCACAGGTCAACAAACAAGCTAAAGCAAGCAGCAAGGTCATCATTAACTCTAGGCCTACAAAATGACATACTATACCACAATAAGCATAACCTCTTATAGCCTTGTTGATGGTTCTAAAGCTATTTTAGCTTTTGAATTACAAGTTTCATCACTCCAAGTGGCCTCATCCAACTTCATCAACAATAAGCAAAACAAAGAGTTATGTACCATGGACCTAGACTTGGTGGAGGAGTAGTGAGTCTGAATGCTTACTCACATCGAGCACTACCAAAAGAGGTAGAAATAGCAGCACCGTCATAACTTGGGCAAGAACAAGATCAAGAAAGGGGACCTAGTTTTTAAGACCATTCATGAGCATGTAGACAAATTCTCAGCCAATTGGGAGGAACCTTTCTTGATCACCAAGGCCTATGCAATGAAGCCTACTAGATAGCAA
Organism: Gnetum montanum; assembly: GCA_015680685.1. NCBI lineage: Eukaryota > Viridiplantae > Streptophyta > Gnetopsida > Gnetales > Gnetaceae > Gnetum > Gnetum montanum. Next base: position 1,136,522 of record MNCI01028249.1, read on the forward strand.
ACATGAATGGAAATGAGTTGGTCAATCTAATCAATCATTCCTATCTCAAACCATACTACATGTAGCCTGTAGTAGCCATGATATTGATGACCATCAACAAGCAAGCCTAATCTCTATGGTCTTCCATGATCCTAAACTAGCATCGCAACCTACTAGGGCCTTAAATTAGCAATGCAGCTTACTAGGGCCTTCAAATGGCAACATATCACCTAGGGTAGCTAAACCACCCTTCGTGGCCTAATGTATCCTATTGTAACAACATAATTTCTCTCTTTGAATTTCTAGTTCTCTTGGAGTTGTGTTTCTAGGATGAAGCCTGAGCCATTAGAAGGGTGAAAATCATCATGTCAGCAAGTCACCACATAACCTTGATGCACAAGATTTGGTAATTTTATCCTATTGTACCAAGAGTGCTTGTTTCACATTGTTTCCTTTGAGCCCAATCTCGTAGCCTGAATATAACCTTCCATACCTTGAGCAACAATGATGACCTAATGATGACTAGTAGTAGTTAGCTAGCTACATTGGACATAGTTGGTTGACTATTCTAGAAGTAGTTAGCTAACTTTGTTGGCAGTAGTTGGTTGACTATGCTCACTAGGAGTTGGCTAACTATGCTAAGCAGTATTGGTTGACTATGATAGCAATAGTAGTCATTACAACCCACAATCAACACCAATTTGTCAATAATCAATGACATTTAATAGCAGGCCCAAAAATGGCAACCCTAACCTATACAAGCCCAATGTTGACACCATTTCTAGGTTCTGAATTTTTGGGATTTTGACATCTTATACAAAAATTGAGAACATTGAGTAGTTTGCCATTTCAAAATCACTTTGTAGCAATATCATTTTCCATTTTCATAGTAATTTCCATTATCCAGAAAACCCATTTGCAACCTAACTACATTTTTAATAGTAGAAACTAGCACTACACTGGGTGTAAGCACCCCCACATAATTGTCATTATCGCTAAAACTATACACCCTATCCCACTCCATCTCCATTGGTAGCCATTAAAACCCATTATAGTCATCATGTCCTCAACCGATAGTGTCGTTTGGTGGTAGAAACTAGGACTACGCTAGGCATAGAGACTCCTACATAGTTTTCATTACTCTAAATGTGCAACACCAATCCCATCCCCACATAGTATATTGGTTGGAAACCAATGGAAAGTTGCAGTAGGCTGAAACTAGGAAGGAACTAGATTGTGGAGGTAACCTTCTCTAATGGACTTCAAGCTTCAACAAGAAACTTTCTATGAGGTTGGCACAAACTTATACACCATGAACATAATCTCTTTTATATTCTTTTATAAATTTTTTGGTTTAAGTTATGTAAATTTTAGTTTTTGTTTCTATTTCTACACTTATTTTTGTAACTGTAATTTCATTTTTTATTGCCATTTTTTGTAGGCCACTTCTACCTATGTTTTTAATAAGCCATTTTTAGTAGGTCATTTTTTGTTTACATTTTTAGTAGGCCAATTCTATCTATGTAGCCATTTAAGTTTATAATTTCAAAACCACTTCCATTTTATAATTCATAAGTCCTTGGGTGATCAACAAGACTATCGAGGATACCTTAAGTTCCATTTTTGGAGGCCCTTAGGATTTGTGGCTAAAACTATTCCAATGCTTAGATCTCTTGGTTTCCCTTGTTCCAACAACTAAGATTTCTAACACCAATAGTTGGATGGAACAGGTACATCCCATGAACATGGTAGTTATGAAAATATTTTGTTGGCCTTTATGTACCAAGCTATAAACTATCATCTCTCTTCTTCAAAAGCTCTGGCCTTCTTTTTGAGTTCTTGGTAATCTATAATGTGATGTGCCAGGTTTCTTACCACATCCTTTTACCCATGGTAGCTAGCATTGACAATTTCTAATTTTGATTTTACCATGTGTAATTTCTATAGTGCCTCTTTTTTTATTGACAAACTTATTTTTGTATATTGTATACATAGCCACTACCTACTACTCTAATTCATTTTAGGACCTACCTATCCAAGATGGGTTGCTAATATGGATTTTGTATAGAAAGAGAACTAATCTTGACCTTTACCATCTAGATCCCTTTTCATTGATATGCTTGTACATGCCAACCTAATCTTTGAAATGCTCTTTGAGCCCTTCATGCTTCTTAACTTTATTTTTCCATGCACTTATTTCAATTACTAGCTTTTGGAGGATGGTGTGGACTTCTTTCATTAATAAGGTTCTATTCTCGTAGGCCAAGCAACACTTAGACTAGTTGTTCTTTGAGTTGTTAAATTCTTTCTTTGAGAATATATTTCTTCTTTTCCATGTTTGTCAATCTAGCATTATTAGTAGCAAGTCATTTGTTCTTCTCCTATAATGCGGTGAGTTCTTTGGAATGTGCATACATTTGGGCTTTTTCCATTGATGCATCCCACACTTCCTTCTCCTTCTCCTTTTCCATCATCATGTTATGGTCAATAAGCTATCTTATGTGGTTAGTTTTGAATTGTTCAAGTTGGTTAGGTAATACAAATTATGTAGGATCTCTTCTTATAGCTTTTAGAATGGCTAACTCCTCTTGAAACCACTGCACCTCATTTTCTACATGCTTAGTCCTAGTTTCAACCATGACCAACTTTCCTCTTATGATGATAAGATTAGACTGAACTACAATGATATTGCTTGGGACATCAAAAAGGTTTTTCATGACTTTTCTCATCTGTAGTAGTTAGTCCAAAATATCATCATGCTTTATAGGGGTCATTAAGATTCCAAGAAGCATTTGAGCATCCCATGCTCCAGAGATGTCAGCTGGTGGCACAACAAGTATATTAAATGGTTATTTCATGTGGATAGTGATGACCTCTTTGGTTCCTACTACATCTTAGTGTTGCATGACCACAAAAATGACACCTTCATCAATTTTGAGTATTACTTAGAATGATGCAACATTTCTAGAAATTTATTGTGTCCAATCTTTCTCTACTTCTATTGGCATTGACACCTACCCACTCAATCTATTGATATGGTATACCTTATAGAGCTCTCTCTTACTCTATACAAATTAGTTCCCTCTCTTGTTCTCTAGCTGATGGTCTCTTCAATTTGTTGCAGATGGCTCATAGATGGTCTGTAATCCTACAACTATGGTAAAACTTATTGTTGTTCTTGTTCCATTTGCGAATAGCTACTAGGTCCTCCTTATTATTATTGATTAGATGTTGGAATGCTGCGATAAGGATGGTACCTATAGCTCCCTCAGTGCCTATTGATTTTTCTGCTTAATTTTTATTTGGTGGCATTGGATTGAACATCTCTACATAGGAAGCATTTTGGGCCTTCCTAGGGACATCATTAGTATATTTGAGGATACAAGCTTGTTAGCACAACTTCTTGATGAGGCAAGGAAATGGAAGTGTTAGCTTCCCTACCTTCTTCTCTTTAAACTACCTTTGGATTTTGAGAAAGAATAGATGGGCAATGTTATCATTGAATTCTTCCATCAGGATTGTGCTTCCTCTAGCAGCATATGTAGATATTTTGTTGAGCCTTTTGGTTAAAAATAGATGATAGGTTCCAATCTTGAAGTATATTTTTTCTTCTACCAAGAGCTCACTATAGTCTTTATCATCTTTGCCATATTTTCTTGACAACCACAACCTCTTAGCATCGGTGTCTAATCTAGTAGAGATCTATGTCACATTTACCCCTTCATTTGGGATTTTGAGGGCCTTTGCAATTGCCTCTACCAAGTAAGGCATAGAGACTCCTTCAATTTTTACTATAGCATCTACTTGCTTATTATACTAGAATTGGTCTATTTCCCCCAAATACTAATCACCACTATTAGACAAAGTGGGCCATAAGGGAGATGCTTAGAGTTGCATCTTTATAACTTCTAAATAAAACCCCATAAAAGGACAAAAATTTAGCTCCACAATGACTATGGACATAATATATTTTTCTTGGATTACTTAGAGACATTTAGGAGACAATGTGAGACATTGCCCTTGTTTGGGCACTAGTGGAACTTTTACCTCTCTTTGTACAAAATGCTCAGTAATAAAAATTTTATTAGTGAACACTAAATAATTAGGCCTCATATTCTACATGCTTAGCTTGTGTGGTTTGTTCCCCTACTTGGCCATTCCCACAACCTCTTGGTCTTTTGCTCCCATGCTAGGAAGGTCCTATAGCAACTGGTCTCTTCGAGGCCATCTACAATCAACAACAATTTGAAATTATTAAAGTCTCTAAATTAGTTCTTAATAGTTCTTTATCTTTCTCATACCCTTGATTAGATCAAGTCCTCTTCTTATTATGATTGCAGAGTTAGAAAAATTTCAAAAATGAAACCCCTTAAGTGTTATATCTTTGATTACTTATGACCTTCCATAGTTATCATTTCCTTGTTGATTGTCCTTGAAATAGTTGATATGGTTAATTAGGAGAATTGGTTAAGTCATTTGACTTGATTTTGACTAATTAATGATAATTTTTTTGTTATTTTCAAAGTTCAAAAGGGAGAAATCTCAAGTAACAAAAGTTTATTGAATGGATAGGAGATGGGTTAAGAATTTTGTATGCATGGATAGAATATTAGATGATGTGGAAAGTATTTATTAGATCTTGATGATTTCTAAAGGCATAATATGATGTAAAATTTCTTGCCAAGTATGAAATACAATAGTTATACAAGTGGATCCTCTCAAAAGTAGGCTCCAACCCTTAGTGCCCTTGTATAACCAGACCTAAAAGTGTTCTTAGGCACTTAAGGAGTTAAATGTAAGACATACCTGTCTAGCAAAACATACACATTAGTATCTCTAGATTGGGAAAATATTACTATATTATACAAAACAACAATGTTATGAATAACGATACAGTGAGGTGAGGTGGACTGTAGAAGTGATTGCTAAAACCAGAATGCAAGGTATCTTATCATAGGCATAATGAATCTTTGTGTGTGATCTATAGTTAGAGTAATCACTACCCATTCTTCCCAAGATTCAAACCAAGTCCAAACCACATTCTAGTGACATCACATTATTTTGTCTCTAGAAGTTATAATCATAAGACCATCATTATTGCAAGAAGTATTGCCACTTGACATGTTGTTCAAGGGAGAAGTTTATTCATTGCATGTTTTATTTTTGAGATTCCTAAGAAGCCACCTACCTTCAAGCATGGGTAACATGTCTTTCCAATGGGATCCCCAGATATTTATTTTGTGCAAGTATTTTATTTTTAACTATGTTGACCTTACCAAAGGACTACCTTTAGGCATAGGTAACATGTCTTTCTAGTAATATGGTAAGGCAACACTTATTGCACTCTATTATTTTTCATTAATTCTATAGGATATAATATATCCTTAACAACATGATAGAACTCTCACAATGGTGATCCAAAGAATCCATAAGTTCCCTTGATGTCACACCCTTTGCATTCCCACTTGGTTCTTCACTCTTCTATCTAGGCATAATGATCACAATTTTATTCTTAGTTTTATTATGAGAAGAATATCATTATGACCATGGTAAAAACCTCTTATTGTCAGAATGGATGGATGGATGTCATGGTCACCCTGTATAAGTAATCAGTCCCTTACGATTGATAATATAGAAAAATATTCACCTTATTGGGACTACATCTTGCTTTATTGCTATAGAAAAAAACTAGAAAAAGATAGTAAGAATTACAAAGATAGTAAGAATGAAAGATTATAAAAAAGAATGTGAAAATTTCAAAGAATGAAAAAATGATTAAGAATTAAAAAGGTATAAAAGAATGAAAAGATACCAAAGAATGTAAAAATTGGTAAGAAATGTGAAAAGGTATAACAAGGAATTATAAACCAAAAAGAATTGTAAAATAAAAAGGTAAAAAGTACTTATTAATTCCTAGATCAAGATAGGGCATCTTCCCCACGACTAAACTCATGGGCAAGTATTCAAAAAATGGACCCTAGATCCCCTAGATCATACACTATATTTCTCATTTTTCATCCTTAGTAATTTAGAATTTTGGCTATTATCCCATGTAACATTAATAATAATCAAATTCTAATCTTCTAAGGACATATATCATGTTGGACTAGATGATCTTTTCATTTCAGAAGGTCCAACTATATTTTTTTTTTATTCTAAAATTCAAATTTTGAGTTCCCATTTTCACTATTTGTTGGCATATGATTATGGTTTATGATACTCTTTTGTGAGTTCTTAGTTTGGGTTATTTTCTTAGGATAATAATTAATAAGTGAGTTAGATAGTTCCATGCATGCTTTAGGTAGTTTTAGGTTCTCAGTTTTTGACCACTAGGTATCATTTGGTTTATTGGCCCATGTTTCTTCTTGTACATACACTTGTTTCTAACATCTATTGTAGGCTGGTGTAAGGATTGTGTTGTCATTTTCTACTTTTGGTTCACAATTGCACCCTTTTTTATCTTCAGTAATGCATGGAATTCTTTGCATATGTATGGTTCCTTGTGCACCTTCTTTAGAGATTTCCATGGATAAATCTCTCATTCCTAACTTAGCATTAATTGTTCTAAGCCATGCTCTGCCCATAATGATAGGAAATTCCTTATTATCATTCTTCACATCAATCACTAAAAAATATATTGGATGGAACCACCTATTGATAGTGGTCACCATAGCTTCTATCTATTCTAGAGGAATGGTGACAAACTAGTCTAGTAGCTCTAATTTTATTTTTCACTTCTTTAAGGCTGATAGGTTCCATGCCTTGTATGTTTCTTAAGATATCAAATTTACTTTAGAACTTGAGTCTAGTAGAGCCTTGTATGCTAAATTTCCAAAAATGTAAATAAATTAGAGGAATCCTGGGTCTACTCTCTTCTTAGGTAGTAGACCTACCTTAATCTAATTTGACACTATATCCATTAGCATGATAATTTTAAGTTTCTAATCTTTTTGTTGCAAAAGCATAGTGTTTGTAAGAGGATTTGTCACATAAGGAACATGATTTAGTGAAGTCTAAACTCTACCATGTTTTTCTAGACTTATCTTTAAAAAAAGATGTTTCTTAGATTTTCCTTTAGTATTGTTGGTATGATCCTACATTTACATATTCACTATCATAGTAGCATTGTTTTGCTATGGATGTGAAGACAACTCCCCCTGCATGATAGGTGGTGGCACTGGCAATAAAGAATTGGAAGATTATCTTAATGAACTAGCCTCTTATTGATGCATGTATGGATTGGAATCCATCCTTGGAGGTGTAGGTCTGTAAGACTCTAGTGGATAGTATTAAGAAGCCTAAACTGTTGCATTCCCTAGATATATTAGACACTACACATAGAATACATAAGGGTTTGGTTGTCAATATGGATATTACTTTCTCAATGGTGGCATTTCTCATGATTGTGGTTGCTACCACTATTGTTGATATTGCTCCTATGGTTGTGGGTAAGCTCCACTTGGATAGTATGCTAGTTGTAAGATCTATCAGTAGTTACCTTGAGGATAAAGTAACAAATTTCACATATGCTTTTTGGTAAATCTTAGATTAAATTCATATTCCCCTAATTCTTATAGATTTTTCCTCATAGGACAACAACCCTTAGGATGTTCATACTAGCACACTATACACCCTTCTTCATCCTTTGAGCTTGAGTCAAAACTTTTTGTCATTGAAGAAACTTTTTCTTTTCGTCTATAGTCTCTTTTCTTCTTTTTCTCCTTGCCCTCACTAAAGGTTTTCTTAGTTCCTTCTTCTATAATTTTCAAGACGATGATGAATTTCTTGTCCACTAAATACCACATCATTTCTACCTTGGTGGCCATGCTGTTAATAGACTTTTGAATTAGGAGAGTATTTTTTTGTATCACCTCTCTAAGGTTTCCTCCTCTAGCTTATTGCATACTCATACATCTCTTTTTCAAATGGATGGATCTCTATTATGCTTCTCAACTTATTATCTCTTTTTCAATTCAAATTCTTCCTTCATCACTTGGTCAATGAGTCTCTAAATTTGATAGATGGTCATTTCAGATAGTCTACCTTTGGCATAAACCCCAAGAGTTTCCCAAGTTTTATTCCTTAGCCCATCAACAATATGTCTAAACTACTTTCTTTGGAAGAATTTGTGCCCTAGGAACCTATGCAGAAGAGAGTAGTATTTGTTCATTGCTACATCAAGCAATTCATGGATCCCTTGCTTTCAACCTTGGATATTCTTCCTAAGATTTAATAACCAGGAGTACATTTCATAATTATCATTATAAAGTTCAAGCATGGTACTCTACCTTCTAATTGATTCAAGTTCCAATGATCTGTACCAGATTTCTACCTCTTTAATGAGTATCTAAGTGAACAACTTAAGTTTCTACTAGTCACCCTTTATATTCTATAGGGCATAGGCATTGTGAAAGGCTTGAAGGTGATGTTGTGGATCTGTGTTATACCCACCTTCAAATGTAGGCATATTGTTCATATAAAGTCTCTTGATGCAACTATCTCTCACATGCCTAATTGGGAGATATATAGCTTCCCTTATGTTGATCATGTTGTAAGTTGCCAATAGGGGTTCTATATGATTGTAGGGTTCATATGCTCAATTGTAGTGATGCCCCCTTTGATACTCATATCTCTCTCTTTCTTTATGTCTATTCCTATTCCTTCATGGTACATGCTCCTCATCTCCTTTATCTAGGCTTCTTGGATGATACTCATGTCTATCATGAGCATGTCATCTTTCCTATCATGATCTCTATACCTTTGTCCCTTTTGATTGGATTCCACCAATAATCATAAGGATGAAGATGAAGTAGTGGGAGAATGATGCCGACTAATTTCCTTGTTGTGACTCTTGTATTCATCTCTTTGTGATCTAGTAGAAACTCTTTACCTTGAGTCTTGCTTTTACTTAGAGTCCTTTGCTTCTCTTCTTGATGTCTCTATGAGGGCTAAATGTAGTTGCACTTTGATAGATTCTTCTAGCTAAATGATAGGTATTTTGGAATGGACTTCAAGATCATAGTAGAGTTTCTTTGCTATAAATGCATTATCATCAAGTACCTCTAGGACAATAGTAGAGCTAACTTGCTTTCCCTTATTATGCTCATGTTTAATTTCCATGGTAACATCTCTCTACATTTGTACCTTTGTGGATTGTTAGGGTCTTGTCATGTTTTTAGTCACATGCTATCCTTCTTGCACATGATTCACATTCATTCCCCTTGGAGCTATTTGAAGCATGATGGATGTTGAATGCTCTTGAGACAAAGCAATGTTTCCCTATAGATCTCTCCACTTCATTTACCCATCTTGATGGAAGATTAATGTGAAATCAGGACAATAAGAATCACTATGACTATATGAGATTCTCACTTGCATAGGCATACTCTAGTCTTCATCATCATTTTTTCTATCATTGTCCTTATGTATCTCTTTGATAGGTGATAGTTTTTCCTTAGTTGAAGCCATATTATAATTGTGACACTTGCTTAAGTGTGTGTTATTAGAATTATTTAAATATTATGAAGATCAACTTTATGGTTCTTAATACAAAAAAATTTATAAGATCAATTACTTAGCACACATTGACACGTCCTCAACAACAGTGCCAATGATGAGCAGTGGAGCATCCAACACTCTACCATACAAGTCATGAGTGCTCATGCATGACTAGATGGTAATCTACGAATGGACAATGTTATTATGCTTAGTAATTAATATTGAGTTCATGATCATTGGCTTCCCACTTTGAGCTAGTGAAGTTCAAGTGTACGGTTTAGCTCTTAGTAAGGCATATAATTAATAGATGTTGCTTGGCTCACTTTACTTCTAAACTTAAACATAATAAAACAAAGTGAAATGCTATGTCTAAGTAATGACAAGAATGTAAATCTATTCTAGCCTACAAAAATGAGCATTCGGTCTTAGTTTACCATACATGCCTTGGGCTCATGTAACCATTACTAGTTTACTAAGCATTATGCTATTAGACGAACCAAAAAATAACACTACTGGGATTACCAAAAAATTACATTTAAATGCTTGAAACCAATCGTACTCATTTCACTTTACTAATGATTAAAGGAAAGTAAAGTACTTTGAAAATGTAAAGATTTAACTAAGTAAACATGAAAATTAATCTATGTAAAATAGTAAACTAAGTGGACGTTGCAATGATAAGAAGCAATCTCAATCTTTATTTCCAATCATGAACTGTGCCCAAGTACATTTCACTCAAATAAAGATTCTACACAACTTCTAAACATCACAGTACAGGCATTCACTCTATCACTAACTACAAAAACAAATTGCAAGACTTCTGCTAAGGATGCTAATGAAAATTTACGGATTGTCTATTCAAGTGTCAATATTTAGAGGGCTATTCACATCCTAAGATATCACATCAACAATGACATAGCGTAGGTTACAACATTGTTACTACAATATCATAGATACAATATTGCAGTGCAACAAAAATTGACTTTATCACTAATCATAAACACTTTATCATTTGGTAATCCCAATGGTATTATCACATAGTATATCTAGTAGTGAACACTTTGTAACCTAGTAATGATTGTTTAAGTTTATGATATTTATAGTGAATTAGGAATAGATGATCATCACTTTAGTAAGCTTAGACTTCTTATTCTAAGATTAATTAAATTTAACATTTATATTTTAAATATTATTTTATCATGACCTTACAAAATTAATGATCATGTAACTCAACTAAAAATAACTATACAAACTAAAGGCCAACACAAGTATAGTTAGGAAGACAACTTATGATCTCATATTAAACTATCCAGAAATCTCACTAATTGAGTCCATGAATTACAATTAGGTTAAACATAACACTCGTGATTTGTATGGTTGGATGTAAGGACTACATTAGTATTCATCATGTCATATAGACTAAATGTAACACATATTGTATTTGTCATTCATGCAAAGAAACCAACAAAAAGTTTCTTTGTATCAACTTCACTTGCTAGTTACCACTGCCAAATATATGCAACATAATTTATGTACAAGTATGACTTCACTACTTAAACACCTAACTACATGTTTATTTTCAACTTTGTATACACGTAAAGAATGTGGTTATCTATATTACAACAACCTTGTAAATGTGTTAGGATAAATATTGCTAAAAAATATTTCAAATTTCAACATCCCTATAATGTTTAATTTTGGCTGTATATCTTAAGGCTAAATATTTTGGACGAGATAAAATGCATAATACAAACATTAAAGAAAGATTTGGAATAGCTTCTATTTCAAATGAGCTATAGGAATGGCATCTTAGATGGTTTGGACATATGTAAAGAATATTAGATAATGAACCTATAAGAAAAGGATGCTACATTAGTGTTCCATGACAACTCCAATTCATAATTATAGTGGTTAATGGTAAGTTATAAAGTTCTAATTCAACTATATATCTTGGGATGTAACTATGTTACAATTATTTCGGGGTTTGAATATCCCCCACTATTCCATGATAACTACCAAAAGAAAAACCATAAAAGACATGGAATATAAAAAGTTTTCAAATAAACAAAGATCTAGCTCTTCATAGAGGTGAATAGTGAAAAAGAACTCATAATGGTATTTTGTTGGAACAATGCTAGGATGATGATGATGATGACCTTAAGGCTAAATATTATTAAAAAAATGTTTAGGATCCCACTATTAAAGTAATGAAGCCTTAGTTTTGAAACAAACGCAATGTCATAGGACATTCTCTCCTAACATATCCAATTTCTTATGTCATATATACTAAATGCAACACACTTTCTATTTGTCACTATGTATATAACATGATTTTTATACAAGTATAGGGGGTGTTGGAACCCAAAATAATTGAAACATAGGTACACCCTAAGATTATAGAAGTTTATAACTTAGTGCTACCTAGTAGAATCAAACTTGTGACATGGGACTACCAAGCTAAAACCCATACCACTAGGCTAAATTTTGAACTAACCAACCTTTTAATCAAAAAATACTTAATAAAAAATTTAACTAAAACCTTTAAACTAAAAAAAAGTTTTTACTAAAAAAAATTTAACCAAAACAAAGTTTTAACCCAAAAGAAACTTTTAAGTAAAATTTTTTTTATTTTTTTAAAACTTTTTAAAATGAAAGAATTTTTAACAAAAAAATAGTTTAACTAAAAATAAAATTTCACCAAAAAAATCTTCTAATTAAGAAGAATTGTTAAATAAAGAAATTTTTAACTAAAAAAATTTTAGCAAAAAAATTTTCAACTTAAAAAAATTTTAAAAACCAAAAACAATAACTAAAAAAATTTAACAAAAAATATTTTTAATTAAAAAAATGTTAACTAAGAAAAATTTTTAAATAATAAAATTATTTAGCTAGCGAATAAAATAATTCAATATTTATATACAAGTATGACTTCAAAACTCAAACATGTAGATATTTTTTTTATTTTTTGTATCTTTTGCAACCTAGGGAGGAGGGGACTATTTTTGAGGTAACTAGTAAAACCTTTAAAATATTGAATTAATAAAAAGAAATATTAAAAGAGTACAAAATTAAAGAGGGGAGGGGGGGTGTCGAACCCCAAAAAGAGAAAGAGTACAAAATTAAGATTAGAAATATAGCTTTTCAAAGTATCCAAAAGAATGTGTAATAATAGGGAAGCTATGTTTACTCATATAACAAGGTTGAAATATGAGTAAACATATTCTTCCACCTTGATAATAGCTAAAAGCGTCACATATAGTAGAGAGAAACAACCAAGCCAACAATGTAGACCTAATGTAATTTGTACCTTTGCAAGACACCTTAGACAATTTAGTACCACCATGAAAGGAATGCACCCAAAAATTATGCATTGTAAACAAAACTTGTTAATAAAAATTCCTCAATTTTGAATCTTATGTAATAATTTGAACATCTTGTTTTGTGTTGCAATGTTTCTAAATGAATGTGAAGAAGAAGAGAGTGATACAACAAAGAGAAAGTGGCCTAGGTGGAAAGATAAATTGAATGGCCATTAAATAAATGGGCATTTTTGTGATTCCATATGATAAATGGGCATCATAAGGATTATCAATAATAATAATAATATATTGTAGAAGAGTGGAAAGATAAATTGAATGGCCATTAAATAAATGGGCATTTCTCTATTTCCATATGATCAAAAATTTTGGAATGCTAAAAGCATCATAAGGATTATCGATAATAATATACCATAGAAGGAAGGATGACATAGCATATTTTAAAAAGATATTCTAAATAAAATATCTACAATAGGTTTAACTCATGAAAATCCCTAAATAAGTATTACAATGCAACTAAGACCCCTTGGACCTATAGGACCAACTTTAGAATTCCTTTATGGAATTTTTTTAAAATATATATAACTTAGTGCTACTAAGTAGAATTGAACCATTCACTTGAGGTACCAAAGCAACACTCTTATCACTAGGATAATAACTCATTACAAATACTCAGCAAATTATTAGGATTAAGAAATTGACATTACATACTATAATCAAATGTGTGATGATTAAATGTTGTTTAGGTTATTAATGATAGTTACATCGTTGACAATTAGGGGAGTTGGTTTGCAGCAAAATTAAATTAATTTTTTAAAAAGAAAAATAAAATTTAATGAAGATTAAATTTATAAGAATAATCTTTTAATGAACAACCATAAATAGATTGTACCATCCATATCTTTCATATATTTTTTTTCTTTTTAGAATAATCTTACTAGATTCATCATAATTACAATTGATTTCTTAAGGATTACAGAGAGAATAAGTAGTATTACAATTAATGGCTAGTTGAGATGTAGTAAATGAATTAGTTTTAAGAAAAAGTAGCTTGTTCTTAGAAAAAGAAACAAAAAAATTAATTTGAAAGATTTAACAACTATAATAAAAAGAATATGTTTGAAGAAATAGAAAAAGAAATGAGAAAAAATTGTAAAATATTACAAAGAATGTCAATTGTGATGTATGCTAGCATTTACTTTTGTACCTTCCTCTCTTACAAAAGATGGTATTTCACCAAATCTTTTTATTACTACATCAAATTCTTTTACTATTTTCAATTCAAGCAAAAATATTAGAAAATGTTGTAAATGTTTTTGGGAGTGAGATCATCCTATCTTCCAACAATTAAATTTTCTCTTGTTTTTGTACAACTATTCACTTAAGTAGATATCCCTAAAATTGGAAAGTTGTTCCTTTCTATGTTGTTTCTAGGGCTTTCTACTTAATGATAAAGCATATGATATACTCTTAATTTTTTTTCAATAAATATTTTCTTGGGGTTCTACAATTCAGGAGGAGCCCAAATGGATTATTGTGAGTCATGAGTTGCAAGCTATTTCAAAAAAAAAAAAATAGTTATCGATAATTCTAGTTGTTTTTTTCTTTGTAACCCTATCCTTAGATTCCCATCACTCTCTCTAGGTTTGACTTTTGATGTTGATTTTGCACTTCTACTAATATGAACTTTAACCTTGCGTGTATTGTTAGGAACGTTCTTCACATTCTAAAAGATAGCATTTATGGAGCTTTAATTACCTTGATCAATATGTTCATTACTTTAGTATTTGTTATATTTGTTAAGATTTTATGCTCATTTTTAGAAATTACTTTCTAAACTGATTAATTTATTTGTAGAGTTTTTAATCATCGCTTTTAATTCTAGTTTAAATAATCATTAGTTCGGGAGCTTTCTAAGAATCCGGGAAAAATCAAACCTTTTCACAACAGCCATTCATGTCCATATGGGAAACTAACGTGGACGTTTAACGTACTCTGCACCTCACTTCCTAACAGCAAACGGACACTCAATGCTTTCTGTATTGCAGAAATGACCATATGATTTCTGTTTTATCCATGTCACTTTCCACCCACAAATGAAAAAGACTTTACACAAATCCATGGTCAAGAAAAAATCCACAGACATGCATGCCCAATGAATGTCACTTTCCACCCACAAAAGAAAAAGCCTTTACACAAATCCATGGCCAAGAAAAATCCACAGACATGCATGTCCAATGAAACCGCAGACATTCATGCCCAATGAAAGACGACTCAGAGATACGCAGCAGGCAGCAGCATTGAGCTAAAACTAAATCAAAACACTTACGTACAAAGGACGTAAAACACTCCGCAGACAACTATGGCCATGAAATTCTGCGGCGGAGTCTTGTAAAAAAAATTTAAAGATTTAAGGTTATAAATTGCATTGCAGACTTGCAGCAACGTAAAAGTCCCAAGGAAATCCAACGTCTGATGAGAATGAGGGCTATGTTGGAAATAAGGCTGCAGCAGCCAGAGCTAATTCGGCCAAGTGAAGCCACCTCAAGCCACGTACTGAGCTTCTTCAATCTAAATGATCGGACCAACCTTGGCTTCTACATTCTGATACTACATAGTTGTGTTACCATTGCATCTATTCATCTTTAGTTGCTGTGAAAGTTTGGCTTGACCTATCAGCAAACTATACACCTACAATATGGTTTCCCTAATTAGGAATATTCTTTTAACCGAATCCTTTAAAGAGTAATTACAAAAAACACAAGTAAATATTCTCATTTGAGAAGGCACATAAAGTAGAGCAAGCCAGAATTTTGGGATGGTTCACATTTCTCAACTTATATGTAGTTATTATTAGTTTAAAGAAGTGTTCAACCAAGTAAAAAGATTTTCAATTAATAATCATACTTATAGTATAGCCCTGCATCTTATCTTTATTTTAAAAAAAAATTCTTTATTTAATTTTTAAAAGTTACAAACTTTGAATAAGTGTTTGTAGAGTTTTGTTATATGTCAAATATACATTGCTGTATTCTTAATGATAACTCTAATGATTTTTAAGTAAAGAATACCAAATATAAGAATTATAAAACAAAGGTCCCAAGTCTTCCAAAGGCAAAGTTTCCAGGCTTCTAAGGGAGATAAAGGAGCAAAGGAGAAAAGTAATGGCAAGAAAAAATCACATTAGAAACAAAAGAAGACTAAGGAAGACCACTATTCTAAGAAAAACACTTCCAAGAAGGGAAGAGGTCAAGGAAATGAAAATTCTTCCAAAGCTCAATGCTTTAGGTATGGAAAATGGGTACATAAAGAATGGGAGTGCAAGAAATCTAAGTCTTTGAAGGGCAAGGAACTTCAAATCATAGAGAAAGAAGAGTCCTCAAATGAAGAGTAATCCTAATGAACCTTTAATTAAAGATGTTACTAAAATTAATTTATTTATGAGAAATGTCAATATTAGTAAAGATCCTTTAAGGAAAATGCTCTTTAGAATTAGGGCTAAGTGTCTCTCTAGTGGTAAATGGCTTCACATTTTGATACATGGAGGTGCATAAGAGAATGTTATTTCTTCTAAGGCTATTGATAGACTTGGATTAAAGAAAATTTCTCATCCTAAGCCCTATAGAGTGTATTGGCTCATCTAAGTATGATCAAGGCACTTAAGGAGTGGCCTTCACCTAAAGATGTGGAAGAGATGAGTTCTTTTCCTGGTTTGGCCAATTTTTATAGGAGACTCATTAGAAATTTCAGTTCTATTTCATGAACTATATTATCTTTTTTTAACAAGAATTTAGCTTTTGTGTAGGATGATGTAAAACATAGTTCTTTTCAAGTATTAAAGAAGAAGATTTGTAGTGCTCTAGTTTTAGTAACTCCAAACTTCTTCAAGGTTTTTGAACTAAAGGTAGATGCAAGTGGGCTTGCCATTGGAGGTGTTATTCTTCAAGAGGGTAAGCCAATTGCTTTCTTTTTAAAGAAATTAAATGAATCTAGAAAAAGTATAATTTATATGAGAAGGAATTATATGCTATACTTTAATCCATTAAGCATTAGATACATTACTTGCTAAGTTCTAAATTTCTTTTATTGACTAATCATAGAACACTTCAATTCTTGAATTCTCAAAAAAAAAAAAAAAAAAAGTTGTAAGTATATAAAATAGGTAGAGCATTTGCAAGACTTTCATTTTCTTTTGAAAAATAGAAGTGGCAAGTCAAATGCTATTGTTGATGCTTTATCTAGAATTCATATTATTCATTCTTCTATTGAAGCCAAGGGTTCTATGTATTTTGCTTAATTATATCATAATGACATTGATTTTGGTGATATTTAGAAAGAGTTAAATTCTCCATTATGAGGGAGGATTAATAAATGGAAAGCATATCACATCAAGAATGATATTATATTTAGACATGAAAAAAGTTATGTTCCCAAATGTAATTTTAAATTCCAGATTCTTAAGCAAAAGCATGACAGTGACATGGATGCACATATGAACAAAATAAAGACTTTAGAATTTGTAAGGAAATTTTTTTTTTTTTTTTGACAATGTATGTATAAACATTTAGTTAAATTTGAAAAAGAATATTATGTTTACTGAAAGTTAAAATAAGGGAATGATATTGATGGTCAATGTTAACCCTTGCCAATCCCAAATGCTCCTTGAGAAAGTATTTCTTTGGACTTTGTTTATGGCATTGCAAAGAAAAAATCTAGTCATGATTCCATACTTCTTGTTATGGATAGATTTATTGAAATGGTTTATTTCAACCCATGCAATAGGAATGATGATGCTTTTTATATTATTTATTTATTCTTTCAACATGTAGTAAAATTATATGGAATTTCTTCAAATATTGTAAGTAATAGGGGTGTCAAGTTCACTAGTCATTTTTAACAATCACTTCAAAAATTGTTTGAAACAAAGTTGTCATTTTCTACTATATGTCATACTCAAATCAATGAATAAAGTGAGGTAGTAAATCGAATTTTTTTAAAGATATTTAGATGTTTATGTAAAGATTAATATCAAATATGGGAGAATATTTTATCCCATGCTAAATTCAAATATAATAATGCTTTTTACACCAACACTAGTAAAGTTCCTTTTGCTGAAAATTATAGTTTTCACCAAAGATGATTGATGAGTTCAAGAAATTTGATGATTGTGCCTCTTTGAGCTTTGATTTTGTTGAGCGTTTGAAGCAATTACATTAATAGGTCAAGTCTTACTTGGAGAATAAGGTAAAAAATTTATCTTCCAATGCTAATGAGAATAAGGGGATAATTGAATTTTAGATTGGTAACTTCATGTAAATTTTTTTCAGCAAAGAAAGACAAAGGAATGTGCAATTCTATAAGCTCAAGTCATTGAGAATTAGTTCATTTAAAATTACAAACAAGATCGATCCTAATACATATGAGATTGATTTATTTAATAATTTTCATATTTCTTATGTATTTAATGTTTCATATTTGAGCCTATACCATGGCAATGTTCTTGCATTAGATTTGGAGGATAGTCTTGAAATCCTCAAAGATATACTTAAAGGTCAAACTTCATCCAAGTCATCAAGGAAGCCAATTTTGTTAGAAGCAAGAGAGGCTAGAAGCACAAGAAATAAGAACATGCATTAGTCCTTGATGCATTGGAATGATGAAGAGCCTAAGAACACCATTTATGTTCATAAAAATAATTTTGATTTATGGGTATTGAATGCTATCCCAAGTGTAATACATAATTGAAGATAATTCTCTTTTCAATAGTGAGAAGGATGATGAGGAGATCAACACATTCTTAAAGGTAATTCCTATTCTCATTATATCCTAGAAGTAGGAGTCATGTATTTGTATTTGAATTTTTATTTGGAGTCATCTGAGTACTCTTTATAGCTTATATAGGCAACTACAAGGTCACTAATCTACAATGAGTTGTAGTATAGTCTTGTGGATAGCTACAAGTGTCAATCTACCATAGTGTATTCATATTATGAATTTTATGTAATTTTTGAGTTAAGCAAGGAATTGTGAGTCACTACAAGTCATAGTAAGTCATAGTTCAAAGTTGCTAGTTGTTGTAGCTGCCTGAGAAATAGTCAACAAATTGTAATTTTTAGCAATTCATTTGGATGTGGTCACAGTTTGTTCATAGAATGGCAAATACAAGGGAGCTAGAAGTCATAGTTACTTATATTCTTGATAAAAATTATTTTTATAAAAAAGATGCATTTTCGAGGTAGCTCAATGGTTAAGAAGATGAAGTAATGCTTTAAAAAGTTATAAAATGTCAAGAAAAATCTAGAGATGGTGGCTAAGATCAAAAGAAGGTCATTTTATACTTGAAATAGTGAGATAGAGAGATCTTCTTAAGCATTGAGAGTGTGTGATCATCTTTAAATGGTTAAGCTTGTAACAAGCAGTGTGAGGATTTGATTAATTGATTATCTATCCTTGGGAGTGTGTTTGATTCCTTTGTGCATTGTAATCATTTTCTTTTAAGTAAGAATAACATTTTCTATTTATTTTTTTCATTCAATTAAGGAATTTTTTTGTTTTATTATACTTGAGTAAGCTTGGATTATAAAATCTAAGGAAGCCCCTTATCAATTAAACATTTTGAAATATTTATCCTAGCCATGTAAACTAGTTTTCTAATATACATACTAGGACAATTATTTCTTATCCATAGAAAGAACTATGTACCATGCAAGTATTTCTATTTTTATATATTTCTCTATATTATGTTATTTTCATGAACATTAGGTTTTGAATATTTTGGAATTATTTATTCATGAACCTTATATTGAATAGGTTAGGTTTGTGCCTAAAAGCTATTGCTAATGTTATATTTATTTATTTTCCTTTTACCCCTCAAGAATTCTTTGGTCAAGGTATTTTCATGTAAAACACTACTGATTTCCACTTTTTTGTCATGTAATACTATCTCATAAAGTTATGTAGGAAGCCAAAGTTAGAGCTTTTAGTGTAGATACCTCCCTACTTTTTGGAGAAGGTGTTTAGGGTTAGATGCATTAGCTTAGTGGCATGTTCAATCTATCTTAAATATTATTGTAACTCATATGTGTTTGTGTTATTTATGGTTTCTGTTTATGAGATATGTTATTCTTATCACTTATATTATTATCTACAGCATACCAGCTACATTACTAACCTTTAAACTAAGTTATGTTGTATATTCTTGATGTGTTTTAAAGTTACTATGCATTGTTATGACTCATGTATGTCTATCTTATCTATTATTTATGTATGTGGAATATGTTAGTTTTGTTGCTTTTTTTTGTTTTACTTATTTATTTATTTATTTGGTTGGGGTGGGGGATGTTGGAACCATGAAACAATTATAATATAGGTATACCCCAAGTTATATTACTCAACATTACCCACAAGAATGGAATTAATGACTTAGAGCTTTCATACCACTAGGCTAACACCTCATTGTTATGTTATGTTTGTTGTTGTTGCTTATTTTGGCTAAGAGACAAACTACCAGTTGTATATTGGTAACACTAAATAATATTATATCCATAACACTTTAGGGAAGCCTACTAGTAATGCTAAAAAATATTTGATTCATAATGCTTTAGGGAGAGCATAACCCTAAATAATATTCCATCCATAATGTCAACATATTTGTTCCAAGCAAATTGGCCACTTCTATAGTTGTAATTTCATATTGGAATACATAAAGAAGGAAATTTTAAAGATTAAGAAGAGCATGCATGAAAAATAATAATTTATGAGATTCCAAGAATATTTTATAGCACAAGAATTATTATCAAACTTAAAATCAGTTATCCTTCTTAGCATGTAATCACAATGATATGACTAAAATTTTTATAGAATGCATTAAATTTGCTAAAATTCAATGCCTTTTTTGCAAGATTCTCTTGGACAAATTATATATATATCATCCATGGTAAGCACAATACTAATCTTTGGAGTAACTTGTAATATGTAATATTGATATGTTTATAAAGCATTGTGATTGTTAAGTGTAGTCATCCTTTAAACTCACCTCCATGTTATGAGAAGTTCTACCAAAAATAAATACTTTAAAAGATTTTTAAACATTACTCACACATGTAAATACATGTTTATTTTAATTTTTTCATCTTACCATTATATATATCATGTACATTATATATCTTATAATGTACTTTACTTTTAATAGTGAAACGTTATAATAGTGAAAGACTCTTGATTTAAAAGCTCCAAGTCATGGATTTGATTCTAGCAAGAAATGTTTAGTTATAAAGTTCTAATTTAACTATATATCTTAGGGTGTACCTATATTATGATTATTTCTAGATTTGAACACCTCTTATACTATACTTTAGTTCTTTTTTAAGCAAGGGGGGTTATTCGGACCCAAAAAATACACTACTGACAATAAAATGGGATCATTATATATATATATATATACAGATGTTATAAGACTTCTAATGTATCATGGATGTTGAAAAGTGCTATAAATTTTGTTAGGATTAGGACCTTTCCTCTAACTAATAATTTATTTTCTTCAATTATTTTTTAATGTATCAATTGTAAGGTTGTTCACTTAAGTCTAAAACTATGGATGAAATTAAATGAATTACTCTTAATAGAAAATAAAGAAACTTGTTCATGATTTCTCCACCCCAACCTACTTGGATAGTTAAAAATTAACACATAAAATAGATATGATGTTTCTCTAACAAACATAATTTTTTTCAATAAATCTAATTTTTCTCACTTTGAATTTTTTCTAATATATTTGATTTCTTTAGAATTCTACTATGGGGGATTCTATACTACTCCCATTAATGAAGAGTCATTTAGTTAATTGTGTTGATAGACATGCATTGACATAGCCTTATTGATGCATCCCCATGGATGTATTCTTAGATACATTGATGTCATTCTACCCTAAGCCTATATAAATGTGTGCTTCATTTGAATTTATGACACCTTTGGTTATTTCTACAATGAAGCTTTTGTAGTTTTCTGCTATATGACTTAGCCAAATTTTCCTTTAAGTGCCCATAGCTTGGATTGAGTTTATTGTATGAAGTTTTATTCAAGGGCATGATATACTTGGATACATCTTCATGATGACAATAAAATCGTAATTGTTTTCTTCCATTATAGTACTTAACTTATTTTTAGCATTTTACTCTTAATGCATTTTACTTTCTTGTGCTTAGAGAATTAATATTTTAATACTTTACTCTATAAATTGAGTAAGCACAACCACTTTGAACATGATCTATTAATGTTTAGTAATACTAGTAGTGAATACTTGGTATGCCCAATAGTAGACACATAATAACCCAACAACATTAATATAGGTTCAAGATGAGTACAGAAAGTGGGGAATGAATATTCTACTTTTAGGATATCTTAGATTACTCTTAAGTCTATAGTTAGTTAGAAACTCAAATTTCAATCACTATATTGCCTTAATTTTCCAATCATAAAAAATGACAAAAATATAAATCTATTGTATCTCAATCTCACTTAACCATATCCACCAAGCTAACATAAGTGATGATTGGAAAGACAACAACTAGCATCTAAACACTTAGTTTTCAATGATATCTAGGGCTAAGAGATTCCACAAAATTTGAACAAATCACACATACACACTTGTGATTTGTATGGTTAGGTGTAGGAGACACTTACCACTCATCATTGGCATTGTTGTTGGGGAATTATGCTATGCACTAAGTGTTATTTATAATTATTTTATATAAAGATTCTTGAAGGAAGATAATGAACCATCGTTTAAAAATAATAATATTTTATTTAAGTTGCATTACAAGAATAAGCTGAAAGATGGTTTCTTCTTGCTAAGTTGATTTTCCACCTATAGATGATTCTACAAAACTTTATGATAGAACAAGAAAGAACTTGGATGTAGTACCCCAACAACTCAAAGTGGCATATATCCATCTAGATCCATACCATCTAGACTTCACTTTCATCCTTAACTAGGACAAGTAGCTATAATGGAGAGACCTAGAGGGCAACATTGTGTTGCAACTTGATTAGGTCATTATGTCAATGTTGATGGTAGCATTGATAAAATTGGGGCCTAAAGAAGCTACCCTAGAGTACTAAGTAACAAATCACCTTTCTAGAAATTATCAACGTATGGAGGTCCAACTTTGAAAGGATAAACTCATGAAGGTTTACCATGAAGCTTTCAAAGGAAAAGGATTCCACTCACATTGACATCATAGTTAGAAAAGGATAACAAAAAATATTCATCCTCACCATCTTCCTCATCATTTAGCTTTAAAAATGTAGAGGATGACTAGGATCAAAGTAGAAATAATTAAGGGTAAGATGGAGATGATAGAAGACCCCATCATAAAGATAGGAGAAAAGAACATAGACAAGGGTAACAAGAAAAGAACATTATCAAGAATGTGTAGTAGGTCACATCATAGTAGACATGTCCATTATAGGGACCATGATGAATGAGATGACTATGATGAATTATTATTTGCTACAAGGAGCATGATTAACCTTTATGAACCAATTGACATCTCCACTAGATATAATAAGAATAGTTGAAGGTTGATTAGATTGTGTGTATATACTTGTGATTCATATGGTTAGGTGTAGGGGACACTCATTACTCATCATCCATCTTCTTCAATCAATGTTAAAATTTCTACTTGTTTTATTAATGTGACAATTTTTGTTGCTTCTTCAAATGCAGATTTACAAACTTGTAAGAAAAAAATTATGATGCCTTCTTCTAGTAATGTTGATCCAACTAAGACATCTAATTTTGTTCTTCTTGATGATGTATATGAGTCATTAGTTGTTGATCTTTTATTACAATATCTGTTCATTCAAATTTTTGGTTACCTACCTTATAATCGAAGTTTTGTTTTGTAGTTAAATAATGTGATGAAAAAACATGACATCCAAGCCCTTCATGGCTAGTATTATTTTCATTTTTTCCTACTTGTTGAGTTAGGAAATGCTTCTATAGTGTAGTATGCCTTAGATATATCATCTTTTATGCATACAAATGGAATGTTGATCATGCCTAAGTAGGCTTTAGATCCTAATGTCCAATCTAAAGAAAATGCTAAAGTTTCATGTTTTGTTGAGTTATATAATCTTTCATTGATTTTTTAAAAATATAAATAAGAAATTGTTAGTCTTCTTAGTCCCATTAAGCATAACAAGTCTATTTCTACAACTTTTTATTTTTGTAAATTTTTTTTATTGAAATCAACCTTGTTAATCATAAAAAGAAATTGCTATTAGAAGAGGAGAAAATTCTTATATTTAGCTAAATACACATTATAATCTTTATAATTTTTACAGCTTTTATCCTTGTGAAGGACATTTCTTTAATGCTTGTCCTTTTTTGCTCAACAAAAAAAATTATGAAAAAAAATAAAATATGTGTTGAAGTTGAAGATAGAAAAAAAATATGAAATTGAAGATATGAAAAATCAAGTTACTATCAATGATAAGAATGATCAAACATTAATAAAGAATCTAGAGAAGAAATAAGCTCCTGTGTATAATTTTACTAGTACTAGAAAATGTATTAAGCAACCTAGCTAGATAGCTCATAAGCAAATTTTTGCTTGTCTAATAAGAATACTATTAACTCAAAGATTAAAACTAGTGTTGACATAATGATTATAGTTAATGGTGAAGATTCTTGACATAAGATCAATAACAAACAACAAGATGAAGATCTTCCGCAAGTGCTACCACTTTCTTACTTTGATACAAATATTGGTGTTAAGCCACATCTCTTTATCTTGAATCCTTTTACTATTGTAAGTTCAAATATGATTGTTGAAAAATGACGTAAATTTTATTAGGAGTGGAACCTTCCTCCCTACTAATAATTAATTTTCTTCACTTATTGGTTTTTTTTTTCAAAGTATCAATTGTAAGACTATACACATGAGTAGATAGTTCAATTTTTTCTTTCCATATATCTTTTTAGTGATATCTACTTAATGTCAAGGTTATGATGTTCTTTGATTTTTTTTGCCAACACTCACTTGAGTAGATAGTTCTAAAAATAAGAATTTTTTTCTTTTCCTATATTTTTTAGGATGTTTATGATGTTTACTCAATGTTAAGCTTGTGATGTACTCTAAATTTTCTTTGCTCATTATTGATATTTATTTTTGAGGTCTAACAACACCATTCCAAAATGGATTTCAGTCCTTTTATTCCTTAGTGATGTCGCAATCTCCTTATTTAAAGAGGAAAAGTGATAACATTTTTTCTTTAACAAAATAATGAGTTTACTACTTGAACCATCATTTTTGGCCACATGAAATGTATAAAATACACATTACTTCTATTCCATTTAAAGGATTTCAAGTGGCTATAGGTAAAATAATGTGCCTGTTTAAGGAACCATGCACCTCACTTCTAACAGTTGAAGATTCCCTAAAAATGGATGGAAAGATTGAAAATGTGAAAGAGAAAATGGGTGGGGAGATTGAAAACATGAAAGTCCATCAACCTCACTTCTAACGGTCAAAGATTCCATGAAAATGGATAGTGAGATTGAAAACGTGAAGGTGCAAAAAAGACTATGTAGGGAACCATGGCCAAGGAATCCAACTACAAAATGTTGACAAAACTCAAATATTAAGATTATAAATTGCATTGCAAACCTACAACAACATGAAAGTCATGAAATATCCAAGCAAGAGCCTCGGAGGTGTCATGGATGTAGTTAATAAAATGAAGACTAAGTGGGGAATAATGTAATAGCAACCAAAGCTAGTACACCCAAGTGAAGCCACCCAAACCATGTTATGAGCCTCTCCAATCTCAATGATCAAATCAGCCTTCATTTTCATGTTCTATTACTACATCTCTATGCACTAAATGCAAGATGCAATGGTGCCCATGATCCACACAAGATCATCAAAATTATGCAAAATATTTCTCTCTAGGGAAAACTAGGAGTAGATTTTTGGAGAATTGTGCTTAAGAATTTTGGTGAAATTTTATTTGTTTCAAGAAATGTACTATAGAGACTATATAGACAAGGTGACTTGAAAAAAATGAGCCTTTAATGACTCACAGTATTCAACAAGGTTAGCTAAATTTGTATTATAATAACTAGTTATTGGTTAATACACAAACACAACCATTTCAACAATCATAACAGCAAATACACATTTATGCTTAGTTTGCTTTATTATTACTAAGTTTATTTGGAGGTATCTAGGCCTTGGTGTTTCTAGAGACTAGCAAACACCTAAACTCAAGTTTAAAGAAATACCTTTGTTTCCCATGATCCTAGTCATGAGACCGAAGGAAACATTGGTGGTCTAGAAATGGTTGTAAACAAATATATACATGAAAAATAGTAAAAATTATGAAAGAATGAGAAATAGGTAAGAAAGGGAAAAGGTATTAAGAATTTGAAAGATATTAGAGAATAAAAAATGATTAAATTGTGTAAAAAGTATAAAAGAATGGGAAAGATATCAAAGAATGTAAAATACTAGTGAGAAATGTAAAAAGTATGACAAAAATTATAAACCAAAAATTATAAAATAAAAGAATTGAAATACACTCATCAATTCCTGATTCAAGATAAGGTACCTTCCCCATGACTAAACTCATGAGCAAGTGTTCTAGAAAATGGACTATAGATCATTAGGATCATGCACTCTAGGTTTTTTTATTTATCATCCTTAGTGATTTAGATTTTCATTTATTATTCCATGTAACATTAATGATAATAAAATTTTGATCATTTGGAGATACATATCTTTTTGGACTAGATGATATTCTTATTTTAGATGGTCTAGATATGATTTTTTTTTTGTTTATTCTTAATTTTAGGTTTTGAGTTTCCATGCTCACTATTTATTGTTGATGTGTGATCATGGTTTAGAATATCGTTTAGTAAGTTTTTAATTTGGGTCATTTTCTTGAGTTAGGAGTTAATATGTGAATTGGATATTTTCATGCATATTTTGGGTAGCTTTATGTTCTCATTTTTTAACCACTAGGTGTCTTTTAATTTAGTGACTATTGTTTTTTTTTTATCTTTTTGCATACATAATTATTCTTCACATTTGTTATGGGCTAGTGTAAGGATTGTGTTGACATTTTGAACTTTTGGTCTACAACTACATCCTTCTTCATTGTAAGTAATGCATGGAATTATTTGCATTTGCATGGCTCATGCTTATCTTCCTTGGAAATTTCCAAGGACAAGTTTCTCATTCCTAGCTTAACATCAATTGTGCTAAGTCACATTCTCCTCATAAACATAGGAAAGTTCCTGTTATCATTCTTCACATTAATCACAAGAAAAATTGCTAGATAAGACCACTCATTAATAGTGTTCACCACATCTTCTATCCATCCCAAAGGAATAGTGAATAATTGATTAAAAAGCTCTAGTCTTATGTTGCACTTTTTTAATGGTCGTATGTTTCATGTCTTGTATGTTTCTTGAGATATCAAGTTAACTTTAAAACCTGAATCTATTAGAGCTTTACATGATGAATTTTTAGCAATTTGTAAATAAATCAAAGTATTTTCAGAATCTATTATTTTTTAAGGAAGAGTTCTTTCTTTTATACAACTTAATGATGTATCAATTAGCATGATAGTTATAAGTTTTTGACTTGATTATTGTGGAAGCATGGTGATTGTAGAAGGATTTGTCATAGGAGGAACATGATTAGATGAATTCCTTGTTCTACTAGCCTTTTCTAGACTTGTCTTGAGAACATGTTTCTTAGATTTATCTTTATTATTGTTGATTTGATCCTCTTTTTTGTATATTAACTACCCTAGTAGTACTTTTCTATTGTGGTTGTAGTGGTAGTTCTCCTTACATGACTAGTGGCGGTACTAGTGATAATGGATTGGGAGCTTGGTATGAGGAACTAGGTGCTAGTTGGGATATGTAAGAACTAGGATCCATGAGTGAGGTAGTAGGTATGTGGTACGCTAGTGGATAGTAAGGAGAGAAAGTATGAACAAAAGTGTTTCGAAGAGAGATTGAACATTGTACATAGTATCCATAGGGATTAGGTTGTCTATTTGGATATTGTTACCTTGATGGTGGTATTACCCAAGGTTGTAGTTGTTTCCATTGTCATTGGTATTGCTCTTGTGGTTAAGCATAAGCCCCACTTGGATAGTATGATTGTTGATAGGGCTGTCTAGAATTACCTTGTGGATAAGATAATTGTTTGGGTATTTATTTCTTGACAAACTTTGAATTAAGTATGTATGCCCTAGACTCTTCTAAGTGGACCATAATAAGGCAACATCCTTTATGTTATTCATATTAACACTCTTTACATCCTTCATCATCTTTTGAATTGAAGTCTGTTACTTCCTCCATGACAATGACTTTTCCTCTTTTTTTTTTGTAATTTTCTCATCCATTATCTCTCTTCTTCTTTTTATCCTTACTTTTGTTTAAGGCTTTTTTAGTTATTTTCCCTACTATCTTCAATGCAATAGTAAACTTCTCATCCACTGAATTCATTTTCTCTACTTGTGTCATAATATAATTAGCTAATTTCTATATTATTAGAGTTTTTTGTTAGATCATATCTTCTAAGATTTCTTCTTTTTGTGATTCACATATCCTTACATTCATTTTTCTTATTGCTAGATCTCTGTTATATTCTTCTATTGATTCTCTTTTACTTAACTCTTCTTCTTCTTTCACCACTTAGTATTTGAGTCTTTGGATTTGATGAGCTTTCATTTTGGATAATTTACCTTGGCCATATATCCCAAAGGTTTCTCTTGACTTATTTCTTAGCCCACAAATGATATGTCATAGTTGTTTCCTTTGAGAAAATCTATGGCTTGGGCACCTATGTAATGAGAAATAGTACTTGCCCATTACTACATCAAGGGATTCATGTGTCTCTTATTTCCATCCTTGGATCATTTTCTTAAATTTAATACCTTGGAATAAGTTTGATGCTTTCATTAAAGAGTGCTAGGATGCTACTTCATCTTCAAATTGATTTTCGTTTTAATGATTTGTATCAACTCTTTGCTTCCTTTATGAGTTTTCTAAGAAATAACTTTAATTTTTGCCAATAATTTTTAATGTTTTTTTTAGGGCACAAGCATTGTGGAAGGCTTGAATATGATGTTGTGGATCTACATTGTATCTACCTTCAAGCGTTGGAATGTTGTTCATGTCTAGTTGCTTGATACAACTATCCCTTACATGCTAGGTACAAATGTGCATAGCTTTCCTAATGTTGATCATGTTACGAGGGGCTAACAAGGGTTCTTCATAATCTTCAAGTTCATAAGCTTTGTTGCAGTGATAACCCCTCTTATTCTCATGATGCTCTCTCAATTCATGTCTAATTCTTTTTGTCCTTTTATCATGGTTATCTTCCTTATCATCAAGATTCCTTCTTCTATATGCATGTTTCTCATGGTCTCTCCTTCTTCCCCCATCATCATCTCTCAGTCTTTGTTTTCTCTTATTAGAATTTGTGGATGAATGTGAGGAAGAAGATGAAGGAGTTGGAGAATGGTGCCAGCTAGTTCTCCTTCTATGACACCTTAATTCTTCTCTTTTGGATTCATTGGAGGTCTTAAGCCTTGAATTCTTCCTAGGTATGGAGTCTTTGTTATTCCTTCCTAGGGTTTTTGCAAGAGTTGAATGCAGTTTTGTTTTAACAAATATCTTCAATGTGGATGATTGATGTTTGGGAATGGGACCCATGAGTTTAATAAAATTTTTGAGTTTGAAATATAGCATCTTCATTTTCTTCTAAGACAACTATATTGAGATGCTTTCTTTCCTTTGTCATGTTTATACCTTACCTCCATGATGACATCCCTTCTTACTTGAGCTTCTGTTGACATGTATGGCTTGTTCATGTTTATGATGACTTGACAGACCTGCACATGGCTAAGGTTTGACCTCATAAGGGCTACTTAAAGCATTGATGGTGCTTAACGTTCAAGTGGTAAGATAATTTTGCCTTGTAGATCTCTCCATTTGAGTTGTTCATCCTAGTGAAAAATAAATGTAAAATTAGGAAAGTAAGGGTCAATATGAGCATAGAAAATCCTAGTTTGCATTGATGCATTCCAATCTTCTTCATTGTATTCCTTGTTATAACTTTCATGAAATTCAATAATAAGTGGAGATTTTTCTTTAGTTGTAGAAGCCATGTTAAGTATTGTTCTTTAGTTGTAGTAAGTGGAAAATTTTTCCTTTCCATATATTTTTTAAGATGATGTCTACTCCAAGTTAAGCTTGTGATGGACTCTAAATTTTATTTGCTCATTATTAATATTTCTTTTTGGGTCCAATACCACCTCTAAATGTATTTTAATCTTTTTTTTTTCTCAAAGTTTCCCCAAAAGTATTTTAATCGTTTTGTTTATGTTAGAGTTTGATGTAGTCACAAACTCTCTCCTTAACAAGAAGTACCAACTGTTTTACTAAACAAGGTAATGAAATGAGTTAACTACTTGAATCACTTGCTTTAGTTAAATTATTTTGAGTAGGAAGAGAACCATATAATTAAATTACTACAATAATTTTTGGCCACATGAAATGTATAAAATCCAAGCGACTTCCATTCCATTCCATTGAAAGGGTTTCATGTGACTATGGGTAAGGTAACGTGGCCGTTTCAAATACCATATACCAAAATGCAGGAAAAGCGTAACCTTTGACACTCCCAAAGGCAAATCCATTCAAATGCAATGTTTACCTTGCACGCGCCGTCCCAATCTTGCTGTACGTATGACCCAACCTTGGAGCCTCGTGATTTCTGTCTGTTTGTTTATTCATCCGTACTCCCTTGTTTTCTGTGGTCTGTTATGCCGATGACATGAATCTTAATTGCTTGCTGACCACAATGAAATGAATTTTTTTAATGCACAATGCAGACATCGATTTGAGAGCAGGAGAAAGATTTTAATGCACAATGCAGACATGATAACAAACAAGGCAAGAATAATACGAGGCAAGGCAAGGGACCATCTCAATGTATACATACAGATCCAGACAAAATTTCTACGAATGTCCGTCTGTATGCGCTCCGATTCCTACGCGAACAGTTCCGTCAAAATTTATTCCCCGACGCATAGGTACCGAGTGAACGTGGAAGAAATCAGCGAAAGCTGCAAGTACGACAAAGTGACAAAGACAAGACTCCAAAGGGACCATGGCCAAGGAATCCAGCCGCGGAATTTTGTGAAAACTCAAAGATTAAGATTAAAAGTTGCGTTGCAAACCTGCAGTAACGTCGATGTTGCAAGATATTCAAACAAGAGACTGGGAGGCTAAGGATTCAAACAAGAGCCTCGGAGGTTTCATGGATGCAGCCATGAAAATGAGGGCTAAGTTGGGAATAAGGCGGCAACAGCCAGAGGTGGTGCGACCAAGTGAAGCTACTCCAAACCACGTTTTGAGCCTCTCCAATCTCGATGACCAGATTAGCCTTCGTTTCCACGTTCCGTTCTTGCATTTCTACGCCCCAAATGCCAGCCGCGACGGTGCCCACGATCCACGCAAGGTCATCAGACACGGACTGAGCAAGGTGCTGGTTCCCTACTATCCATTTGCGGGGCGCCTCCGCCACGCCGACGACGGAAAACTCTGCGTCGACTGCACCGGTGAAGGACTTGTCTTCATCGCTGCAGAGGCCGATGCCCGTCTCACTGACTTCGGAGAGATCCGGCCACCGTTTCCGGGCTGGCAGGAGCTCCTTCACATACCGCCCGGCTGCGCCGCCATCACGGAAGCGCCGGTGCTAGTGATCCAGGTCACGCTCATGCGCTGCGGCGGTTTCGTGCTGGGCACGTGGATCAGCCACGTCATGTGCGACGCCACGGGCCTTGTTCAGTTCATGAACACGCTGGCACAGATATGCCGGGACGGAGAGTTCCGAAGCGTGAGCGTGGATCCCCCCGTTTGGAGGAGGCGCACGCTGCTGCCGCCTCGGAATCCGCCGCGGATGGACAGCAGCGCCTTCCTGCAGGCATTCGGCGGACCCGGATCATCCGATCCGAGGGCGCCGGCTGACGAGAGCGAGGACATGTGCGAGGAGTGTGTAGTGTTCACGCGTCGAGATATAGCGGGCCTACAGAGGCGCTTCGCCGGCGCTAAAACGTTCGAGTTGCTGAGCGCGTGCCTGTGGCGCAGCCGTACGCGGGCGCTGTACGCGTCTTTTTCTTCTTCTTCTTTGGACGAGACAACGGTGAGGTTGGTTTATGCGGTTAATGCACGGCCGTTGCTTCGGCAGCCACCGGTGCAGAGCGGGTATTACGGAAACGTGATTGCTTGGGCATGCGCTGCTGCCACCGCAGGCGAGCTGTGCAAGGCGTCCTTGGGAGAGGTGGCGCGTTGGATTGGGCGTGCCAAAGACGACGTGGACGAGGAGTACGTGAGATCTTCGATTGATGCTCCAGAGTTATTGGGACGGGCTCCCCTCGATTTGAAGGGAACTTACCTGTTGTCGGACATTCGGAAGAGTGGATTCGGTGACGTGGATTTTGGATGGGGAAAAGCCGTCTACGGAGGCATTGCTGCAGCCAGCCGGGCACCCTTTCCGGGACCGGGGACATGGCTGAACCTTGGCACCGACGGTGCTGTGGTGGGTGCTATGCGTCTTCCGCGGCACTGTATGCCTGTGTTCCTCCACGAGTTCTACACTACCATAGCGTCTGCTCCCCTTTCGTCGCTCTGAAAGTTTGACTTGATTTATTAGAAACCTGTAGCCATAGTAGTATATCTTTGTTCCATTACAGTATCTTTGCCACTAGATTGATGCTTTGTATTTCTACTTTTATGAAGCGCAGCCAGATCCTTGCTGCTTTTTAAAGTATGACTTTCCCAAACTTAAAAATGTTGTTGCTTTTCAACATCAGTCCGTGCACAAGTTTGATTCAAGGGTGAGATTTAATTTAGTTTATTCTTATTCCCAGGAGATACGCGTCCACGATTTAATTTAGTTTGTTCTTATTGGCCCGAGATAAGTGTTAGCGATTTAATTTAATTCGTTCGTATTCACCGGAGATCTGCGTTTTTTATGAAGGTGCGTTCCGAACGTGCTGAAAACACTAACACTTTGTCGATACCTGAGAAAAATACCTGATGAAAATGCATTTCATTTCTGAAAAAACATGATTTTCGTGCAACCGTAATACTATTATAAATTACAAGCTACGCAAGGTATCTGCCATAAATAAAACCATATCACTTTGTCAGAAATTTCATGAAACTATATCACTATGTTACAAATTAGTTTGTTGGTATACACCACAGATGTGATATGTTATATCCAGAAGGTACTGAAAACAATAACACGTTCCTAATACTTCAAAAATGCTTAATGAAAATGCATTGCATTTCATTTCATAAGAGACATGATTTTTCATGTGACCATATTACTATTATAAATTGCAAGCTATGTAAGAATGTGTATTTATAAAAGGTATCTGCCATAAATGAAACCATATCACTCTCAGAAATTTTATGAAACTATATCACTATGCTATAATTTGGTGCATTTATAATAGATATTATATAAATTTATAAGTAATAGTGTTGATGCATAAAAAATGGTCACATTGGGAAAACTCGTTTAAGAAACTATTGCTTAGGGGCCTCTTATATGGGTATGGAAACCAGAATAGTCTCCGCTGGTAAAGACAATGTGGTGTTTTAATAGACATAAAATATGACGTTTAATGATGCAGATAAATTAAATAATTTTAACAAGGAAACAAAAATAATAGTTTAAAATAACTTTGGCAAGAAAATAACGGTTCATCAAAAATAACTTTGACAGAAAACTTAAATCAAATAACTGTCCATTAACAAGTTTAGAGAGCAAAAGCCTAATAACTTAAAGAGGGATTAACATGAGCTTGAAACATAAACAAAAGTATTGTGTTTAAAACACACAACAGAGATTAAAGATCTCAACTGTTTTTTAGAAAAAAATATTATAAAAGGGGTTACAACAAAGATTTAGCTCAATATAGAGCCCTAGATCTTGTCTGCAACCCAGATGACCTCTTGTACAATCTAGTTCACCAATGCCTTCAAAAGGCACACCTTCTCCAACAAGTCTACAACTTCTCCTTTCTTGACTTGTTCACAGCCTTTGATCCGACTACTTCTGGAAGCACCAACAAAACAAGCTCATAAAGAAATTAAAAAAAAAAAAAGTTGAAATTTCACCTCTCTGACCAACGAATGAAACCCCCTGCATCGGAAAGGCTTTATCATTTCGTCATCTTCCTCCCCTGGTATGCTGCCTCAACTTTTGACTCTTGACCTCCGTTCGAACCTGCACATATAACCAGAAAAGTTGCAAGCCAAACCGTAGCAAAAGGAGACAGAGAATATTAAACGTTTTTATTTTATTGAACACAACATTTTACAATGCTCATTACACCAACAAATACGGTTATTAACTACATACTCACGTTCTCTTTCCATTCAGTTCCAAGCTCGAAACATAAACAAAAGTAGCACGTTAAAGTGCATGGACCGCAGTAGTATGAGAAGATGCCAATCTTGGCAAATACAGAAAAACAGAAATCGGATAAGGAGGAAGTGGAACTATGGAAATATATACCGTTTATAAAAGATAAACCTTGACTTTTCAATTCACCTAGGAGGCCCAGACGGGACAAAACTCTACTTTGTTTTTGGCAGGCTCCGCAGAGACAGAGTGCCGGCATGGCCAAAACAAAATTGATACGTAACTGTAGTTGCAGAGAATGCACTTTCCCTCTCTGGGACTGGTCCGCCCTCCTTTGCAAAGCGCTCGATGAAAGCTAACTATAAACATTTCCTTAGAACACAAGAATAGAAATTTCTAGTCATACAAAGCAACGTAAATATAACTACCGTGATTCTCATAAAGAAAATAAATTAGAAAACTCAAACGTACTGCAATGCAAGAGCATAACGAGGTTCTTCTTGGACAGCATACCGCACCAGGGATGATTCGTGTGCGAAAAAAGATCGGATTGAATGCCGGAAAGGATGAAGGAATTAATGACCAATAATAATTAGGCATCGGCAGGGTTGATCTAGTGGTGTCCATTAACGTAGCTCTGGCCTACTGGAGACTTGGACGACTGGGGCAGATGAGGCAGACAACAAGCCAATGGGAGGTGGAGCTAACGCGCGGCGGCAGAACCAAAATCACGACGGTGCCAACTGCAGGACCTGTAAAACAGTTTACCAGCCACACCACCCACGCCAAACACAAAATCTCATAACAACAACATTAACACTTGCAGACCCTACTGCAGCATAGAACAACCAAGCAAGCAATAAAAACAAGCAATTCCTCGCAGATCCACAACACGAACAGCTATCCTGGAACATTTTATCTAAAACATGCTGATGCTGGACCACATGCTGATGCTGGACCACGTAGCCTGCTGTTGATAGAAAGACACTTAATGACAGTAACAGAGACATGTTGCAACAAGTGTCTGGACCGCCGTTCATTTTATTGCTTCATATTAAGAAGACTGGCAACAATTTTTGCAGCTGAGAATTCCTCCCAACCTGATTTCTCATAGGAGTTGGGTTCATGCGTCAGTAGATGTACAGCGATGGTATCCAAAGCATCACCAGAAAGTTGCAGATTCTACTCATACATGCAGGATTTCAAAGCCAGTATGCCAATAAACACTTTGAGGGAAAAAACATAAAAAGGAAACATTGTTTTAAAATGCAATATTAATGGAAGTAGCAACCCATGATTTTAGTGTATTTATTTAATTTAATGTGTTGGCAAAATGTAATAAGAGATTCAGTGAAGCTTTAACATCATATTATATTTTCAATGAAGCTTTAACATCATATTATATTTTCAATCCATTACTTTATCTAAGATACTACCTAAACAATTTGCATGGTGTTAAAAGCTATAGGACTTTTAATTTTCATGGGATTAATACTTATTAGTCATGACAAATATTGATGGATAATAATAATTCTCTTATAACAACAAATAATTTAAAGATTGCATGATACCTCTCATTGAAAGTACCCCTACTTATAATGTAATTTGTTTTAAATACAGTAGTGGCTTCAAATTGTGAAACTATATCGTAATGATTAAACTAATTAATCATGGCAGCATGTCTAACATGAGTGATGTTGGCATCAACAAATAAATATTATATAAATTTATAAATAATACAAACTCTTTATAACCTTACATTTTAAAACTCTTTCTAAAACTGTTTTCCGTTCTTCATATTTTAACGTTCTTATCTCCATTGCTTTTCAACATCCATCAATGCACAAGTTTGATTTGAGGCTGAGACTTAATTTAGTTTGTTAACTTCAACTTCAATTACAATATTACCAAGAAAATCACGGCCATTTAAATGCATGGATTATTTTCTCTATAACGCTTGTGATCCTTTTTATTAATAAAAGTCTTCTTGCCTGGATAAAATTTTCGCGTTTTGTGTATTGAAATGCGTTTCAAAACGCGCGGAAACGTCCCGACGCCGGATGCCATGGTCACAAAAAACAAGTATATCACCTCTGATTCTGTTTCTGACATGTGCAACATGAAAGAAAGGAAATTTCAACGTTGGCGTAGTTACTCTACTGCTTTTAACCGTTCGCGACCGTTAATAGGGGAAAATTTCAGACATAACAAAAAGCAGTTGGTTTACGTGGATCCGTAGAGGATAAACAATGAACTATTTTACTCAGTCAAACGCTTACGCGCTTTCTTAAAATTTACCTCTTCGTTGACACGTGTCGGATGTCAACCAGTCAACTTGGGGACCCCATAATCCCATCACCCCATAAACCCTTAAACTTTGGCATAAATGCCGTAGGACGGAGACGGATGACATTTGAAACTTGGGGTCCCATGTGACATTGTCTTCAACTTTTAGGGACGACTGGGAAGGCCCCCACTTATTGATACTCTTTAGGATATAAATCATGACCCACGGGGTTAGAGAGTTACAATGTCATAGATACAGCAATTGAAAGCGGCGGAAGTAGGTAACGCTAGAGCCGTTAGACGTTAGGGTTTTCGTGTACAAATAGCCCAAAATTGACCTAGAACTATTGGAGTGTTGCATGTACCCTAAGTTCAGATACATAGGTGAGTCTATTTTCAGAAAGCCTAACAAAGACCTAGAGTCGTTAGACGTTAGGGTTTTCGTGTACAAATAGCCCAAAATTGACGGAGAACTATCGGAGTGCTGCAGGTACCCTAAGTTCAGATACATAGGTGAGTCTATTTTCAGAAAGCCTAACAAAGACCTAGAGTCGTTAGACGTTAGGGTTTTCGTGTACAAATAGCCCAAAATTGACGGAGAACTATCGGAGTGCTGCAGGTACCCTAAGTTCAGATACATAGGTGAGTCTATTTTCAGAAAGCCTAACAAAGAGAGTTCCAAAGGTGCCCAATGACGTCCACTTTCTTCCTATGATACTGGTACGCCCCTCTCTTTTATGTTAGTCTTTAGGCTATAAATTTTGTTAGCAAGGAATGTTAGACATGGCAATTATGCCTACCGAACATGGTAGACATTATAACTGCCAACACAATCTCTCATAGTCAACCACAACTAACTCCCATAGAAATTTAAAACCCTATAGCTGGGCCTCTTTACGATGAGCCCCTATGATAGGGTGAGTGACTTGAGTTCAAGAGGGTGGATCTCATGGGTATGGCAACGGGAATTATTTCATTAATCAAACATTAGCTCATTAGTCTTAGACCAAAAGGGTTGAATCATCTTAACATGAGTGAGCCATAGGGGAGGTTGTCACTGTTCAGGGTGTGTTTTCATACCTCACCCCATCGACCTATGGGTTTCACTATTAGGGATTTTCACACCCAGGGATCTATGCACCTAAGAATTTTTCTTCCCATATAGATACCCATAAAATGCTACTCCCTAGACAGTCATCCCATCAATGGCTTTAGTTGAAAGTATGTATGTCAATTGATTTTCTAAAATAAGTTCAACCAATTTGCCTCTTCATTTCCTAAGCCTAATATTTGTAGATTAGAAATCGATAAAAAAGGTTAATTTATAAACTAGAAATATGAAAAAAAATTTATGCTTAAAAATGTAAAATTGTAAATAGAAAAAAATAAAATTAAAAGAAAAAAAAGACATCCTTTGTTGCTTTATGGGTATTTTAAAAACAAGATGTCATAAAAATAACAAACACATATCTAGCAAGCATCTAGAAATAGTATGTATCAAAAAATAATTTGCAAGCATCTACAACTTAAGGATTACAATAATCTTTGGTGAAATGAAATGAATCTAAATGAAGCATTATTACATCTAAAGACCCATAGGATCTATTGGATGGATATTACATTTTCATAAAAAATAAAGAGACTCTACAAACTCACCAAGCACCAATGGGATTGTCAAAAACAAATCATGCAGGTTTTTTGTTGTAACATTATAATGATATCTTAAATAGCTAGTCACAACACAAGAAAGAGACATATATAACTTATCTTTAAGGGCTTTTGATCTACACAACCTATAAATGTGCTCTTTTCACGAGAGTTAAATCCATCTTCCACTTTCAATTATAAGATGATAAGAAATTAAGTGAGACTTCCTAACAACATTCATATACTTAAATGCAATAGCAACTGAGAGATAGTGAGCTTCTATATTTAGTTTATTAAATTTAATTTGGTGTAAAGAAAATTATTTTTTACCCTCCATATTAGACCATATATGTGTTAAAATCTTTGCTTAACAAGTTGGTAAATATCCTCAAGATTTTGCTTCACATCTTCCTAAGAGATATGTCATTTTCTTAAGGATTGCATCCCCTAAAAATACTAAGCATTGTCTCATGAACCCTTAAGAATTGCTTTAGAGAATTTGTCTTGGCTTGAGATATGCAAGCTATAAGTATATGTAATAAATCGACACAAGGCTTTTGCTCTTAAAGGTAATAAGTTACATTTACATAATAACATTGAGTAAGGTGTTTGTATCTTCATTTGATGAGTAGTGAATACATCTTATGCCCAACCATACAAATCACTAGCATTCACTCAACGAT
This sequence comes from Gnetum montanum, assembly GCA_015680685.1. NCBI lineage: Eukaryota > Viridiplantae > Streptophyta > Gnetopsida > Gnetales > Gnetaceae > Gnetum > Gnetum montanum. Next base: position 1,175,399 of record MNCI01028249.1, read on the forward strand.
CTGATCAAATTCCAAAGACTTTAGGTTTCCAAGTACACTAGTTTTAGGAGGTGAATCTAATCGGTGCAATCATTGCCTTCCCAGTTCCACTCGTGAAGTGCAAGTGTATGGTTAAGTGTAATTGAGGCATATGATTTTTATCATTTTTATATTTTATAAATTAAGTTACCTAATGAACAAGAATAAAGAATAAAATAATTTAATGTTTAACTATTCTAATAACTAGCTATCACTTAACTAATCTTAACATAAGCATCTATTCCCACTTGCCATACACATCTTGAATACATTATAACGCTATTGGATTACCAAACGTTAAGCGTTACTGGGATTACCAAGTGGTCGTACTTATGTGTGCTATTTAACCAATATTAGTTAATTACTTAAAAACATTAAAGTAAATTTATTGAAAATCAAATGCATAAGTAAATAATTAATCTAGTCCAAGTGCTACAAGGTTTATCAGAAAGTGCTTAGGTACAATAGTGCTTGAATAAAGATCTATATACTCTTTGATTTCTATTATGGGTACTCAAAAAATATTCTAACTCTTAAATGAAAAAATTGCAAGCACTTCGCTATAACTATGAAAAGATTGTCATGAATGTAGAGGGTAGGTGCACATTTATAGGTAGAAACAAGGTGCCTTATCGATGGGTACACGTTAATGGGTCAAACCCTATGTCAATGGGATCACATTGATAGGGTCATGTCGATGTGGCCCAATGATTGACTCATCATCATCTTTAACTCATTGAGAAGAAAAGGTTTTTACACTCTTTCAATATCCTTCCAAAGTTTAGCACTCAATGTAGGTCCCCAAACAATGCATTCATGCAATACAATAGGATAGATGATAGTCTAAAAATTTTATTTTCTAACCATCCAGGCCTAGAGTCCTAAATCCTTACACTTGTTTTTGAAAGCATACAAAACTTTAAAATCTCTTGCTATTTTTTTGATGCACTTCCTCACATGTAATTATCCATATATATAAGACACAAATATTTAAAAGAATTTACTATGTGCATACTGGTACTTCAAAAATGGTAGTCATAATAAATATTTCTTATACCCTAAATTATTAATTCAATTTTATCTAAATTCACTTAATAACCAGATGAAGAACAATAATTTTTCAAAATTTGCAACATATTTTGGGCCTTGTTGATGGGGCATAGTCGACAAGGCCTAGTTATCGGGACCTTGTTATATGGACCTTGTTATCAAGGCTAAGATATTGGAGCCAACCAAAATGTTCACTTTTTATCATATATTCCAGCCAACCGATGATTCATTAATAGTGAATAGCATACTCGTTTTGTCCAAGGTAGATACATTTTAGACAATTGGCTATTTCTATTGAAGGTATATATTAGGCCTATTCTTTAGATCAAAAAGCTATTCTTCTTCAAATTGAATTTGTCAAAGCTTATAATAAGCTTGATTGGTTTTTTTAAGAAGCATTATTAGGAATTACTTTTGAGAATCACATTAATATGTAATGAGACTTGATATGTAATGTAGCAGAGTCATTGGGACATAATAAAGCATCAATTTGTCAAGTATATCAGTTGGTTGAGATATCACATATGTTATATCATAGATGTTACATCACATTTGTGTTGTAGCATCCCTATTAGTGCATCTCAATTGGTTGCTACATTGTAGATGCTATATCACATCTACTATAACTTAGCTACATTGACATATCCCTATTGACATAGCCAAATGCATTAATGCATCCCCATTGACATAATGCCTATATTTACCTATAAATATGCAAGAGCCCACCATGTATTTGACACTATTTTGGTCAATAATGTAGTTAAAATCTTGTAGTTTTATTCTATAATCTTAGAAAATAGTCAATGAATCCCCATGGTGTGGATATGAGTGAGTTGTACAATCTATTATTTGAGTGGCATTGTACTTGGACACATTCCATGAATAATAATAAGATCAAGGTTGATTCATATTCATTGTAGCACTTTGACTTAGAATAGATCTACTTTTAATGAAATTTACTTTTTATGTACTTATTTAATATTTACATTTTCATGAATGTCAATCAATTAGTAGAATGAGTGTGACTAGTTTTGAGCATAAAAACATATTTGCATGGTAATCGCGTCAGTGCTATTGTTTCTTTTTCCTAGTAGCATAACACTTTGTAATCCCAGTAGTGGGTACATGAGTTCAAGATTTGTATGGAAAGCTGGGATGGATATTCATTTTCCTTACGATAGTTTTAGATTTAATCTTATTATTAATTAGATTAATTAATTAATTTCTATATTATTATTCAATTACTTTAAGGGCTACACAACATCAATAATCATATGCCTCACTTTGGACCAAACCATATGTGATAAAGCTACCACTAGTCTAAGTGAGAACATAGCAATGTGTGATCAATTTTTAACAATCTAGATACCAAACTAGTCCCATCCATAAAATTTGAGCAAATTGTGTGTGAACACTTATGATTTGTATAGTTAGGTGTAGGGGATACATACTGCTCATCATTGGTGCTGTTGTCCAAGATGGTAATAGTGATCTAGATTAGATATATTATAAATAATTATTGAAAAGGCATTAATGATTTATCTTTTATGAAATATTAATATTTTAAGTTCTATACACATTATTAATTAAAAACATGTCTCCTTCACATAGGTCCTATAGTCCATCACATGATGAGAACACTGATAGTAGCAACGATAAGATTTATAGTGAAGAGAATTGGAGTAAAATACTACAAGAAAGAGTTTCATATGCTAATTTTGATCCTTAGTATATTCAAGGATTATGTTCAAATATTGAGGATACCACTAAGCGGGATGGAATAAATCCTAGATCAAGGAGGGCCTCAAGGCCTAGGACCTTGTCGAAACCTAGAAGAGATGAATTAAGGCACCATAGGGAAAAATATAGAAGCCATGGTGATTCTACCAGTTCATCATCTTTCTCTTCCTCTTTAATTTCTAGTTCTAATGAAGATGAACATAGGTATGAAAATAGAGCTCTAGTAAAGGATCACAATAGAGATAGAAATGGAAATCAAAGACAAGGTACAAGGTATCAAATGAAGCATAGTTGAGATCATCATAATTAGATGAACAGAAATAGAGATTATCACCATGACATTTTTGATGATGATGAACCCTTATTGACTTCTAGAAGAATGATACAAATCAAGGAGGTAGTTAGAATACCTCATATGCATCAAAGGTAAAGCCACATCAAATGAATTGATATGAATAACATTTCTAAATTTAAGTGAGGTTATAATTCTGATCTATAACATCATTTACAAGCCTTCCATGATGCTTGCACCTTACAAAATATCAAAAGTAAGTGGAAAATGCTTAAGATCTTTCTAGGACACTAATAGAAGAAGCTAAAAGTTGGTATAGATCATTGGAACTAGATTCAATCCATCAATGGTCCATAATGCTTGAGCTCTTCAACAAAAAATACCAAACCTATTCAAGAATGTTCAATATAAGAAAATAAATTTAGGCATGGAAGTAAGAGAATCATGAATCCTTGGATGTATCCTTAGATAGATACTATGCTCTATTACATAGATGTCGAAGCCATGGATTTTCTCAAAAAGAGTAGCTTCTCCATATCATTGATGGGATTTGTAACAAAACAAGGGAGATCCTTAGGATCTATGCCCAAGGAAAATTATCAAAGTTAAGAGTCCATCAGATACAAAGGCCAATTGAATAGATGAAAAAAAGAAGAAGGGCTGTGTAAAAGGAAGAGTGTAGAGAAATATAATTGGGATAGAACTCTTCATGAGAGAGGTTTATATTTATGATTAGAAAAAAGTGGTAGCTCTTGTTGAGTTTATTTTACAAAAACCTTACCAATAAAAAAGTCCATTGTTGAGATTAAAGTAGGGGTAGATAAGATGTGGGAGTTGATGAATGAAAAAGTTACAACCAACTTGAAAATCATAGAGGAGACATTAAAGAAAATAGGATCATGTGATCAAAACAAGAAGAGAAAAAAGAATAAGAAAATAGGTAAGGACACTTATTGACAAAAATAGAAAATAGTTGTAGTAGAAGAGGTTGCATACTTAGCAATAAATCAAATTTTTTTACAAGCACGATATGGTCTCTATGATATTACATCTACGATATCATAGCTCATCATATGTCATAGTTGATGCAATGTCTTAGGATTTGTGCATCCCTATAAATATTGATACTTGGTTGCACCAACAACAATAATTTCATTACATAGATATCCAAGCGATGGATTTTCTCAAAAAGAGTAGCTTCTCCACATCATTGATGGGATTTGTAACAAAACAAGGAAGACCCTTAGGATCTATGCCCAAGAAAAATTATCAAAGTTAAGAGCCCATTAGATACAAAGGGTAATCAAATAGATGACAAAAGAAGAAGAAGAGCTGTGTAAAAGGAAAAGTTTAGAGAAATATAATAAGGATCCAACTCTTCATGCGAAAGAGGTTCATATTCATGATTAGAAAAAAGAGGTAGCTCTTGTTGAGTTGATTTTAGAGAAAACCTTACCAATACAAAAGTCCATTTTTGAGATTAAAGCAAGGATAGATAAGATGTGGGAGTTGATGAATGAAAAATTTACAACCAACTTGAAAGTCATCAAGGAGAAGATAAAGCAAATAGGATCAAGTGATCAAAACAAGAAGAGAAAAAGAACAAGGAAACAAGTAAGGATACTTATTAGTAAAAATAGAAAATAGCTATAGTAGAAGAGGTTGTATACTCAGTGATAAATTCATTTTTTTCACAAGCACAATATTGTATCTATGATATCATAGCTCATCCTATGTCATCACTGATGCAATATCTCAGGATCTATGCATCCCTATAAATACTAACACTTGGTCACACCAACAACAATAATTTCATTACATAGATGTCCCAGCAATGGATTTTCTCAAAAATAGTAGCTTCTCCACATTGTTAAAGGGATTTGTAATAAAAATAGAAAGACCCTTAGGATCTATGCCCAAGGAAAATTATCAAAGTTACGAGCCCATTAGATACAAAGGCTAATTGAATAGATGAAAAAAGAAGAAGAAGAGTTACGTAAAAGGAAGAGTGTAGAGGAATATAACTAGGACCCAACTCTTCAAAAGAAAGAGGTTCATATTTATGATTAGAAAAAAGAGGTAGCTCTTGTTGAGTTGATTTTATAGAAAACCTTACCAATACAAAAGTCCATTGTTGAGATAAAAGAGGTAGCTCTTGTTGAGTTGATTTTATAGAAAACCTTACCAATACAAAAGTCCATTGTTGAGATTAAAGAAAGGGTAGATAAGATGTGGGAGTTGATGAATGAAAAAGTTACAACCAACTTGAAAATCATAGAGGAGAAGATAAAGAAAATAGGATCAAGTGATCAAAACAAGGAGAGAAAAAAGAACAAGGAAATAGGTAAGGGAACTTATTAACAAAAATGGAAAATAGTTGTAGTAGAAGAGGTTGCATACTTAGTGATAAATCCAATTTTTTTCCAAGCACGATGTTGTATCTACGAAATTGCATCTTCAATATCGTAGCTCATCCTATGTCACTATTGATGCCATGTATCAGGATCTATGCATCCCTATAAATACCAACAGTTAGTCATACCAACAAAAATAATTTCATTAAACCCTTATCAAGACTCTTGTATTTTATTTTCATGGTTAGTAATGGAGTGAATGCTTGTAGTGTGATGTTTAGTAGTTGTACAATGTTTTTATTCAAGTGTATTATACTTGGGAATCATTCATGTTTGGAAATAAAGATCAGGATTACTTTTCATCATTGTAGAATTCCCTTAGTTCTTTTGTTTTACTTAGCTTAACTTTCATGTTTACTTTAGCTTAACTCTTTACATTTCCAAGTACTCTACTTTACATGCTTATTAGTAAAGTGGAATGAGTACAATTGGTTTTAGGTGTTTAAGTATAATTGTTTGGTAACCCAGTAGTGATTTTGCTTAATTTGCTTAATAGTGAACCACTTGGTAATCCTAGTAACAACTACATGAGTCCAAAATGTTACTAGTAAGCCAGGACTAGATACTCATCATTATAGGCTAGCATAGATTTATATTTCCGTTATTACTTAGAATTAGATTTTAATCTCACTTTTATTATGTTTGCAACTAGGAGTATTATGAGCCTAACAACATCAACATATCTTATGTGTCATTGAGAGTTAACCATACACTTGAACTTCACTAACTCAAAGTTGAAAAACAATGATCATGAACTTATTATCAACTCCTAGCATACTTACATTGTCCATTAATGGATTATGATCTAGTTGCATGCATGCACTTGTGACTTGTATGATGGAGTGTTCGAATATCCTATTGCTTATCATTGGTGTTATTGCTGGGGATGTATTAATATTTGTTTAGTAGTTAATCTTATAGAGTTCGTTGTATCAAAAATCACAAAGTTTATTTTTCACATCTTTAACTAATATTAATAACATACACACATACTAAAGAGCATCAAAACATAAAACATGGCTTCTACACTCAAGGAACAACCATTACCTATCAAGGAAACTTAGAAAATTCATGACAACAGATATGATGAAGAAGACTAGAGCATACCTATGTAGACTAGAATTTCATATGTTGATATAGATCCATATTATCCTAACTTCAATTCATCTTCCATTAGGATGAACAATTGAGATGGACAAATTTGTAGGGCAACATACTTTTGCCTCCTAAATGTTTAGAACCATCAATGTTGTAGGCAACCTTAATGAGGTTGAACCTTGGCCATGCACAAGAAGGATATCATTTTACTAAACACATGACTAGGCAATATCAACCCATAGAAGTGCAAGTAAAGAGGGATGATGCCATGAAGATAAGAAATAAGAATAAGAAAGAAAAGAAAGAAATCCATAATTTTGTCCTAGAGAAAATCAATGATGTTACATTCATAATGAAAAAAATCCACCAAAACCATGAATCCCATTCATAGGCACCTAACATTCATCTAGAGGAGCTTGTTGAAAAAAAATAATTGTATTCATTCCTTATGGAAACACTTAGGAGAGATGTAGAAGACTCCAAACATAAGTGTAGCTCATGGCCTAGATCTACTATAGAACCACAAGAGAATGAATCATGAAGTCACCAAAGGAGAACTAGCAGACATTATCTTCAATTGCTTTCTCTTCTTTCTCATTATCATTAGTGGAATCCAACAAGAGGGAATAAAGAATCAGAGACTATGATAGGAAAATATATAGGGATCATAAGAGACATGAATATTAAAGAAGGTATCTTGATGAAGAGGAAGATGATTATGAACAATAAAGAAACAAAATTAGGCATGAAGAAAAAGAGTGACACTATGGGCATTAAAGGGATCAAAACTACAACTAAAACTATGAACCCAACAATCATGAAGAAATTCTCATGGCCACTTGCAATATAAATAATAGTAGAGAAGCAGTGTATATCCCTACTAGGAACGTAAGGGATAGTTGCATCAAGCAATTGGACATGAATAATATTCCAAAATTTGAAGGTGGATATCATGTGGATCTACAACACCATCTTTAAGAATTTCACAATTCCTGTGCCCTTCAAAATATCAAGAGTGATTGGTAGAAGTTAAATTTATTTCCCAAGACTCTCATTGAGAAAGCAAAAGGATGGTACTAGCCCTTAGAACTAGAATCGATCCTGAGATGAAGTACCATGCTAGAGCTCTTCAATGATAAGTATCAAATCTATTAGAGAGTGTTTAATCTAAGAAAAAAATCCAAGGATATAAGTAAGGGATACATGAATTCCTTGATGTGATAATGGTAGATATTATTCTTTACTATATAGATGTCCAAGTCATGAATTGTTGTAAATGGAATAAATAAAGCATATTGTTGATGGGTTAAAGAAAAAGAATAGAGAAACTCTTTAGGTATATGTCCAAGAAAGATTATTATAAATGATAGCCCATTAAATTCAAAGGTTGATAGAACAAGTGGCCAAAGAAGAAGAAGAATTAACGAAAAGGGAAATCAACTAAGAAACACAATCGAGATCCTACAATTAGGAAAAGTGATATTAGAATGTGTGAAAGATAAGAAGATAAAAATTTAGAGGATGTCATTCAAAATAAGACTCTATCCATTCAAAAATTAGTTAATGATATAGCAAAAATGGTAGAGAAAATGTGGAACTTAGTAGATGAGAAATTTGCTAATGCACTTAAGATAGTAGAGGAAAAGACTGAACAAGCATTAAACAAGAGCAAAGACAAGAAGAAAAGAAGAGATCATGAACAAAGAAATTATAAATATAAAGGAAAAGTTATTGTAGTTGAGGAATGTATAGCCTCTAGTTTAAAAGATGAAGAAGGCTACAAAGTGGATTAATATGAACATCCTAAGAGATGTTGTCTTGTCATGGTCCACTTACAAGAGTATGGGGCATATGCACTCAATCTGAGATTTATTAAGAAGCAAATGCCAAGAGGATTATCTTATCCACAAGGTAATCTTAGACAACCCTTTCAACCATCGTACTATCCAAGAAAAGCCTATCGTTAATCAAAAGAGCAATACTAGTAGTAGTGGCAATAACCATAAGCATGGGAAATAGCATTGCCAATGCAAAAATATCCATATAGGCAACTTGATCCTTATGGATATTATGTGAAACATCCAATATCTCCTAGAAATGCTTCAGTCCAAGCTTCTTCCCATTACTATCCACCAAAGTATTATAGACACACTACTGCAAGAATGAATCCTAATTCCAATGCACATCAACCAATAGCTAGCTCATCAACTCAACCTTCTAATTCTCTACCACTAGTATCACCATTAATCATGCAATGAGAACTACTAACATAGTAATAGTAGAAGAATGCTACCAGGGTAGTAAACATGCAAGAGGATGTGATAATGAATGAATCTTGATCCAAGAAATGTTCATTTTTCAAAACAAGTCCAGAAAGGGTTGAAAGAATGAGAACTTCACCTATGTCAACCTCATCCATGCACATTCCTTAAGGAAATATTAGGCTTCCAAATTTTACTAATTCAAATTTGACTATTGTTATGCTCAATAAAACCATTACATACTAGATCTAGGTAGGATCACTTCCCAAGAAGAGAATTGATCCATGAAGTTCCTTAGTACATCTCCAAATTGTAGGTCCTAAACCATGTAAAGCTCTACTAGGTATTGGGTCAAGAGTAAACCTAATTTAACAAGATATGTACAAAGCTTGGAATCTTCCTTCATTAAAGAAAAGAAATATATTATTAAAGATTGCAAACTAGTTAATCATTATTTCACTTGGATAGGTGGATGATGTCATCACCATCATAAGTGGCTAGTTCTACCTTATTAACTTCTTGGTAATACACATGGGAAAAAATCAAGGAGAATTTTCTATATCATGGGAGGAGCATGGCTTGGCACCATGGATGCGAAGCTAGGAATTAGAGACTTGTCCTTGAAAATTTCCAAGGAAGATGAAGGTAGAATCATATAGAGACACCAAGTTCCATGTATCGCATACAATGATAATAGATGAAACTGTGTGTAGAAAATCTAGGTTATCAAATAAGAAATCAACATAACATGTAATCAATGTGTAGAAGATATGTATATTCAACAATGCTTGTATGTAGCAGCCACCAAAAAAGAAGATACCTAGTGATTGATTATTGAAAAAAAGATAGAGTCCAATATATACTTGGAACCATCCAATTGAATTATAAGTGCATATGTTGAAGAAAAAAATAAGTTAGAGTAATTAAGGAGGAAACACCCTTATGTCACTCACACCAAGAAGAAGACATCGAATGGGAACAATTAGAAATCCTAGAAAAATTTGAAACAGAACCTTTAGAGTTAAAAGTCCTATAGGAAGCATGATAATATGATTTTTAAAATAATAAGAAATTGGTAATTTTTAATGCCAATCTTGATAAAGAATAGGAGAGAAGATTATCGGAAGTGATGAATTAATGGTCTATAGCATTCGCATGGTCCTATGATGAAATAATAGGCATTAACCCAGGTACATGCCAACATAGAATTTATATAGATCTAGTTGTTAGACAACGTGGCCAACCTCAAAGAAGACTAAATCCTAAACTTCGGAAAGTGATAAAATAGGGATTGGAAGAATTATTGAAAGTAGGATTCATCTATCTAATCATAGATAGTTAATGGGTTAGTTACTTAGTCATTATCCCAAAGAAAGATGGTAAGTGGAGGATCTACATTGAATTCTAATTGCTAAACTCAGCAACATTCAAGGATCATTTTCCTTTACTAGTTGTTAACCAAGTACTTGACACCATTTTAGGACATAAGTACTATAGTTTTCTTGATAGGTACAGTGGGTATAATCAAAGATACATTACATCATAAGATCAAGAGAAGACCACAATCACTAGTCCTTGGTGGAGCCTATAAGTAGATGTGCTTTGGCTTGTGTAATGTGCCCACTACTATCCAAAGGCTAGTACTAAGTATCTTTTAAAAATAGATTGGTAATGGAGTGGAACTATTCATGGATGATTGTTTCACTTATGAGCTAGATTTTAAATAAGAATTAGACTAATTAGAGCAAGTTTTAAAAAGATGTGTTGAAATCAATCTGAAGCTCAATTGGCAAAAGAGCCATTTAATGGTCCAATATGGGATTGTATTGGGACATAAAGTATCATAGAGAGGAATAGAGATAGATTTAGATAAGATAAGAGTAATTAAAAATATCACATAGAGGCCTCAAATTGTTCAGGATGTTAGATTATTCCTTGGACACAAAGGATATTATAGAAGATTTATTAAAATTTTTTCAAAAAATAGCAAAGCCACTCATGAAACTAACAAAGAAACATGCTCTATTCCAATGGATAGAGTAATGTGTGAAGGCATTCAAGATACTAAAATAGTAGCTAATACATATACTAATCCTTCAAGCTCCAAATTGGTCTAAGCCCTTCCACATTATGATAGATGCTTCAAACTACACCCTAGACATAGTGCTAATTTAATTGGATGAATAAAAAAGACCATACTACATACATTGTGCCAGTTGAAGCATCACTAGATCATAACTCAAGTACACCAGTATAGAAAATGAAATTATGGCCATGGTGTATGCACTTGAAAAATTTAGACATTATGTGCTTGGGTATCCTATTTATGTCCACATGGATCATAGTGTTATCAAATTTCTGATGAATAAACCATTGTTTAGTCCAAGGATGATACAATGACTTGTGATATTACAAGAGTTTGATATTACAATGGTTGACAAGAAAGGAATTAAAAATGTTGTAGTAGATCATCTGTCAAGATTAAGATGGAAATCATAGGAGTAAGAAGAACCATTATCTAACCATTTTCTCAATGAAAATTTATTTACAAGAATAAAAATGACTGTCAACTAAATAGGGAATTCATGGATTACTAACTACATGACTCATCTCACTACATAAGAGCTTCTTGTTGAGTGGAATAGGAAATAGAAAGAGTATTTCCTTCACAGAGTGAAAAGATATATGAAAATTAATGAAAATATTTATAAGACCTATGTTGATGGATTAGTTAGCTTGTTTGTTCCAAAAACGAAACAACAAATAATGCTACAAGATGCACATGAAGGCCCATGTGGTGGTCACTACGTAGGATGTAGAATAGCACTAAAGCTAATGTTGGCAAGCTACTTTTTTCCAACCATATTTTGGGACATACAAATTCACCTAATGGGGGAATAATGGCCAGATATGAAGGACCAAAATAATGGATCTAGCCATTGGAAGCATTCAACATTGAGGGAATTGACTTTATGGGGCACATCATACCAATGTCAAGCAAAAAAGTGTATATTATAGTCATAGTTGATTATTGCACAAAATGGATGGAAGCAACTACAGTAAAAGATTTTGTAGCCAAAAAAAATACTAAATTCTTTTAATAACACATGGTGAATATATTTGGAGTCCTAAAAATGCTTAGATCTAATAATGGAATACATTTCATAGGAGTTGCATTTAAAAAGGTAATGAAAAAACTTGGGGTAAAACATAAACTAATTACACCTTACCGTCCCTAAGCAAATGGTCAAGCAGAAGTGACTAATAGAGAAATTACTAGAATATTAACTAGAATAGTTAGTCAATTTAAAAAGGATTAGAGAAATAAGCTAAATGATGTTCTATGATCATATAGAACCACATGAAAACTCCCAATAGGAGTCTCATCCTATGAGGTAGTCTATGGAAAATATTTCTACACTACCAATCCAAGTAGAGCTACAAACTTTAACTACTACTAGTAAGCTTGAATTCGACCTCAACTTAGCTCAAAAATAACATCTCATGAACCACACTAGTCCAATCCATGGAATTCAACTAGATTATCTATGAACAGTTATGATTTATATGGTTGGGTGTAGGGGATTCCTACTACTCATTATTGGTGTTGTTGCTAGGGATGATACTAGTGATCTAGATTAATTATATTAAAAGTAATTGTTGTAAAAACATTAATGATTTATCTTTTAGGAAATATTAATATTTAAGTTACATACATATTATTAATTAAAAACATGTCTCTTTCACATAGGATCTATAGTCCATCACATGCTGAAAAACTGATAATAGTAATGATAGGATCTATATTGAAGAGAATTAGAGTGAAACACTATAAGTAGGGGTCTCATATGCTCATTCTAACCCTTACTATATCCAAGTACTATGTTTAATTATTGTGGGCAACACTAAATGAGATGGAATAAATCCTAGATGAAGGAAGGCCTCAAGGCTTAGGACCTCCTCCAAACCTCAAAGAGATGAATCAAGGGATCATAGGAAAAGATCTAGGAGCCATGATGATTCTCCTAGTTGACCATCCTTCTCTTCCTTTTCAATGTATAATTCTAATGAAGATGAATGTAGGTGTGGAGATAGAGCTTTACTAAGGGATCACGATAGCGATAGAAATGGAAATCAAAGACAAGATACAAGGTATCAAATAGAGCATAGACGAGATCATCATAATTAGATAAATAGAAATAAACATTATAACCATGACATTTCTAATGATGATGAATCCTTGTTGGCTACTAGAAGCATGATAGAAATTAAGGAGGTAGTTAGAACACCCCATAGGCATCATAGGGAAAGCCATATCAAATGATTGGATATGAATAACATTTTTAAATTTAAGGGAGGTTACAATTCTGATCCACAACATCATTTAAAAGCCTTCCATGATGCTTGTGCCCTACAAAATATCAAAATTAAGTAGAAAAAGCTTAAGATCTTTCCTAGGATACTAATAGAAGAAGCTAAAAGTTGGTATAGATTATTGGAAGCATATTCAATCCACTGGCTGTCCATAATGCTTAAGCTCTTTAATAAAAAATACCAAATGTATTCAAGAGCTTTTGAACTAAGAAAATAAATCTAGGGGTGAAGGTAAGAAAATCATGAATCCTTAGATGTAGCTTTGGATAGATACTATTCTTTATTACATAGATGTTCATGCCATGAATTTTTTGAAAAAGAGCATCTTCTCCACATCGTAAATGGGATTCATAATAAAACAAGGAAGATCCTTGGGATCTATGCCCAAGAAAAATTATTAGAGTTGAGAGATCATTGGATATAAAGGCTAATTAAACAAATGGAAAAAATAAGAAGGAGAGTTGTGTAAAAGGGAATGTGTAGAGGAATATAACTAGGATCCAACTCTTCATGAGAAAGAGGTTCATATTTATGATTAGAAAAAAGGTAGCTCTAGATGAGTTGATTTCAGAAAAAACCTTACTAATACAAAAGTCTATCATTAAGATTGAAGTAGGGGTAGATAAGATGTGGGAGTTGATGATTGAAAGATTTACAAAAAATTTGAAAATCATAGAGGAGAAGGTAAAGTAAATAGGATCAAGTGATCAAAACAAGAAGAAGAAGAAAAAAATAATAAAATAGGTAAGGACACTTATAGGAAAAAAAGGAAAAATAGTTGTAGTATAATAGATTGCATACTTAGATATAGAGGAATATGATTGATGTAACATTTGTCAATATGAACATCCAATGGACTATAACTTAGTTATGTTACATCTACAAGAGTCTAAGACTTTTACTTTGAATTCTAAGTTTACTAGAAAAGAAAATGCCTAAGAGATTACCTTACCCACAAGGTAATTATAGAGATTCCTACAACCAATGGTAATATTCTAGTGGTACTTCTTCTCATCCTCAATATGACTATCAACCATAGTGGCAAAACCCATAGTCGTGTAGTATGCCATAAACAAACTAATAATACCCCTATCATCAATTGATCCCTTATGGATACTATGTTAAACGACCTAGTTCTCCAAATTTTTCTACTTCACCTACCTTAAATTGCTTGCTAATACTCTCTTGAATACCATCAACCCACAAAATCTCTTGTGGAGTTACCATCTCATGCCTCCTATCATTTGTCACATCCTTAATACTCTCATAATTTCCTCCAACATATATCATCACTAACAATGTAGGAAGGATGACATAACTTGACAATTTGTAAGGTTTAGTTATTTTAATGTATATGGTTAATTCTTTAGTGTTATTAGATATGTTCAATAAATTACCTCTAATGATCTTGGTTAAAACATAGGATTACATTACTATCATTACCAACATTATTGTTGTTATTTTTGTTGCTAGTTTCCTACAGAAGTGAATGCAATTCATTTATCAAAATATTTTATATCTTTATTTTACTATTGTTGAAGTTTAGTAATACGTTTACTTTATATTTTATGATTAAATGTTGAAATCTAATTATTCTAGGAAGTTTATTTTCTGATAATTAGCATGAATTTATAAGTATTTGACTATCCTTATTTTATCCTTATGAGAATTTAGTTATGCATATTTAATTATTTTTTATTTTTTATGTTATATATATATATATATATATATATGTAATACTCTTCTCATTAAGCAATATGAATTCTTATCCTACCCTGAATATATCCCTTATTACTTTGTAATTAGAATGTTGTCCTATCCCAAAATTTGATTTTAACAAGGAGATTAAGATGTTTAAAAATAATCGTTTTAATATTCAATCCAAAAAAAAATTAGAGTTATAATTTTGAGATATTACATTTTTATAGCTTTCTAAGTATCATAAGGGTTTGACCACTTGTTTCCACTAGTGGTTTTGACTGTTTATTTTCATTGCCTGTGGTTTTGGCCACTTGTTTTCACCACCTATGGTTTTGGCTGCTCTTTTTCATCACTTATGGTTTTGGTCACTTTTTTCATTACTTGTGGTTTTGGTTGCCTATTTTCTTTGGCCATTGATTTTTGACACTTATTTTCTTTTCTTTGTTTTAGAAACCATGTCCCATGGTGATAACTATATAAAGAGGCCCCATCCTCTCACATCTCACTCAACTTCAATCAAGCCCATTCCATTCTAAGCTCATCCCTTCCATGCACCAAATCCAAATCTCAAATCACATGCTTCTTTGAGGTTCATAGAAAGTATCGAGTGTAAAATACAAATTGATTCTGGGAAACTTGGGAAGACCTTATGAAGATTTTGGAAAACCTTCTAGCATAGGTAAGAAAGATTAATCTATTTCCCTTTTTATGTGGTTGTCCTATTCTACAATAGATTTTAGTTTTCCTTTCACATGGTTGTCCTAATTTGTTGTAGATATCGTAAGAGAGATTGTTTTATTTTTACTTCTTATGTAGATATCCTATTTTGTTTTATGTTATTACCCCTTCCTATTTCCTCTTTCTACTTTTCCATTTTCTTCTAAGATGTTGAATTCTATGAAAATATGCTATTGAATTTTTTTTAAAGGTTGTGTTTAAACCTCCTTCCATTCTTTATGTGTATTTGAATTTTTGGAAATTTTTTGGAGCTTGCTTATCATATATTTTATGATTATTTTAATCACCTCTTGACATGATCTAGCTTATGGTAAGAATTTTGAGGAATTTGAGCTTTTGTGAATTTTTGGTTATTTTTGGCATTTTTTGAACTTTTGGAATAAAATAATAATATTTGAATGACCAATTTTGCTTAGTTGGTAGTGGGAACCATGAATTCTTTTAATGCCCCCATTTACATGCAGTAGTAGAGTGTTGTTTAGTGGGATCCACCCCATGGGAACAAGGGTTGATCGGATGAATTTCCTGTCGTGGATTTTCATTCGTAAGTTCATCTGAGGCTATGGCTTTAGCCAAGACCATGGCATTAGGAAATTGAGTCTAATGGTGTGTAGTGAGGCATAGTCAAGATTTATCCTTCCAATAATATGTGTACCTTGGCTGTTGAGGATGTTAGTAGTGAGGTTATCACCAAGACTTGGCCATGAGTGACTTGTTTGGGGTCATGAGGCTAATCTAATGATAGTAGTGATGTTATTTCAAGAGTTTTTGGTGAGTCCCTTTACCAGTGAGGATAACCAAGACCTATCCTTCAGAGATGCTTGATTAAATTATATATTTTGTTGGGATTTTGCTTGACAAATTTGTGATAACTTTGAACACTAAGAGATTAAAAGAATTAAATATATATATGCTTTGGATTTTTGGATTTATTTAGATTTCAAGATAATTTGTAACATTTTTAGTCCTTACAACATTTTTGCATATTTCATTAGAAGCCTTTACCAAGCTCATATCCTGAGACTTTTGGCCAATGACCTTTATGCTCCATGAAAAGGGAAATATGATAACCTTTCTTATTTGAATGGTTGTGACTTCTACATTTTGATGCAGAGAGCTTAGCATAGATAAGCAAGCATTTGAAGAGGAACATAGGATGAAAGATGGATCAATTTGTCACAAAATGGACCCTCTCAACTTGAAAAAAATAATTTCTATATATTTTGTATTTTTGTAAAACAAAATTCATGTACACTTTGGGGCTACTTGAGCCATGTACTCATTTTATACTATTTTATGATGTACCTAATGAAATTTTTAGACATTTATCTTTTGTGGCTACGAGAAACTCTAGTTTTCATTAAACCAATTTTATTTAATTATATGTGCTAGTATAAAGAAATTTTGTCACGTTATACGGCTTCACTATTTATGCTTTTGATCAAAAATTTTAAACTATTTTATAGTCTTCCTTTTAGTTAATCAAGGTTAAACCTAGATCTTTAGGGTTTCATAACATCCCTATTAGTTATTTATAGGATTTTATAGATAATTATTAGGGGTGTTACAAAAGATTAGTACCATGTTCTCAATAGAATAATGCCACTTATGCCATGAACATATAAGTGAATAATAATGTTGGTAGATCTCAACAAAAGTCTTAAAAATGTTCTTTTTTTTAGGATAGTTCCCACACATGTAAATAAAATTCATAGATCTATTGGTCCATTAGAACTAACACAAGGACAATCTCATGAAATCCCCTTCCTTACAAAAACAATGTCTCCTAATCCTACACAAATGTTAGCAATTATTATTACTCCAATACAAAACATAAAAGATGAACCCACCACTATGGAGAGATAGAAAATTTCATGCATTATTAATAATGATAAAGTGTGTGGTTGTGGATCAAAAGTTACAAGTATTAACATGATCTCTATACCAACCCATAACAAACTTGAGGAATAAGTGTGTGGACAAAACTAAGTCTACATAGTAACCACTAAACCAAAAGATGACTAGTGGATTGAGAATCAAAATACCAAACTACTCAAAGGTGCATGAAAATATCCAACCCACTAATTAGTTCTAGTACTATGAAAATGAACCAAATAGAGAACTTAGAAAAGGACATCTTACACTTAGACTATACACTAAAAGAAGATGTTAAACAAGGAGACCTAAGAACTAAAAGAGAACATGTTTGGATCCTCTAAAAGGGAAACACCTTCTAATCTAGTTGAAGATATGCCTTTAAATGATTGAAATGTGATCATCATCAATGTTAAATATGCTACCAATTAAAGATGATAAATGGAATACTTATGGTGTATAATAAAGGGAATGCTCAGTCCATTTTCTAAATGCTCATCCATGAGTTTAGTCATGGAGAAGATGCTCTATCTTAAATCATGAACCAATAAGTGTATTTTCACTGTTTTGTTTTACAATTTTTAATCATTTAACTATTTCTTCAAAAATTTTCTAATTCTTAATATGTTTTCGATTTCTTGTTATTTTTCTTTCCTTTATAATTTTCTCTTTTCTTGAGTCATTTCCTTTATGTTTTATGAATGTCTACTATGTTTTTGTTAATAACGATGTTGCTAGTCATGATGTAGAAGTTGATGCTATGTGTTGGATCTTTGTTCTATGCTATCAAGATGATTGGGTAAATAATTGTATAGTGCAGTGAGACCACATCATCCATCCCTCTAATTCCTCTAAATAAAAGGACTTTATCAAGAAAGCAATATGGTTCTTCTTAGATGAAACTAAAATTAATTAATGATCATTGTGCCTTGAAGAAAGGGGGAAAAACCAAGTGGGAATGATCATTGGGTTCTCTTCTTGACTTCCTTCTTAAGGCCTATGACTTCTCATGAAATGTATCATCACTCCTATTGTCAACCAATAAACAAGAAGCATGTCCTAGCATAATGTGATTTTCATGAAAAAAAATAGAGAAAAAAAAAGAAAATGAGAAGAAAAAAATAAAAAATAGAAAAAGAAAAATAACTAAATAATAAAAATTTAAAGAATACCCCTTAGATACAATAATGGACTATAAGCACTAGTTATGGGATTAGAAAGACATGTTATCTATGCTTGAAGGCATCCCTCTAACTAAGGTCCTTCCTTCCTTATTCTCTTTTCTTCTATTTTGTAAATGATATTCATTATTTATGATTGTTTTGGTCTCATGATGGTAGGAAAGAAGGGGCACCTCAATGTGAGGCCACTATTAATGATATAGACTTGATCTAAAACTTGGACGAACAAGTATGATGATAATTTTAATCATAACTAACACAAGAACCTATTGTAGACATGGTCGGTACCTCATAGTCCAATCTTTGCAATTCCTTCTCATCCCATTATTCACCTCATTACGACATTCAATTATGATCTTAATGATTTTATATAGTATAGTGCAGGATCCTAACCAAGGTCGTTGTGTGTTTTTTGGAATAAAGGTATGATCTACATTTAACTTCTAAGGTGCTCATAGACATCTATAGAGGTGGTTATGAAAGGGCATTCTGGCGGTAGCCTACTTTGGGAAGGATCAATTTACATAATTCTTGTTGATCATGGCTCTAAACCAAAACATCACATCTTCCAAGACATCATGAACAACTTATTTAAATTTATGCATGATTTTGGAACTACTTCTCATTAATTTCAATTATTTCTTGGCCATCTTGTCAACCAAACCTTTGGTTTTAATTGTTAAAAAACTTGTAAGCTTTTGAAGTTATGCTCATTTATCATGGGTGTTAAGGGTGTAATTTTTGAACTTTTTTCTAACATCCTATTTTTGAACATTATGGTAACTAAAAGTAATAATAATCATAATGACTTGAACAACTTGATAATTTTAGATACCTTAGAGCCTTGGAGAATATTATTATGAAATCACCTTACATCCAAATGCTAAAAATTTTTCAAATTTTGAGCTAACTAAGGATTTAGAAAGGATTAATCATTAGTGAAAAATTATCAAAACTAATGTTGATCCTTTTGTGATTTCAGATGATGCTAAATAAAATGCTCAAGGTTGAAGGTCTTTTGCAAGGCAAGGAGAAGAGGCCAAGAGGAGGACAAAGGAGGATATGCCCATGGGAAAATATCATATACAATAATAAAATATCAAACATCATATGTTTGTTGAGCCCATGAGACGCTAAGGAGAAATTTCAAACTATCCTTAAAAAATGTTCAACATAAAAGAGAAGCACCAATATAACAACCAGGGTTGAAAGAACCACTGTTGCTAGCAACATTATGAAGATTCATCATTAGTGGATTTTTAAATACCTCTAAAATTTTCTAAACTTTAATGTCTATCTAGTATTTTTATCATTTTGTAATATGTCTACTTGAATAAAATTTTGTAATGCAACACTCTAATTTTGTAATGGTAGCCAATCTAGTCTTAATCAGTCCATAATTTTTGCTATGGAACTTCATCTATTTATATATAACTCGACAATGAGTTTCTAGTTACTCATGGGAATATGATAAGCCCTGATATATCAAGTAGCTAAGTTGCTAGGACATGATGATGCATCATTTTTACAAGCGTATCAATCAACTGAGATATTGTAGATGGTATATCATAGATGCTACATCACATCTACATTGTAGCATTCCTATCAGTGCATTTTAGTTGGTTGCTATATTTTAGATGCTATATTGCATCTACTATGTTGTAGATGTTATATTGCATTTGCTAGAACTTAGTTGCATTGATGCATCCTCATCAATGCAATACTTGTATTTTCCTTTAAATATGTGAGCACTTGCTACTTATTTGACATCATTTTGGTTAATAGTGTAGTCAAACTCTTGCAATTTTAGTTTATAATCTTAGAAAATAGTCAGTGAGTGCCCATTATGTGGATTTGAGTTAGTTGTATGACATTTTATTTGAGTGGCATTGTACTTAGACACATTTGATGAATGATAATAAGATCAAGATTGATTCATATTCATTGTAGCACTATGACTTAGAATAAATTTACTTTCAATGTAATTTACTTTCTATGTACTTAGTTAATATTTACATTTCTATGCATGTTTATTAATTGATGGAATAAGTGTAACTAGTTTCATGTGTAAACATGTATTCGGTTGGTGATCCCATTAGTGTTATTGCTTGGTTCACCTAGTCACATAACACTTGGTATGTGAGTTCAAGACATGTACAACAAGTTGGGAACATACACTCATTGCCCTTAGGATAGTTTTGTATTTAATTTGATTATTAATTAGATTAATTAATTATTATTATTATTATTTAGTTAGTTTAAGTGATGCATAACATCAATAATCATATGCCTTACTTTGGACTAAATCATACATGGTAAAGCTACCACTAGTCTAAGTGAGAAGATAGTGCCTTGTAATTAATGTTCAATAATCTAGCTACCATACTAGTCCCATCCAAAAAATTTGATTTTATTGTGTGTGAATGCTTATGATTTGTATGGTTGGGTGTAGGGGATACTCACTACTCATCTATATGCTTCTATTAAATGCCTCTTTAATTATCTACATCAATGAGACCTTCTTAGATGTCTTTCACCACTCAACCTTATTTGTGCACCTAGTTCTAATGGTATCTAAGACATCACCTCCCTTTGTCATACTAGTGGGATCCTCTTTAGGGCTCCAAATTTCACAAGCCTCTTACACTTCCTTTGTCCCATTCATTCCCACAAGTTCCAAATCAAACTTCATTTTCCTTATTTAATCCTCCTACCATAATAATCACCCAGCTCCTTCCCTTAATACCAATGCGCATTGTAAGGCCTCAAGCCTCTCAGCTCCTTCCAAAACCATTAACGCAAACCTCCTAACTTGCAAGAATGCCCCAATTCCTAGACCAAGACTTCTAGATGATTCAAGTTCTCATTAAAGAGCTACAAAAGCTTAAATCCTCCACCATTTATACAATTAATTTTATGGACTTCTTTCAAGATGATCGCATTAGCCTTGTTTTCCCATAGATAACTATTTGTACTAGCATCCCAATTCCCAATTTTACCAAGTTCAATGGTGAAGATGATCCTAACTCACACCTCGTTACCTTTTTCTCTAAGTGCTTGTTACTATAAGCTTGGTCCCATACTGTGATGTGAATCTTCCCTATGTCCCTTATTGGAAAGGCATTGGACTGGTATTGAACCTTGCCTAAAGGTTCCATCTCTTCCCTTGAGGACTTAATAAACCAATTTGTTAACTGCTTTAGATACAACTTGAAGTCAGATACCACATTGGACCAACTTATGAAGGTGAGGTAGGGGTCACTTGAGCCAATTCAAAGATTCATTTAGAGATGAAATTCAACACTCAATGAGATTCCAAAGCCTATTTCTAAAATTCACCTCTTGGCCATCTTTAAGGAAGTAGTAAATAACTTGATCAAGTTAAAAGTCTATTACTTAGAGCCCCAATCACTAAGCCAAGAAATTTTTGCAAACTAAGAACATTAAGGAAGCACCTGAAGCTAGTTATGATCTAGCCTATGTGGCCTATAAAAACCAACGTACAAGGAGAGATAGGAATAGAGCTAGAAAAGAATAGACAATCATAGCTATAGTATCCAAGAATACAAAACAATCAGAAACGCCAAGATCTCCACTATGCAACACATTTTCTAGGTTATCTCAACCATCTACTTCATATATCCCAAATCAACCAAGACCAAACTTTGAATTGAAAAATAGAACTAAGTACACTAGGTTTCCCATGAAGCCCTTTGATATTTTAGAATAGTTACTTAAAGATAATTGTATACAACATAAGCAACTATTTGAGGAAACTCGTAAGAGGCACAATCATCTTTGTGACATAAATAGAAACCCAACAATAGTAACCTAGGATGATCCCAAATTACCAAAGCACTTTAGGATGGATAGGTTTTTTTATTATCATCAAATGGCTTGTCATGATACTGATTTTTGCTTAGCATTAAAAAATGACATCTAGAAGATAATTGATTATGGAGAGTTGGTGTTGAATAAGTCCAACTCTCCAAACACCAATAACTCTTAAACCTTAGCCTCATTTATAGAAACCAAATAGTCTAACCCTCCCATATATACCACCTCAACCTTAAAAAGTAAAGCCTAAAGTTCCCTTTGTCATCATGGTACCACCACCTTTAGCCCCTAAGAAGACTTTTATCATATGTATCCCACCTTTAGTGGAATTAATGTTACAACCTAAATAATGCATTACCAACCCTTCTAATGTTAAAGAATTGTTTGTTATCCAGGTAGCTCCACCTTTTGCAAGCAAACCCATAACAAATCGTGACTAAATCCTATTTATAGTGGCCAATAATTCAATAATTAACTAGAATCCATCACTATAAAAGCCACAAAAACAACCTATCGCGAAACCAACAACTAATCTCACTGAAGGTAGCTAATAATAAAAGGCTTGAAAAAAAGTTGATCCATTAAGACCAACATCAATATTAGCTACATTTATGGACAAGGGGCCCAAGCAACATACACCAAAGCATGAGCTAAAAATCCTAGGAAGGATGGAGAAAATTAAGACCACTAAGGCTAAAAGATCACATGCCAAGAAAAAAAATTTTGTTACAATGATGGAATAAGCTAAATGGTCCGATAAGCAAAAGAACATGTCCTTAAAATTGTATGACTTAGTCATGAATTCTCCAACTCATGGAAACACACCAACTCAAATGTTGACTTCTATCCCTGTGAGTGGAGAAATGCCTACCAACAAAGACTCCATCCACACTATCACTAAGCAAGCTTCCTTAGGGAAAATGGACATGAACCCATGCTCAACTATCATGATAGTGAGTTGAATATTGACTCATGAAAAGGAGAAATGTTATATGCTCCTCTCATCATCACCATACATGTTGGTAGGTTTTTTTCCATGTGGATGATAGGGTAGAAACCAATGTGATATCATACACCATTGTGGGGAAACTAGGATTAATCGAAAAATTCCAAGAAATCACTTCCTTAGCCCTCAAGTCATTTAATGGGTCACAAGTAGCAATTCAAGGTTCTATCTCCTTAAATTTCATAACTGGAGAACAATTTCCCAATTCTATCAAATTTTTAGTAATCGAAAAAACACTTAGTTTCAACTTCATCATAGGAAGTCCATGGTTTACTAAGCTTCAAGTAGTTTCATCTCCTATACATTAGGAGATTCACTTGTTATATGAGGATGGTGAGATTGTAATTCATGGGAACAACATGTCTCTACCCTTGGTTAACAATGTTGGCATCAAATGAGGTTTGGAGGTGGAGTTCCAAGATGAAACTCCCTATACCCAAGCTAGGGCCATCAATGACAACAAAAATAATAACAATGATAACATTGCCAATGATACAACATTGAATAATCAATGAGAATATCTACTGATTGCCATATTGGGTAGATTGAATAGTGAACGTAGAACCATATATAATGGATTCCTTGATATATCAAAGATCAAGAAATAGATTTGTAGTCAACATCTTATCGCTTCGTTTGTTAATCATTATTTGCCTATTTTTGTAGCCTTATACCATGTTTTCATGTTCATTATATTCCTCTATTTTCTTTCAAGATTATGTCATGTTTGCTAGAAAAACTAACAATGGCCCACTAAGGCCTAAAATTGGCGAAGCCATGACCTAAAGTTGATAAATTTGTGTCCCCCATTTCATCTCTTAAAATTACACCCTATTTTACAATTTCAAGTTTTTCATGTCATCACCAAACTTTACTTCATAGCCTTATTATTTTAACTTGTAGCCTTTTTATGCAAGAAAAATATAAAGCAAAATAAAAGATATATATAAAACTTTGAAAAAAAATAAAAAATTTAAATTATAACTAAGAATGTTCATACCAATAGCCATGATCACACCATATGATGAAATAGCAACAAAAGTATGACACCATTATAGTACAACAAGATAACAAAAATAATAAGTACTATAGTCTCCAAGGTTGTCATAGAAAAAATGATTATAACACTAATAAGATTTGGCCAAAATAATAAAACATGATAGGCCCATAATCAAATAGCTATAAGTAAATTGTAGGAGGAGGAGTAGCATCATTACTAAGACCATGACCATCAACATCATTGACATCATCAAAGACCTACAAAACACAAAACAATTTGGCAATTAGTAACCATGATAACCTATAAACATAGCCAATGAAGAATAAGTAAAAACTATAACTTAATGCCATCAACCAAAAAAATTTCCTTTTCAAACTTGAGGAAGGTCATTAGCTATGTTTAATAGGGCATTGTCCTCTAGAGGTGTATCATCTAAGGAGAAGTCCAAAATATTTAACATCTCATTAAACTGCCTTTCCTCTTTTTGCTTGCCCCTATGCTCTTCCACCATGATGGTAGCATGAGTAGATACATCCTGCATCCTCCCTATAACAAATCAAAGCCAACAAGAATAAAAAAAGCTAAATATTTTTAATAAAAAATAAAACATAAAGATAAAAGAAAAAACACATCTTCAATGTCTTGATTCATCTTCTTCATCATGATTTCTATTTTCCTAGGTGTTTTTAGTCTTGGGGCATTCAACATTTTTGCTTTCACTTCACTTCAATTTCATTTCCTCTCAATTTGGTTTCATGCCTCTCTTGTAGCCATAATTACCATAGACCTATAATCACCATTACCATATTCATAACCAAATTGTCACACTCATCATCAGTAAAAATTTTAGCAATGTTTTCCTCTTCTTCTAATGTAGCCTTGGCACCTTAGCCCTTTGGAGTGCTCTTTGTTTGCCTTGGAAACATATGCTAAAGTCTAACCACAAAAGTTGTATATAGTGATGTTGTGTAGAAAAGAAATTTAATTTCTCTTTTCAAAATTGACTCAGAAGGAACTATCAATTATCTAGAGGGTGAGCTAGTTGATCCAGGATAAAAAATCTAGCCAAGAAAAGAGGGATAGAGAAAACCTCAATATCACTACTAATAGAAACTTCAAGCTTTTAGGCATTTGACTTAATTCTTGCAATGGAAAAGCAAAATAAAGTTGATATATGGAGTCTATTGAAGATTGGAAATCACTGAATGATTTACCTTCCAATGCCTTAGAAAGGTGAAGTTGATGTGTAGTTACTATAGAGAATGTGAGGAAACCAAAGTACCCAATCCATACCACAAAAGACCACAAGGTTTTGAGAAGGTATTAGACATACTCAAAAATGGTTGTGAATCTTTGCTTGATGCAATTGTAGAGAGCCATTTTAAATAATTTTGTGGTAATATTGAATGAGAGAGAATAGGCTCCATTTCCTACTATAAGTTGTTAGAGGTAAATTTATTCTTGGTTAAAGAAAATATGAATTAGTAACTGATATTAACAAAATTTGAATGAACTTCCTAAGTATATTATGTCAACATGAAGTATATCAAGAAGCCACAAGTAATTTATTTCATCCTACATAGATGGGAGCAACTGGCCCCAAACCTTTGTAACAATCATCCATGGTTGATACCAAGATTATATCTATAGGAATATTAAAAACTTATCTCTATTCAAATTTTTATTTGGCAATGATCACCCTCTATTTACTTTTGTCTACATCGAATGGCTTCTTCAAACAAATGTATGGTTATACCCAGGATTAATTAATCAACTTGTAAGGAGAGAACACACATCATTAACAATATTTAGTTGTCTTACAACATGTTCCAAGAGTTGAGATAGCTTCTTCAAACAAATGTATGGTTATACCCAGGATTAATTAATCAACTCGTAATGAGAGAACACACATCATTAACAATATTTAGTTGTCTTACAACATGTTCCAAGAGTTGAGATAACAAGCAAAGGAAGGATGATTCAAATTACGAAGTTGCTCAAATAAAAAATTGGAAAGAATTAGCTAGTATTTTTTTAAGCCCAAAACTTTCTAAAATTTATCTATATGCTAGGGATCTATTATGCTGCCACAACGTACAAACTAGCATCCCAAAACTTTTCCAAACTTATCCATGCGTTTGGGAACTTATTCATAGAATGAGAATCTAATCAAATACACTATTACAACGAATGAATCACTATATGCGCCGGGAATCCAATCAAATACGTTGTTACAACATATAAGCCAGCATTGTTCCAATACATTCATAGGTCGCAGACCAAAGATCTATCTTTGTGTCATACTATAGTTCCATTAGGATTTTGGTCTATCTTTGTGTCATACTATAGTTCCATTAGGATCATGCACAATGAAATTGGATGCAACTATGTACATGATGCCTGTAACCTGGCCCAGCTTTTGTGATATTCGTCTGTTTGCTCCTCAAGATCAAGCTTTTGGGATACTAGGAGCCTCTTGAGAATCTATGCAAGCTTTTGGGTGATGTAACTGGGTTTGATTCATTTTCCCTGCAACCTAATGCTGGTGCCGTGGGGGAGCATAGAGGGCTGGTGGTTGTTCAAGCATATTACCAAGCCAGAGGAGAAGGACATCCAAGAAGTGTGCATCAAGATTTTGAGATCTGTGCGTAATATTAGCAACCGATCTTAGTGAACTTGATCTCTGTTATATACAGACAAGATGTATCTCATGTTCTACATCAACGATAAGGGAGAAAAAGTTTATACTTGAAAGAAAGAGTCTTCCTTGACAACGCTAGCACAATCTATGCATCTAGCAAGATTTTCTCTGGATGATAAATTTTCAAAGCATCGAATTCTGCTGAAGAAAATGTTTGGCCTTTTGCCGACGCAACAACCTACCCCTGCTACAAGGGAGCAAGTTTCATAACATGGAAAGTTATAGGAAGTGTTTGGCTTAGTTATGAATATAAAGGACAATTATTTTGTATCAGAATCTTTGTTTTAGTATTATTCTAGTTCGTGTTTGAAGATCAAAAGGACCATCGCCTTCATCGGCCGCCTCCATGTGGCCTGCCCCCATTTTGCCTACTGCATTGGTGTTACTTTCCATTGTTGCCACAAATTGGAAAACCATAAACTGATTCACAATGGTTCATGGGTCACTTCATGTAATCCATCCATGTACATTCTATAACCATTTTGATCATACTTATGTGTGTCCTTAGGTCCCATCCTTGCTTGTCAATGAGTGCTTGTTGGTAGGCAAGGATGGGACCCAAAGACATATGTTTAAATAATGCAAAAATTATTTTATGTGTGAACCAACTTCCATAGAACAATGGTATACAATTGCAATAATAAGTGCAAGGTTGAGTTTTTGATTCCTTAATTGTACAAATTTTATATTTATTATCACATATACTTAGAATTTTTTCAAGTCAGAGTACTTCGTATGGGCATAAATGTATGCCATGCATCCACCACATGTGAATTGGTTTATTTTTTGTCCATACAAACTTAGCCATGAAATAGAAACATCAACAACTAAATAAAACTCATACTCTATGTTACTATTTTAAAAACCCAATTTCCATACACTATGGTAGCATATGGAAGAGCTTATGTGTGAACACATAAAAATTACTATTTTAGCTCACATGCTAAAAACTAAAGTTCCATATGCTATGGTATTGAATGGAAGAGTGTATGTGTGAACACATAAAAGTTACTATTTTAAAAAATTCAAGTTCCATGCCCTACATTTTTAAGTGTGAACACATAAAAACTACTATTTTAATTTACATTCTAAAAATCCAAGTTTCATACACTCCTTTTTAGACTTCCTAAAAATATGGAAATAAAAAAAATAGAATTCTTTATTTTTTTCTTTCCATATGCTATGTGTGAAAAAAGTGATGATAAAATTAACTAGGTACATTAAACCTAGACTTAAAATTGGTCATGGCCTCTACACGCTATGAAATAGTATTTTTTAACTTTTCTAAACTAGTTTGACCATGAGAACCTATTAATTTAACAATTAAAAGGCTCTTTTTCCTAATTTTAACAATTTATAGCTTGCTTTTTCTTAATTTTGATAATTTGTAGCCCACTTTTTCCTAATTTTGATAATTTTTCATCTACTTTATTAAATTTTGACCTATCTTAAATATAAAACAACTAAAAAATATAAAGTTTAATTAATTAATACTATTTTTCTTGTTTCACATTGTTTGCCATATTTTATTTTGTTTAAACGTTATTTTTACTTTGTTTTGCCTTGTTTCTACTTTGCTTTTACCTCATTTTACCTTGTTTTGCCTAAATTTTCTTTCCTTTGCCTTGTAGTAACCCTACCTTGCATTGTTTAGCTTGGTTTTACTTTTTTTTTTGACCCTATTTGGCCTTATTTTGCCTCGTTATTACAATATTTTGGGTTCTTTAACAATTTTATCATGCAAATGCTACTTGATGTACTTATGTTGACATGCAGGGTTAAGCTATAGTGATGAGGAAGCAAATTTGATTAGCCATTAAGCCCAAATAGACCCTTGTAATTTTGTTCAACCAAGTTAACTTTTAATGTCTAAGCCTAGAGCTTGGAAGCCTTAAACCATGTAGCCTTAACACTCTAGAATGGCTTGATTGTTGTAGTCCTCAAAGTCAAAAACATCACAAAGGATTCCTTAATTAAATCCCAATGATGATGAGGAGAAAACTCTGAAACCAAGTTCCTTACCAAAACCTAGTCTTCTCAAGACATCATCAAAGCCCTGCAAGGAAATAATAGAATCTTCACATGGCCTTAACTATATATAACATTAACATATTTACTTTTAGTGTTGTTGGCCTTTGTTTATAGGTTAGGGTAGATGAATGGCATTGGCAACTCCTGTGACCTACAACAAGTGAGCCTGCATGACCTCACATCTCTTTCTTTTTGGCATAACCAATGCACTATAAACTTTGGGTGAAATATGAGAAACAAAGCACATATTTCTAATGTTGTGCCAATTGTAACTTATGATGACTTGTATCAACTTATTATCTGACGTGGCCTTATGCAATCTCTTGTAATAACATGTATTCTTTGACTTGTTTTCTTGTCCTCTTAGAGTTGTTCTTGTAGGATGAAGTTTGATGTCATCACAAGGATGCAGCTCATCATAGTAGTGAGTTACCATGCAACCTTAATGTGCAAGATTCAGTTCACTCATTCCATTATGCCAAAAATGCTTACCTTACATCACTTCCATTAGCCTTCGTAAGTCATAATATCATAGCCCAATTAAAGCTTTCCCTACCTTGCTAACAATGTAACACATCTCATTCAATGAGAATAATAATAATAATAATAAACAACATTTGGCCTTGGAAATGAAATCCAATGAAGGTTTCAACCCTAAAAAAAATAGAAAAAAAAAATTACCAAGAAAGCCAGAGGCCAATGAAGCCTAAAGTCAAACCAATGGCTCTAAAACATAGAAGTTTAGTGGCTAAAGAGGCCCAAGGATCGAGTGTTGATTCCTTCAAAGCATTATCTAGTAACCAGCAGTTTGAGCTCAAAGCATGAAGATTACTTGGATCAACAAGCATGTCATTTCCATGTTGTGTTGATGATATTACCATTTGAATTTCTTTGTTAACCCATGTAACCATTCTCTAATGATCAATATGAATTTTATATCCTCTCAAACTCATAACATTTTGTTGTAATGTTATTTCACAATTGTGAGCATTCCTTGATAGGATTTGATAGCAACCAAATCAAATATGGAGAGAAAGCATCGATGATGAACTTGTAGCTGTGTTTCACATTCTTCATTGATGTCCCTCGAGTTAGTCCTCAAAATATCAACAAAGAGGGGCAAAAGAAGCATCCCAAAGAAAATTCGTGTTACAATCCATAGCCAAAATTCTTTGTGGAAAAATAATAGCAAATGCAGCTACCTTATATTCCCCAAAAGTATTGCTATGGACGTGTATTACTAGAATTTAAGGTAGTTTTTAATGTAAAATATGAGATGTATGGTAGATACACTATGGATCTCATACATTCCCAACTTGTGAAGGCTAAATTTTTTTTTCATAAGCTATACATGCCTTATCTTCTAACTTGTGGAAGTTGCAAAATCCATGTATGCTAGCTTGAGGGGGTTAAAAGTACTTCAAAAGCTAAAAAATTTGATATCTTAGCCTCATATGCTAAGCATTATAGTCTCATACAGTTGATAGCCTATGAAGGAAACATATAAGATTTGGGTTTTAATTTCATATGTTAGGTATGGAAACTCTATACATAGGGTAGCATATAGAGGCAACATATGAATAATAAAAAATCAACTAAAATTGCTCATATAGTACATGGAGATGTTTTAGGTGCAAAACAATTTACCATAAATCTATCAATAATCATGGAATAATTAACTAGCAACAAAATAGGGCCCCAAGGCTTATTTAAGCAAAGATTATTTCATTGTAAGTACATTTGGCAAAATTTGCATCTAGAGCAAACGTGAGACTTTCAGAGCAGTGGAGATACCTAAGAGTTAACAACCATTTTCTATTCCAAATGCAAACCACAATAGCAAATAAAGCAAATGGTAAGCAAAGTTTAAAGGGACTGATTGTACAAGATCCTCGAGGATAGAGCTAATTGCAGAAGAGATCTTACTGACTATATTGAGTTCCAAGCATTTTTCCTTGAGCTCTTGGGCATTAAAATTTCCAAAACTTGTACTCTATAAACTTTGGTTCCATTAATTTTTCATCATATTAATATAAGTTTTCATTTTTTTTATTTGCCACATTTTGCTTTATATTTCTTTGCACTCAGATCTAGCATGTCAACTACCTCTTCATATGCTTTACATTTTTTATTACACTCATTAGTAATATATTTATAAGTCCCTAGGTGATCGACAAGACCATCGAGGATGTTTCAAATCCTTTTATGAGGCTTGTGGATCTAAAGTTAAAACTATGTCACACTAAACTTTCTCAAATCTTTAGCACCAAAATTTTTAGGTGCCATCCTAACTTCAATTAAATAGAAGCTTAAAATGTTAAATATGCAATTAGAATTCATGGACCATCTTCATACTTAGAAAGTTTGTAACAATATTGCCTTTATAAAAAATCATTCAAAATAGATTCAATTAATAATGAATTTTACTAAATAAAGTTTTATTTGATTTATCATCTCTTTCTTATTGACTTTCTTCTCAAAGTAAATATTATATAGTAAATTTATTAATTAAAATATGTAAAAACTAATTTTTTTAAATTCTTTGCTTAGCACTATTAACATACATAATATTCATGATAGACTTTCACATCAACATATACATACAAAATAATTTTATATAACTCTCACTTCATTATAAATTAGAGGACTTAAAGTAAGCATTTGACTTGTTTTATCTTCATGTTAAACTTTTTTACAAGGAAGTACCATGCCATTTTCTTTAATAGTACTCACACCCATATCATATAAGGGAAATTAAATGTGAGTTGACTTCCACATGATGAAGGATGTGAAACCTTGACAATACACAAGTATCATGTGTTTTTGTTCCATGTTACTTTCATTCCATTGCATTTTGTACAAATTAAATGTAAGATAACTTTTACATGATGAGTAATATTTTACCTTGCCATATGAAAGCACCATGTAATTGATTTTGTTCCATGTTACTTTCATCCAACTACATAAAAAATGATTGATTAAATTAAATCTAATTTCCAAATGATAAAATGATAAAGGTATTAAAATTAGCTAAAATAATACTTTGGTAAAAGACTAAGATCTATATGTAATTTAAACTTACAACATATTACATATATAATAAGCTTGCTAGTTAAACTATACTCTTATGAATTAAAGTAACAATGAAGTGTTAGCTGAATAGCAAGACTTTTGATTTGGAAGTCTAGTTTAATTTTCTAGGTGATATTAAGTTACAAAGCTCTAATCTAACAATGAGATATTATCTTAGTGGTAAGACTCTTGATTTTATAACTCTAACTTATTAGGTTGATTTTAGTGGATAATGCTAAGTTATAAAGTTATAATTGAACTATATTTCTTGGAGGTAAATATTACTAAATTTTTTTTTTTTTGGATTTCAATACTCCTTCTAAAGTTCTAATTTGACTATATAGCTTAAGGAAAAATATTATTAAAAAAAACATTTAGGATCTTGCTATTAAAGCAATGAAAGCTTAATTTTGAAAGAGATGTGATATCATAGGACATTCATTCCTAACATGTCCAATTTCTTATATGTCATGATGAATACTCATTTTGGTGATTACATTGATGCATCAAGATTGCGATAGGTAAAGATGTGTTGACATAGCTACATTGACATATTGGTTAGAAATGCCTATAAATATGGACCATTTATCATATTAGTTTCATTAGTTGTAGAAAAGATCTATTATTTTATTTTTATAGCTTAAGTAAATAGTTATTGAGTGTCTACAACATAAACTTGGATTTTTCTATATTAAATGAGCTTACCAATTGAATTACTAGTTATATGTAGAACTAAGGATTGAACTCACAACCTCATACTAGAGATACTTTAACAAAGAGTGTATAACCAACTCAACTATGCTCATTCAATGTTAGAATGAACATGGATTGTTTAACAAACTCTTAATCAAGTAATATTATATTTGTATATAATCCATGACAATAATAAGATCAAAATTGATTCACCTTCATTATAGAACTTTAACTAAGTTTAATATGTTCTTAAGTGAAATTTATTTTTATTGTTATTAACATTTATGAAATTAGTTAATATTTTACTCTCAAACATATATTAAATATGTATAATAAGTATTATGAATTTTGATTGATGAGCAGTTGAGCATCCAACACTCTACCATACAAGCCATGAGTGCTTACTTGTGACTAGATTGTAATCCATGGATGGACAATGTTATTATGTTTAGTAATTGATATTGATTTCATGGTCATTGTCTTCTCACTTTAAGCTAGTGAAGTTCAAGTGTATGGTTTAGCTCATAGTGAGGCATATGATTAATTGATGTTATTAGGCTCACTTTACTCCTAAGCATAAACATAATGAAAATGAAGTGAAATGCTAAGTGTTGGCACATTTGGCCATTTCATGAAGCAGGCTTAATGGGTTAAGAATTTTTGGAGAAGTGGCTAAATTTTCATCCCTAAGAGGAAAAGAATAAGTTAACAAAGGCATTATTTTGATTTAAGGAAGAAATGTATAGGAGCACCATTTCTATGGTAAGCTTGTGAATTTCTGAGAAATGCATTTTACAAGGCAACAATATATATACATAACCGAGCTTTACGGAATCAAAGTCTAGTAAGATTATGAAGGAAGTCAAATTTTCATATGTATCATTTATACATCTGGTGTAGGGAAATTAATATAAAAATATAAGCATGTCAAAGTATCAAAAAAAAGAGGAGAAAAACTGAAACAACGACATCTGTGAAGCAAAAATTTTCCGCATTTGGTCGTTGCATCAATGGCAGCTACTGTTTCATTGATGGAAGGCTAGAGAAATGCAAGAAAAGAAAACAGAACAAAGCCAGGTGGGCAATAGGCATGGTAAAATTGTGCGACTGCACGGTGCTTATCGCGGCGCAGCCGTGTGGTGTTTATACCGTACCAAGGAAAACCGCCACCGCCACGGGCATGGCCAAGTCCCTGGGGGACAAAACCTCTTTGCCATGAATGCAGAGAGATAAAAAAAATCGAAACCCTCATCCACACATAATATACACAGAAAAGAGTTGTGTTTTGTTGAAACCCCAATTTCATTTCCAATTTTGCAGGTTGCGACGGTTTTAGAGGTTGTGGCGGTTATAACGGCATGATGAAGGTTCCTATGGTTTCACTAGATGTAGATCCATGATATGTTCGCCCTTGGCTCTGCAATCAATAACAATGGTGGTGATTTGGAAGATGATTTGAAAAAAAGAAACACAGGAAGCCCTAAGCAAATTTGGGGCAAAACAAAAAAAATTCCAGGTAACTGAAACCCTATGTTCAGCACATTGTTTTTTCAAGAAAAATCCTTCTCCTTTGCTCTTTAGCAACTGAATACCACATGGCAACGATGCCAGATGCAGCGGCAGAGCCTTCTTCCATGGTGGTGGTTGATAACAATTTTTGGCAGGGCAGGATAACCTGGAAATATTTGCTGGCAGTTCTAGGCCTGGCGCCTTCACATTCGAACCTCATATTTTGGATTTAAATTTTTTTTCCAGCCACTTTTACACAGGTGTAAGTGAAGATAAATTATTTATATAAATTTACATAGATTAGCTACCACCCACATCTACACCAAGGTAGATATTATACCATCACCTTGTTCATAAAGTTACTAGGGCTTCAATAGTATTCAAAACTTAAAAATTTTAAACAAGTAAAAATGAAAAGCTATTGGAGCTATAATTTTAAAAAATTATATGGAGCTATTGGGTTTATTTTCATTATTCACAAAAGCAA
This sequence comes from Gnetum montanum, assembly GCA_015680685.1. Taxonomy (NCBI): domain Eukaryota; kingdom Viridiplantae; phylum Streptophyta; class Gnetopsida; order Gnetales; family Gnetaceae; genus Gnetum; species Gnetum montanum. The sequence goes on from MNCI01028249.1 coordinate 1,210,477, forward strand.
TATTTGCAATATTTCTCCTAACTTCCTAAGTTAATACTTCCTAACTTGTTGGGCAAGTTACTTGGGAGAGAAGTTAGCAAAGATATTTTGGATGTAACTACCATTTGAACCCTATAAAAAGGCTTTAGGGATAAGAAGAAAGAGATATCACAAGGGGACTTGAGAGAAGACAATATATCACTTGGGGTCTCACTTTGGATCACATCACACTTTGGGAAGACTTGGAGCTCTCACTTAGAGACACTTTGGGTCTTGGGAAGGGCATTGTAAAGAAGAAATTGTGAAAGATTGCTTGTAAGATGCCTAGCTAAAGAAAATATTTCAGCCTCTTTGTCATAGTCTTGTGAGTTATGTTTTATTTTTATTTTGTTTAAATTTTTTAGCTAGTGGTTTAGATAGTATCATCCTGGGCAAGTAATTTTGGGATTTTTAGATTGCTCTTATTGTTCTTGTTGTACGATTGAAAATTTCTATTAAAATTTTGCCATAGAAGCACTTGTGTCTGAAAGCCTTAAGAGCATTTTAGTAGTAAATTTGGTTATTGTGCAATGTATAAGAACTGCTATTGAGATCGTTGTAAGAGAGCCTCTGCTTATAGTCATGCCGTTGAACGATTGAATAGTCAAGAGGGTTCAGAAAATCTTTGGTATTTTGATGGGACCAGAATAACTTCTTTTTATCTTTAAAGTGAATCTCCATGGTATTTCAATTAGAAATTGTTAAGTCTTTTGAAGGTTTTGTTGAATGAAATTGTTGATGTCCATTATCTAGCCAAAAATGGAGTTTTGTACGTGATAGTTTACGCAACAATTTTTTGGTAGCATAGTAGGATTGTCTTGAAGAAATTGCTTATTTGAGCCTTGGAAGTTTGAACAATTCGTAGTTATTGAATTTGGGATAGCTTTATTGCGAAGTGTTTACTCGTGTCATTTTACCTTGTTTAAATATTTGAGGTCCACACAAATCTGCTTTCTTTTCTCTCTATTTCCATCGAATCTTGCTCTATTTCTAGTTTTCTTGTGGAACTATCTCTTTCTCTGGGGAAAATTAGAAGTAGATTCACAGAGTTGTGCTCAAATGTTTTTGCAAAATTTTATTTCTTACAAGTAGGTATTATAAGGACCGCGTAGACTAGGCAATTGAACAAAATAGGAACTTTCAACAACTCATAGTACTTGGCAAAGTTGGCTGAATCTCTTTAAGATAAGTCATTTGTATTTTACACACAATGCAATCATTTCATATTTCACAACAGCATACCACAACAGCACACACACATACTCACATTAACTACTGCATTTATTTGGAGGTATCTGGGCCCTGGTGTTGCCAGAGACCAATAGGCACCTAAATCCTGTTCAAGGACACTTGTTGGTGGTTGCATCCCAAACGGTCACCAATACTAAGTTTAGGTAATGAAAAGAATATAAATATATTCTAGCCTACAACTATGAGAATTTGGTGATGGTTTACCATACACACCTTGGGCTCATGGAATTGTTACTAGGTTACCAAGCATGCTACTTGGCAAACTAAGTAATAACACTACTGGGATTACCAAATGATTACACTTAAATGCTCAAAACTAGTTGTACTTATTTTTCTTTACTAATGAACAAAGGAAAGTAAAGTTCTTTGAAAATGTAAAGATTTAACTAAGTAAACCTAAAAATTAATGTAAGTGGTGAAGACTCTTTCATTAACTTCTTCTATTTGTCATTAGGCTTTTAGAATTGGTATCAGTTCAGGAGTGCCTGAAGCTTTTCTTCTTCTGTTTGTGGATCATGTACCATTCATGCTTGTTGAGTAGTGTTGGATGAAATGAGTACATCCCATGGGCATGGTAGCTATGAAAACATTTTATTAACCTTTACATACCAAGCTACAAATTGCCACCTCTCTTCTTCAAAATCTCTAGTTGCCTTTCTGAGTTCTTGGTAATCTATCATGTGACATGCCAAGTTTGTTGCCACATCCTTTTGTTCATCATATTTTTCCTTTATGATTTCTAATTCTAAGTTTACCACATGTAATTTCTATAGTTCATTCTTCCTATTAGCAGGCTCTATCTTGTACATTGCATATACAACCACTACTATTAATCTAATTTGTTTTAGGGCTTGCCTACTATTAACATGGCCAAGTTAGCATACCTCAGGTTTGCTAACCCCATGTATTCTATAAGATATTGAATCTACAGGTCTTTGATTTTTACTTTTGCTTAGTGGGCATGAGTTAAACTATCCAAGATGGGTTGACAAACTAGATTTTGTGCCAAAAAGAAAAAAAGAGAAAAAGATATTGGCCTTTGCCATCATGATATTTTTTTCATTGATTTGCTTGTACATGCCCACTTGATCTTTGAAATACTCTTTGAGTCTTTTGTGCTTCTTGGCCACATTTTTCCACATGCTTATTTTAATTACTAACTTTTGGTGAATGGTGTGGACTTCTTCCATTGATAAGATTTTGTTCTTGTCAACAAAGTGACTCATGTCTTGGTTGACTCAGAATAGTTGTTCTTTAAGCTGTTGAATGCTTTCTTTGAGAACATTTTTTTTCTTTTCTATGTTTGTCAATCTAGCATTATCAACATAAATTTGTTTGCTCTTCTCTTATAAGATGGTGGGTGCTTTAGCATGTGCATATGTTTGGGTTTCTGCCATTGATGCATCCCACACTGCCTTCTTCTTTTCATTTTCCATCTTCATGTTATGGTCAATAAGCTACCTTATGTGATTAGTTCTAAATTATTCAAGTTGGTTAGGTGCTACAAATTATGTAGGGTCTCTTCTTTCATCTTTTAGGATGGCTAAGATCTCTTGCAATCATTGCACCTAATTTTCTACATGCTTAGTCCTGGTTTGAGCAATGACTAACTTTTCTTTTGTGGAGATAAGATCAGATTGAATTGTAGTGATATCACTTGGGATATCAAAAAGGTTTTGAATGACCTAGCCCATTTGCAATAGTTTGTCCAAAATATCTTCATGCTTTGTAGGGTTAATCAAGGTTCCAACAAGCATTTGAACATCTTGTGCTCTAGAGATGTTAGCTAGTGGCACAATAAGTACATTAAATGATTCTTTTATATTGTAAGTGTTGAATTTTGTGGCTCATACTGCATCTTGGTGTTGCATGATCACAACAATGGCACCTTCACTAGTTTCAAGCATTACTTGAAATTATGTAGCATTCTTGAAAGTCTACTATGTCTAATCTTCCTCTCCTTCTACTTGCAATGACACCTACCTACTTGTTGGATTCGTGGGTATGGTGGACCTTAGAGAGCTCTCTCTTACTCTATAAAGATTATCCCCCTTTCTTTTTCCTAGTTTATGGTCTCTAAAATATATTGCAAATGGCTCATAAATGTTCTATAATCATGTAGCTATGATGAAACTTATTACTATTATTGTTGCTATTGTTGTTCCATTTGTGGTTGACTACTAGGTCTTGCTTGTTGTTACTGACTAGTAGTTAGAATGCTACTGGTAAGGGTGATACCTATAGCTCCCTCAATGCCTAGTGATTTTTCTACGTGATTCTTCTTTGGTGGTACCAACATGAACATCTTTGCATACAAAGCATTTTGGCCCTTCCTAGGGACATCATTGGTATATCCTAGGATTTTAGCTTATCAACATGACCTCTTGATGAGGCAAGGAAATGAAAGTATTTGCTTCCTTACCTTCTTCTCTTCAAATTGACTTTGGATTTTGAGGAAGAATAGATAGGTAATGTTAGCATTGAATTTTTCCATTAGGATTGTTCTTGTTTTGGCTACATATGTAGATATTATATTGAGCCTTTTGGTTGGAAATAGGTGATAGGTTCTAGTTTTGAAGTATATTTTCTCTTTTATCAAGAGCTCATTGTAGTCTTTATCATCTTTGCCATATGTTCTTTGCAAGCATAGCCTCTTGGGATTTGTGTCTAATTTGGTAGAAATCTATGCCACATTTGCCCCTTCATTTGGAATGTTAAGGGCCTTTGCAATTACCTCTACTAAGTAAGGTGTAGAGACTTCTTTAATTTTTATTAGAGCATATCCTTGCTTATTCTACCAAAATTGGTATGTTTCCTGTAGATACCACTCATCACTATTGGACAAAGTGGACCATAAGGGAGGTGATAGAAGTTTTTTCTTTACACCTTCCATAGAAAAGTCCATGAAATGACCAAAATTTAGCTTCATGATGATCATGAACATGATAGATGTTTCTTGGATTGCTTGGAGGCATTTAGGAGACAATGTGAGGCATTTTATTTGTTTAGGCATTGGTGGAACTTTTGCCTCCACTTTTGTATAAGGCTTGGTAACATGATTTTATTATTAAATGCTAAATGATTAGGCCTCCTATTCTACATGCTCAACTTGTGGGGTTTGTTCCCCTGCTTGGCCTCTTCCATGACCTCTTGGTCTTTTGCTCCCACGTTGGAAGTGCCTTCAATCTCTTTAGGCTCATCTATAATCAACAAGGATTTGAAATTATTAAAGTGTCTAAATTAGTTCTTAATCATCCTTTATCTTTCTCATATCCTTGGTTAGATCAAGTCCTCTTCTTATTATGACTCCAAAGTTGCAAAAATTTCAAAAATAAAACCCCTTAAGTGTGATATCTTTGATTATGTATGACCTTTCATAGCTATTATTTCTTTGTTGATTATCTTTGAAATAGTTAGTATGGTTAATTAGGAGAATTTGTTAAGTCATTTAGCTTGAGTTTGATTAATTAATGATAATTTTCTTATACTTACCATTTAGAGTATCTTTTGGGCATTAGAAATAATTTTAACTTACATTTCCTAATGTTAGTGTAGTGTGCCCCTCCATGACTAAGTTGAGCACTTCATGATACATAGGATTCAAGAATTTTAAAAATCAAAGCTATGTGAATGGAGTTATGGCCTTGGAAAGTTAGTGTACAAGATCTTTGAGGAAAAACTACAATAAGTTCTCTTGCTAGAAATGAGAGGAATGAAACGTTTCACTAATTCCTATGCATATATATACTATTTTTATATGTGTGACATTATAGGGGCTATGATGTCATAGTTACGACATCACTATGAAAATTTTCAAAATTTTCCTTGAATTTTCTAAGAAAAAATGAGTCAAATGGAATTTTTGGAAGATGTGAAGCTTGTTCAAAGGATCTTGGACCATTAATGATGCATAGATTTTAAGAATTTGGCATGCAAAGTTCATAAGGAAGGAATCTTAAGCAACAAAATTTTATAGAATCGAAAGGAGATGGGTTAAGAATTTCATATGCATGGATAAATTATTAGATGATATGGGAAATATTTATTGGATCTTGATGATTAATGAAGACACAAGATGATGTGGACTTGATTTCCAAGTATGAAATACAAGAGAATCCTTCCCAAATCAAGCTCTAGCCCTTAGTACCCTTGTATAACCATGTCTAAAAGTGTCCCTAGGCACTCAAAGAATTGAATATAATATATACCTATCTAGCAAAACACACACATTAGTATTTCAAAATTAGGAAAATATCACTATATTATACAAAACCACGAGGTTATGATTAGTTATACATGAGGTGAGATGGATTGTAGAAGGGATTGCTAAAATTGGAACATGAGGTATCTTGCCCTAGGTATAATGAATCCTTATGTATGATCTATTGTTAGAGTAATCATTAGCCCTTCTTTCCAAGATTCAAACCAAGTCCAAACCACATTCTAGTGACATCACATTATTTTATCTCTAGAAGTTACAACCATATGACTACCATTGTTGTAATGAGTATAACCACTTGACATGTTAAAGAGATAAGTTTATTCATTACATGTTTTATTTTTAAGATTCCTGAGAAGCTACATAACTTTAGGCATGAGTAACATGTCTTTCCAATAGAATCCCCCAAAATTTATTATGTGTATGCATTTTATATTTAACTATGTCAACCTTACCAATGGACTACCTTTAGGCATAGGTAACATGTATTTCCAGTAACATGGTAAGGTAGCACTTATTGTACTCTTACTTCCATTTTTTGTTACTTCCATAGGGATATAATACATCCTTAGTAATAGAATAGAACTTACAATAGTTATCTGAAGAATCCACAAGTTTCCTTAATATCATACCCTTTGCATTCCCACTTGGTTCTTCACTCTTCTATCTAGGCATAATGATCACAAGTTTATTCTTAGTTTTATTTTGAGAAGAATATCATTATGGCCATGGTAAGGACCTATTATTGTTGGAATGGGTGGATGGATGTAGGCAATTAGTTTCTTATGATTGATAATATAGTGGATGGATGGATGGTAAGAACATATTATTGTTTTTCCTTATGATTCATAATATAGGGAAATCTTCATCTTATTAGGACTACATCTTACTTTATTCCTTTTGTTTTATTGAAAAGTTATCAAAAATATGTACAAGAAAAAATAATGGCAAAGTATAGAAAATAAATTGAAAAAAGATAGTAAGAATGAAAGATTATAAAAATAATGCAGAAATGTAAAAAGAATGGTAAAATGATTAAGAATTGAAAAGGTATAGAAGAATGAAAAGATATCAAAGAATGCAAAAATTGGTAAGAAATGTGAAAAGGTGTAACAAAAAATTATGAACAAAAAAGAATTGTAAAACAAAAAGTTAAAAAGAACTTATTAATTCCTAGATCAAGATAGGGAATCTCCCCCATGATTGAAATCATGGGTGAGTATTCAGAAAATGGATCCTAGATCCCCTGGATCATATACTCTAGATTTTTTATTTATCATCCTTAGTGATGCAGTTTTTCAATTATTATCCCATGTAACATTAATAATAATCAAATTCTAATCTTCTAAGGACATATATCCTATTATACTAGATGATATTTTCATTTCAAAAGGTCCAACTATGCTTTCTTTTTTATTCTTAAATTCAAATTTTGAGTTCCCATTTCCAATATCCATTAGTGTATGATTATGATTTATGATATTCTTTTGTGAGTTCTTAGGTTTAGATTATTTTCTTAGGATAGGAATTAATAAGTGTGTTAGATGGTTCCATGCATGTTTTAGGTAGTTTTAGATTCTCATTTTTCAACCATTGGGTGTTTTTTAGTTTAGTGATCCATGTTTCTTCTTGTACACACACTTGTTTCTCACATCTATTATGGACTAGTGTAAGGATTGTGTTGACATTTTGAACTTTTTGTCCACAACTACATCCTTTGTTATCTTTAGTAATGCATTGAATTCTTTACATATGTATGGCTTCTTGTACATCTTCTTTGGAGATTTTTATTGATAAATCTCTCATTCCTAACTTGGCATCAATTGTTCTAAGCCATGCTCTCCCCATAATGATAGGAAATTCTTTATTATCCTTCTTCACATCAATCACTAGAAATTATGTTGGATGGGACAACCCATTGATAGTGGTAACCACATCTTCTATCTATCCCAAAGGAATGGTGATAGATTGGTCTACTAGCTATAACTTTATATTGCACTTCTTTAAGGGCGGTATGTTTCATGCCTTGTATGTCTCTTGAGATATCAAATTTTCTCAAAAACCTAAGTCTAGTAGAGCCTTGCATGGTAAATTTCAAAAAATTTGTAGATAAATCAAAGAAATTCTTAGATCTATTATTTTCTTATAGAGTGGTTCTACCTTAATCCAATCTAATACTATACTTTTTAGCATGATAGTTTTAAGTTTCTGATTTAGTTCTTCTGTAAGAAAAGTGTTCATAGAAGGATTTGTGACATAAGGAACATGATTTAGCGAAGTCTTAACTCTACCAACTCTTTCTAGACTTGTCTTGAAAAAAGGACATCTCTTAGATTTACATTTAGTATTGCTGGTTTGATCCTTCATCTATATATTTATTTTCCTAGTAGCATTCATTTACTATGGCTATGATGGTAGTTCCCTCTACATGATAGGTGGTGGAACTAGAGATAAATAATTAGAAGATTAACTTAATGAACTAGCCACTTGTTGATGCACATATGGATTGAAATCCATCCTTGGAGATGTAGGTCTATAGGACTCTGGTGAATAGTATTGAGAAGTTTGAGTTGCTACATTCCCTAGAGATATTGGACATTGCACATAATATCCATAAGGATCTAGTTGCCAATATGGATACTATTGTCTCAGTGGTGGCATTGCCCATGATTGTGGTTGTTGCTACTATTGTTGATATTACTCCTATGGTTGTGGATATAGATAGTAGGCTAGTTGGAAGGTTTGTCAGTCGTTACCTTGAGGATAAGATAACTATTTTAGCATCTACTTTTTGATAAATCTTGGATTAAGTGCATATGCCCTTGATTGTTGTAGATTTTTTGTCATAGGACAACATCCCTTAGGATGTTCATATGAGCACATTATACACCCTTTTAAGCTTCAATTAGAACATTCTATCATGAAAGCAACTTTTTCTTTTCATCAGTAGTCTCTTTTCTCCTTTTTCTTCTTGCCCTTACTGAAGGCTTGCATAGTTCTTTCTTTTACAATTTTCAAGGCTGTAGTATATTTCTTGTTGACCAAATACCACATCCTTTTTACCTTGGTGGCTATGTCATTAATAGAATTTTGAATTGGTAGAGCCTTTTTTTGTATCACCTTCTCGAAGGTTTTTCCTTGTTACTTATTGCATACTCAAACATCTCTTTTTCAAATGGATCAATATCTATTTTAGTCCTCATCTCATTCTCTCTTTTTCTATTAATCTTTTTCCTTTGCCACTTGGTCAATGAATCTTTGAATTGAATGGATAATCATTTTAGATAGTCTACCTTGGGCATAAACCCCAAGGGTTTTCCTAGTTTTATTCCATAGCCCATTGAAAATATGTCTAAGCTACTTCCTTTGGAAAAATTCATGGCCTTGGCACCTATGCAGAAGAGAGTAGTCTCTATCCATTACTACATCAATGGATTCATGGGTCTCTTGCTTTCAACCATAGATCTACTTCCTAAGATTAGACACCTAGAAGTAGGTTTGGTATTTATCATTAAATAGTTCAAGCATGGTACTCCACCTTTTGATTAATTTAGGTCCCAACGATTTGTGGGAGGTTTCTACCTCTTTATTGAGTATTCGAGGGAACAACTTAAATTTCTACTAGTTACTCTCTATATTTCAAAGGGCATAGGGATTGTGAAAGGCTTGAAGGTGATGTTATGGATCTTTGTTATACTAACCTTCAAACTTAGGAATATTGTTCATATCAAGTTAGTTGATGCAATTGTCTCTCACATGCCTAGTTGGGATATATACAACTTTCCTTATGTTGATCATGCGGAACATTTCCAACCAGGGTTCTTCATGATCATAGGGTTCGTATGCTTGATTGTAGTGATGTCCCCTTTAATACTCATATCTCTCTCTTTCTTCATGTCTATCCTTTTTCCTTCATGGATCATGCTCCTCATCTTCTTCATCAATGCTTCTTGGGCAATACTCATGTCTATCATGAGCCTGTCATCTATTCTTATCATGATCTTTGTACCTTTGTTCCTTTTGGTCAAAGTTCATCAACAATCATGAGGATGAAGATGAATTAGTGGGAGAATGATGTTACCTAGTTCTCCTTCTATTACTCTAGTATTCATCTCTTTGTGACCCAATAGAAACTCTTGGTCTTGAGTCTTGCTTGTACTTAGAGTTCTTTGCTTCTCTTCTTGGTGTCTTTGTGAGGGTTAAATGTAGTAGCACTTTGACAAGTTCTTCTAGCTGAATGATAGGTGTTTGGGAATGGGCTTTATGATCATAGTGGAGTTTCTATGCTACAAATGCATCACCATCAAGTTCCTATAGGAAAATACAAGAGTTAACTTGCTTTCCCTTATTATGCTCATGTTTGATTTCTATGGTAGCATCTCTATGCACTTGTGCCTCTATGGGTTGATAGGTCTTGTCATGATTTTAGGCACATGGTATCCTTATTGAGCATGATTTAGATTCATTCCCCTTAGAGCTATTTAAAGCATGATGAGGGCTGAACACTCCATAGGCAAAACAATGTTGCCTTGTAGATCTCTCCACCTCATTTTCTCATCTTAATGGAAGATGACTATGAAATTAGGATAATAATGATCATTATGAGCATATGAGATTCTTGCTTGCATAGGCATACTCCAATCTTCATTAGCATTTGTTTTTTCATTGCCCCTTTAAATCTCTTTTCCAGGTAATAGTTTTTCCTTAGTTGAAGCCATGGTGTAAGTGTGATGCTTGGTTAAGTGTGTGTTATTAGAATTATTTAAAGATTATGAAGATTGAATTTATGGTTCTTGATACAAAAAAATTTATAAGATAATTTACTTAGCACACATTAACACATCCTTGGCAATGGCACCAATGATGAGTGGTGGAGCATCCAACACTCTCCCATACAAGTCACAAGTGCTCATGTGCAACTAGATCATAATCTACTAATGGGAAAAATGTTATTATGCTTAGTAATTGATATTGACTTCATGATCATTGTATTTCCACTTTGAGCTACTAAAGTTCAAGTATATGATTTAGCTCTTACTGAGGTGTATGATTAATTGATGTTGTTAGTCTCACTATACTTCTAAGTGTAAACATAATGAAAATGAAGTGAAATAAGTAATGACAAGATTGTAAATCTATTCTAGCATACAAAAATGAGCATATGGCCCTAGTTTATTGTACATTCCTTGGGCTCATGTAACTGTTATAGGGTTATCAAGCACTATGCTACAGGGTGAACTAAGTAATAACACTATTAGGATTACCAAACAATTACACTTGAATGCTCAAAACTAGATGTACTAATTTTGCTTTACTAATAAACAAAGGAAAGTAAAGTACTTTGAAAATATAAAGATTTACCTAAGTAAACATGAAAATTAATCTAAGTAAAATAGTAAACTAAGTGGATGCTATAATGATGAGAAGTAATCTAAATCTTTATTTCTAGTCATGAACTATGCCTAAGTACATTTCACTAGAATAAAGATTCCACACAACTGCTAAACACCATGCTGTAAGAATTCACTTTATCACTAACTACGAAAAAAAACTCCAAGAGTTCTACTAATGGTGCTAATAAAAAGTTAAAAATTGTACACCCAAGTGTCAGTATTTATGGGGTTGCACACATCCCAAGACATCACATCAACGATGATGTAGCGTGGGTTAAGAAATTGTTGCTAAGATATCATAGATATGATATCACAGTGCAACAAAAATTGACTTTATTACCAAACATAAACATTTTATTATTTGATAATCGCAATGGTGTTATCACAAGGTATATCTAGTAGTAAACACTTTGTAACCTAGTAATGATTGTTTAAGTTTATTATATTGATAGTGAATTAGAAATAGATGCTCATCACTTAAGTAAGCTTAGACTTCTTATTCTAAGATTAATTAAATTTAATGTTTATATTTTAAATATTATTTTATTATGACCTTACAAAATTAATGATCATATAACTCAACTATAGTTAACTATACAAACTAAAGGCACAGACAAGTATAGTTAGGAAGACAACTCACAATCTCATATTTAACTATCTAAAAATCTCACTAGTTCAGTCCATGGATTATAATTAGGTTAGACATGACATGTGATTTGTATGTTTGGGTGTAAGGACTACATTAGCATTCATCATGTCATATAGGCTAAATTTAACACATCTTGTCTTTGTCATTCATGTAAGAAAATAAGAAAAAGTTTCTTTGTATCCACTTCACTTGCTAGTTGCCACTGTCAAATGTATGCAACATAATTTACGTACAAGCATGAATTCACTACTCAAACATCTAACTAAATGTTTATTTTTAGCTTTGTATACATGTAAAGAATATGGTTATTTATATTAAAACAACCTTGCAAATGTGTTAGGATAAATATTTTTAAAAAAATATTTCAAATTTCAACATCCATATAATCTTTAAATTTAGCTATATATATTAAGGCTAAATACTTTGAAAGAGATAAATTTCATAATAAAAAAATTAAAAAAAATATTTAGAATAGCCACTATTTTAGATGAGCTATAGGAATGACATCTTAGATGGTTTGGACATATGTAAAAAATAGTAGATAACAAACCTATAAAAAAAGGATGCTACATTAGTGTTCCATGACATGTCCAAGTTATAAGTTTGATTATGGTGGTCAATGGTAAGTTATAAAGTTCTAATTCAACTATATATCTTGGGATGTAACTATATCACAATTATTTCAGGGTTTGAATATCCCCTACTATTCCATAATGATGAGCAGCAAGGTACCCCTATGCCCAACCATATGAATCACTAAGGCGTGTACGCATGATTCGGTTGAATTCCATGAACCTATAGTTCTCCAGTGTACTAGTTCCTCTAAGAAGTGAAATGGGCATTGAGAACATTTTTTGTCTTTGTAACTACACTTGTGAAGCTCAAGGGTATGGTTTAAGTGTAATTGAGGTACATGATTTTTATCATTTTATGTTTTAAAAATTTAGTTGCCTACAACAGTAATGAAAGGTAGAGTAATTTAAGATCTAGTTCATTTACTAACTAGCTACCCTAACATAAGTACCCATCCCGCTTTCCTAGACACATCTTGAATACATCTAGTGTTGCTAGGCTACCAAACATTAAGCATTGTTGGGTTACCAAATACTATATGTATGCTCGATGTGGTTGTGCTTGTGTTCATTAATAACTAGAAATTAATTGCTTAATTTAAATGCATTAAAGTAAAGTGCATGAAAGTAAAAAATATTAAAGGAAACATTAATCTATTCTCAATGTTGCAAGGCTTATCAAAAGGGTTTATTTTTATTCCCATCACACTACTATGCTTAGGTACATCAGTGCTCAAACATAGATTTATTTACACTTAGACTCTTGCTGCGGGCACTTAGAAATATAATAAATTTGAAGAAAAAAAACTACAAGAGCTTCACTACTATGACAAAAACTATATGAAAACTAACTGGAAATCGTGAGTTCAAGCACTATATTTATAGGCCAACGTATATCCCACGATATTGAAAATCCAACATTGTGTCCTAGGCTTTGACATTAGATACCTAATGTTGAGGCCTCAACATCAGGTATAGCTATGAAAGATGTGATTTGTCATACCCCCATGACTAAATAAAAATTTGTCCTCGACTGAAGAAGAGGAGGAACAAGTTCCCTATAAAATATTGAGAAGGTATGGGATTATTAATTGACATACAAATTGACTCAAGTGGAACAAATAAACTCTAAGTGCCTAAGTGTATGGAGATACAACCTTTACAAAATTGGGTGTTCATGATAAGATAAGTGAACACCTTGGATAAAATTGACATTCAACACCTCTTAGTAGTTGAAGAGTGAGAGAGAAGGTCCAATGACTATGAACAAGCCTCATTGTATGGTACTAATGTATCATTCATGATGAGAATAGTCCCACTTCCAATTCATGCCTCTCACTACAATCACAATAGAATTGTGAATTAGTATGCAATGTGTAACACATAGTTATTAAATTCCTTATCTCATCGATGGTTACACTGAACTAGGTTGTGACTATGGTAGATTGATTCCTTTAGGAGTGTTAGCGGAAAGGCTGATAAATAGGGAAAAATAGACAACAACTAGTCTATTAAATTTGAAAAAGTTTGACACAAGAAAATAGTTGAAGAGGGTGTAAGAATTCACAACAATAAAGAGGAAAGTTTACTAAAAAATGTTGTGAAGATGTGCAAAATTGGATGTCATTGATGAGGTAAACAAAAGGATTTTACTGTAAGAGTGTCTATGGGTAAAGAACTTATCTAACCCAATCAAAAGAGATGCAAATGTGTCCTCCCCAACGTAGGCACAAGCCTTTTATGCCCTTGCATAACTTCAAACCAAATAGTCTGTGGGCTCTATGGATGATTAATGGTTATGTATAAAAACCTAGAAGAAACTACCTAAGAAATCCAACACATTTGATGAGGGGCGAGGTACCCCTATGCTCACCCATACGAATATGAGTGTTTCACGCATGATCTAGTCAAATTCCAAGGACTAAGTGCTTATGCACCCTTGTGGAACAATGATGGGTTGGTTGATTATGTCTTCCCAAGCTTACCTGCATGTCACGATTGTATGGTTAAGTAAGCTTGAGGCATATGATTTTTATAGCTTTTATGTTTTTATGTCCTACGCTAGTAGGGAAGAAGAGAGGTAACTAATTGACTAATTTAATTTAACTAATCATTAACTAATTTCTAACTAATCCTAACACCAACATCTATTCCCACTTTCCATGCACATCCTAAACTAGTGTAACACTGCTGGGATTACCAAACACTAATCATTACTGGGTTACCAAGCATTACACGCATGCTCGAAGTGGTCGTGCTTGTGTAATTTAATGATTTGCTTAATTGATTACAATGAATTATTGTGCTAATAACAAAAGTGTAAAGTGCATAAAATAAAATAAAATAAAATAAATGCATAAGAAAATAAAATGAAAGAAATGCATAAGAAAAAAATCTCAAGTGCTACAAGGATGAATCGAAGAGCTCGTCTTTATTGCCCTACACAAGGTGTGCTCAGTACACAATGCTCAAATAAAGATCCGTCCACACTTAGACCTCCTACTGCAAGCACTTGGAAAATACTCTAACTTTCAAATAGACTACAAGAGTTTCACTACTTAACTACTAAGAGAATTCTTTCCCAATTATGCACTTGGGAACTATATTTATAGGCTTGGGAGCAACTACTCTAATAATTAGAGTAATCACTCTAATAATTAGAATAAAATGCTAGAGTAACTACTCTAATAATTAGAATAAACTGCTAGAGTAACTACTCTCATCATATCCCATGAATGAATGAAAACTTGTCCTCAAGTTCCTTACAAAATATTAGGAAGGTATGGGATTATTGACTAATTAACAATTGACGGTGGAATGGGATGATAGAGTCAACGTGCCCAATGAATGGATCAATAAGCATATTACAACTTTAGTGTTCATGATCATTGTTGTAAACACTCATACATAAATGACATCCAAGCCTTTATTTAACAACTTGTAGAGAAAGAGAGAGAAAAAAATGAAGCATGTTGCCACCAATGCTAAGATTGCACCTTCCATTGTTTATCCATAGCCACACCACCAGACTTTTTTCCTTTCGTAAATGCTCCAGTTCTAGTCCATCTTGAGTGCTTCCTCCAAGCCCAGTCCATTGTTTGTATGATCGTCATCTACACACGCAACATAATCACAAATGAGCAAGGATAAATAAACCATAATGCAGTTGATACGTTACCTCGATATGAAGTGCATTGGCTGAGTTGTGGTTATGGCAGAAATTGGTTCAAAGATTTATCACAAGTGACTACCCAAGGTGTAGGGGTTAGGCAAATAGTAAAATGGAGAAAATTGAAAAATTTGTGCCAGGGCCCCCACAAGTAAGAGCAAACCTCTAGTAGTTATAAGATGAAAAAACATGAGGAAAAAGAAAGATGGGAAAAAAATAACAACGGCAACGCCAATAAAATGGATGTCATGGATGGGGATGAAACAAAGATGATTGATTGCAAAAAATGTTTAAGGAAAAGAACTTAAAAATTACACCAAAAAGGAATGCCTGTGGATCCTCACCAAAGCAAGCACATGCCTTTTATGCCCTGACAAACCCACAAATCAAAGAGTTCGTAGGCTCCAGGAATGTCATTTGGAAGCAAGAGTTAAAAAATTACCCACAAGAATTCACCAAAGAAAAACAATGCATCAACCCAAAATGAACTAATGATAAAACTAGCAATGGGATGGAAAATGGGAAGAAAGATGGAGAGAAGATAATGGAATGGAATCCCAAGAACAAGGTTGTGTAAAGCCCCTTGTCTATTTCATGGTTAAGATGACTGAGTAGAACTTCATCCCAAATCTAGACTCAAACCAACCACATTCAGTGACCTCACATCAATACACCTGGCCAATCCATCCACTTGAAGTAACAAGAATGCCTTCACAAAGAGTGACCACCATCCTGAGGAGAGCTAGATGGAGAAGTAAGAAGTGAGAAAGCACCTTAGTTAGAGGGAACCTTTAGGCATGGGTAACATGTCTTTCCAGTTTCACAACCAGTTCTTGTAGCCCATATTGCTTTATTATGTTTAAGTGGTGTGCTTTGAATTCTCAGTTTTCTCCTTTTTTTTGATGTTTATGCATGAGAAGCATACCATGCAAAGACTTATTTTTATTCACTCAACTTCCTAATATTTGAACAATGTCAGAATGGTGGAAAACCCAAGAAACAAGCATCCAAGCACCCAAGAGAATGGCCAACACAAATGCATCAAATTCCCATGAAATCATATCCTTTTCATCCTTTGAGTCTTTCCTTGGTTTGAAAAGTACTCAACCACCAATTCATTAACAAGTTTACTTAGAAAAAGGGGACTATACAGTTCCAAGACAAAGGAGACCATAGAGTTGTATGGATGAGTGGATGGCGTGGACTCATTTACTTTTTTACCAAAAGAAACATACCTTAATATTAGCATCATAATTCAAAGGTAAAAATCAAACAATAGTAATAAATATGATATAATTCAATCCACCATCATGAGCACTTATTGGATGACAAAAAAAACTAAATCAAGAAATCAAACAAATAGTAAAAATATGAACGATGGTGTAAAAAAAAAGTTGGAAAATCTGTAAAACAACAATGTATGAAAAAAAATGTGTAAAACAAAAATGTGTACAAAAAATTCAAAAAGAAATGAGGGCCTAGAATGATTAGCATAGGTAGCCATCTCCCCCATGACTGAGTTGGAAGGAGGAGATCCAAAATAGTGAGCAGGGTTGTTCATTAACAGAGGTAGCATATGCACTAGTTGTCCTAAGCTCATGAAAAAGTTTGGTTTGTTGCATGTTGAACAATAGTTTCTTATATGGGCTTTCAGGTTTGTATATTGTCATGGCCCCTAAAGGAAAATTTGTGTAAATAATATAAGGTCCTTCCCATAGTGTTTGAAATTTAGTATGTTGTGGCACATGTGTGGGATTCCAGTAGAGATTATCTCTTGGATGATATTTAACTTTCCTAATTCTTAGGTCATGACGTTGTTTATTGAAGGCCTTGTATAATTTGTTAGATGATAGGGCAGCTAATCAGTTTTTATCTAGCAAATTAAGGGTTACTAATTGTTGTTTCTATGCTAGATCAAGGTCAAGGTTGTGGTCACATGTTGTGGATAGCATACGGAGCTCAGTTTGAATGGGAAGTGTTAGTAATTTACCGTACACTAACTCATAGGGATAGTAGCCTATAGGGAGTTTCCATGTGGAGTGGTATGCCCAAAGAGCATCATTCAATTTAGTGCTCTAGTCTCATCTAAACTTGTTAATGGTTCTTGTCAATATCTTTGTAATCTCCCTGTTGGTGACTTCTGCTTAACTGTTTACTTGGAGGTGGTATGGTGTAGTTAATTTATGCTCAACCCCTATGATGCATTAATTTCTAAAAAGTTATACTTATGAAGTGTGTACCATTATCTGAAATAAGTGCACGTGGCACACCAAATCTATTTATGATTTTTTGTTGAATAAATCATGCAGCTGTAGATAATGTACAATCTTTAATAGCAGCTACTTTGGCCCATCTTGTTAGGTAATAAATGGCAACAATAATATAAGCTTTTCCATTGGACATTGGTGTAATTGGCCCCATAAAATCAATTCCCCAAATGTCAAAGGGTTCTAATGGTTGAATCCATTGTTGCGGATCCTCCATTCTAGCAGTCATTTCCCCATTACGTTGATAACGCTCACAAGATTGGATGAAACGATGGGCATCCCAAAATAATGTAGGCCAATAATATTCTACAAGTAGGATCTTGATGGTCATTTGTCTCTCAGCATAATGACCCCCACACGGACCCTCATGAGCATCTTGGAGAACTCGCAGTTGATCTATATTGGGAACACACCATCAAACCAAGCCATTAGGACACACTTTGTAAAGTTGTCCATTGATCTCCATAAAGTACTTGGCTCAGTGAAGAAATTGTTGTTTCTTTTTAAGGTTTAACTCTTGTGGTGTTTGTTGGGTGAGGAGATAGGTAAGAATGCTACTGTACCAGTTTGTCTCTATGGGTGATTGATTATTTACTACACCATCAAAGAGGAATTCATCACGGAAATAATCAAAAACTGGATACTCATCCTCTTTGTTGTCCCATCGCAACCAAGATGAATGATCAACAACTATGTTCTCGGTGCCTTTACAATCAATCATCGTAAGATCGAACTCTTGTAAGATTACAAGCCATCATATGATATGAGGACTTACCATTGGCTTATTCATGAGGAACTGGATTGCACTATGATCTTTATGTATATATACTTTATATCCCAATACATAGTGTCTAAAATTTTCTAGTGAAAACACTACAGTCATTAATTCTTTCTCTGTGGTAGTGTAGTTAAGTTGTGTACTAGTGATACTTCTACTTGTACAATGAATATAATAAGGACACTTCTAGTCATCTACCTAAGTAAGTACAGCTCTTAAATAATAGTTGGATGTGTTAGTCATGATATGGAATGGTTTGGATTAGTTTGGAGCTTGTAGAATGGGTGTTTCTACTAGCTGTTGTTTTAGAGTTTGGAAATTTAATTCGCATTCCCTAGTCCACTCAAAAGGTACGTCCTTTTTCGTTGATTCTACCAATGGTTTGGCAACCTTTGAAAACTTCTCAATAAATCTCATATAGTAGCCAGTATGTCCAAGGAATGACCAAATATCTTTGAAATTTTTCGGTTGATGGGTAATTCCTTGGACAATTTTGATATTCTCGGGGTCTACCTCTATCCATGTGTGTGAGATTTTGTGTCCTCGTACTATGCCTTCTTGGACCATCAAATGGCTTTTCTACCATTTGAGCCTCAAATTGGTTTCTACACATCTTTTTAACACTTTCTCCAATTGGTCCAAGGCTTGATCAAAGTTTGCTCCATAAGTGGAGAAGTCATCTATAAAGACCTCCATGCCATTCCCTATCTACTATTGGAATATTCTTAGAATTAGTCGTTGAAATGTTGTAGGGGCATTGCACAAGCCAAACGACATCTATTTGTATGTGAATGTTCCCCAAGAACTGGTGAACATAGTATTGGCTTGGTCTTCTAGGGCTATTTTTATTTGGTTATATTCGCTATATCCATCCAGAAATTGTAATAGTGATGCCCTTCGATGGTGTCTAAGACTTGGTCAACAAATGATAAAAAAAGTGATCTTTGAATGTTGCCATATTTAGCAACTTGAAATCTATGCACACCCTCCATTTGCCTCTCTTTTTAGGCACAACAACTAAGGGTCTAACCTATTTTCTATCAGCAATGGGGTATATGAACCCAGCCTTGAGAAGCTGTTCGATTTCTTCCTTGACTACTTACTTCAGCTTTGGGTTCAAATGCCTCTGCGGTTGTCTTCAAGGCTTCATGGAGGGGTTGGTGTAAATCCTATGTTGGCATATCCTAGGATCTATTCTAGTTAATTTGGGATATGACCAAGCAAAGGATTTTGAGCATCGATTTATCACTTTAGTAGTCTCTCTTTTTATTGCAGAGAAAGCTTAGTGTTAATAATTACCCACTTTCTATTTTTAAGGAATGTGTATTCCATACTAGTGGGCAATGGTTTCAACTTGAGGGGCTCTTGCTTAAATTTCTCAGGGATTTCCAACTTCCCCCAGTTGATATTTTCGATGTTAAGGTTCAAAAGTTGGTGGTGGACTTGCTCTAATGTGTCTATGCTATTGATGTAAGTGCACGTTAAACCCTCAGTTGGTTCCACACATATAATTGAACTACTTTCTTGATCAACTATCAGCCACTGGATGCCTTCCTATCATGTGGTTGTTGCATACAGGCATCTTTATATGTTGATGACTTGTGCACACTGATTGCATGTAGGCAATGTTAAACTTTGTACAACCCATGACCTTTGCATGCAATTACACCCTGTGTCACTATATGTGATGCATGGAACCTTCTTCTTCTTGATCTTTCCAAATGTGTTTTCCTTTGATATTTCTAGGGAAAGATCATAGATTCTTAGGCGCACGTCAACTGTGCTTAGCCATGCTCTTCCCATTATGATTGAGAAGTCCCCCTTACCTTTTTTTACCTAAATCATTAGGAAGTCAACTGGGTATGACCACCCACAAACAGTGGTAACAATATCTTTCACCAGTTCCAATGGGATAGTGATGGACTAGTTGGGCAACTCAAGAAAGATGTTGCTATTTTTTAATGGAGGTGGGTTTCAGGCCTTGTACATTTCTTGAGAAATTAGGTTGACACCAGAACCTAAATCCAAAAGAGCCTTGCATGGTGTATTTTCAATAATTTGTAAGTATATTAGAGGACTTTCAGGATCATAAAATTTCTTGGGAAGGTGGCCAGCTTTGATCCAAGAGGTGACGACATGTGTTAGCATGATCGTATGCATTGAGTGCAGTGATTGGGTTAAAGGGGACTCCAAAGTTTTGATTGATATTGAGGCATCTAAGGAATTAGCTACTTGTAATTGCAAGGGCTTGGTTGGACTGTTCATTCTAAAGAAAGGTCTTTTCTTCATGTGGTTGTTGGAATCAACAATAGGTTGAGAGTAAACAGCCCTCGTGGTGTTATGTTGTTGTGGTTGGGTAGGTATTTTACCTTGCATCGCGGGAGTAGGTGGTAGTGGAGATATTGGTGGAAGAGATGTGGCCGAATGAGAAGGATGATATGCTTGCAAAATATCACCTCTAGAAGATGGAGTCCCATAATATTCATAGGCTTGATAGTGAGGTTGAGGAGTGACATGACTAGTAGAGTCACGTGGGGAGATTGGCTACTGCACGTAATATCCATACGGGTTTAGTTGCTAATAAGGATACTATTGCCTTAGTGGTGGCATTCTCCATGATTTTGGATGTTGCCACTATTGATATTGCTCAATCAGTTGTGGTGGAGTCCCACTGGGATAATATGTTAAGGATTGGTGGAACTACCTTGGGTTACCTTGAGGATAAGGTAACCTTTGGGGTGTTTACCTTTTGTCTAATTGTGTGTTGAGTGCATACACCATAGACTCTTGTAAATGTGAGATTATAGGGCAACATCCCTTAGGATGGTCATATTGACATATCTCACATCCACTATCATTGTTTGTTTTCGAATCCACAACCTCTTCAATGATGGAAACTTTGCCCTTACCCTTGCTATGTGCATGTTCAGCCTCTTTCTTTTTTATTTTCTTACTACCTTACTCTCTAGACTTTTCTACTATTGTAAGAACAATTTGAAATATATTGTCTAGGGAATTCCACATTTGGTCTACCTTTGTCGAAACTTTTGATGTCATCTTTTGGATAGGAAATTTTTTCCTATTCAGCATCTCTTTGAGTGGTGACTCTTCTTCATCCTCACAAAATCTTAATCCCCTCCTCTGAAGGGAAGGATCTTAGTTATAATCTTCTACACTTTCTCTCTTCCATAGCTCACCTTCTTCCTTAGCAACTTGCTCCAATAGTCTTTGAATTTGATGGGACCTAAGCTCGAATAGTCTCCCTTGGGCATAAGTCCCAAGGATTCTTCTTGTTTCATGCCTAAGCCCATCTATGAGATGGTGCAGTTGATCCCTTTGTGAATAACCATGGCTAGGACAATGATGTAATAGTGCATAGTTTTGGTCCATGGTAGCATCCAAGGGTTCATGTCCTCCTTGTTTCTAGCCTTGGATTTGCTTTCACAGGTTGAACACTCGGGAGTACATTTGGTACTTATCGTTGAATAATTCTAACATAGTACTCCATCTATGAATAGATTCTAGTTCTAAGGATCGGTACTAGCTTTCTACTCCTTTAAATAGTGTATGTGGGAACAACTTAAGTTTTTTGCATTTTTTCTCTATGTTTTGTAAGGCACACACATCATGGAATGATTGTAAATGATTTTGAGGATCAGTGTTGTATCCCCCTTCAAATCGTTATTTTGAGGATAATTGTTCATATCTAATATATTGATCCTACTATCTTTCTAGTGCCTTGTTGAAATTCTAGTATCCTCAGTTATTTCTAACATACTTCAAGTAGCGAGTAGGGGTTCATTGTGATCATCTCGTCCATGGCATCTATGATGCCTATGTTATTCTCTACTCTCCATTCTTCTATGTCGTGACTCTCTAGAGTGCCCTCATCCCCTTTCCTGGCTATTTCGTTTATGATTCCACTTTGCCTAGCTTAATCCCCATGGTATTTTTCTTTATGACCACATTTGGATATTGAAGGAGAGGGTGAAGGAGATGATGAAGGTGAAGAAGAAGGAGAACCATCACCATGATGATGTTTGCTACCTTCTCTTCTGCAATCTCGACCCCGATCGCGATTGCAATTAGAATGTCCACTTTTATCCTGAGTTCATGTCCCTTTTTTGGATCATTTGTGCCCATGGGTACTAGAACCTAAGTTATGAATAGTGGAATGAAAGTTCTGATACACAACCCCTTGGCCAAAGTCAAGGGGAGGAACATCATTGTGTGGGCAACTACCTGAGGTAGGTTCACCATCCTCATTTTCGCTTAAGATATGTGAGGCATCCTGGGACCACTTACCCTTCAAATACTTATGATGTCTCTCCTATTGCAAGTCCCTTTGATGTTGTGCCTCTGTTGGATGGTATTCTCTTGAGTCATGATCTTACACAACGTATTCTGCATGTAAGTGCAGCATGCCAATTCATGTGAGAGCATAAAGAAGCATGCTTAGGACTGTACAATCGGGACGTAACACTATGTTACCTTCTAAGTCTCACCAACATAGTTGTTCATCTTGATGGAGGATAAAGGTAAAGTTTGGTATATACTCATTAGGATGAATATATACCACTTGAACTTTTTGAGGAATTGATAGATCAACGTCATGTGTATTACGCTGCCAATTGTTTCCTATTTCAGACCTAGGAAGTGAGGTGCTTTCGTACAATGAAGGAGACATACTTGTCTATTCAGTGTGCAATGTATTCTTGTTTATTATTTTCTCAACCAACCCTAAGGGTTTGTTCCAATGATGTGAATGATTTCCTATGTTCTAGTTAGCGCATAAACAACTAATTCTCTCGTAATGACACCAATGATGAGCGGTGAGGTACCCCTACACTCAACCATATGAATACAAGCATTTCACACATGATCTGGTCAAATTTCAAGGCCTAAGTGCTTATGGACCCTTGTGGAACAAGGATGGGTTGGTTGATCATTGTCTTCCCAAGCTTACCTGTATGTCATGATTGTATGGTTAAGTAAGGTTGAAGCATGTGTTTTTTATAGCTTTTATGTGTTTATGTCCTTCGCTAGCAGGGAAGAAGAGAGGTAACTAAGTGACTAATTTAACTTAACTAATCATTAACTAAGTTCTAATTAATCCTAACACCAGCATCTATTCCCACTTGCTGTACACATCCTGAACCAGTACAACACTATTCGGATTACCAAATGCTAATCATTACTTGGTTACCAAGTGTTACACACATGCTCGAAGTGGTTGTGCTTGTGTAATTTAAGGATTTGGTTAATTGATCAAAATGAATTACTATGCTAATAACAGAAATGTAAAGTGCATAAAATAAAATAAAATAAAATAAAAGAAATACGTAAGAAAACAAATCTCAAGTGTTGCAAGGATGAATCAAAAAGCTCATCTTTATTTCCGTACACAAGGTGTGTTTAGGTACATAATGCTCGAATAAAGATCCATTCACACTTAGACCTCCTGTTGTGGGAACTTGGAAAATACTCTAACTTTCAAATAGACTACAACAGTTTTGCTACTTGACTGCTAAAAGACTTCCTTTCCAATTGTGTGCCTAGGCACTGTATTTATAGGCTTGGGAGCAACTACTCTAATAATTAGAGTAACCACTCTAATAATTAGAATAAAATGCTAGAGTAACTGCTCTAATAATTAGAATAAATCACTAGAGTAATTGCTCTCATCATATGATGAGTAGCGAGGTACCCCTACGCTCAACCATATAAGTACAAGCATTTTACGCATGATCCAATCAAATTTCAAGGACTAAGTGCTTATGTGCCCTTGTGGAACAAGCATGAGTTGGTTGATCATTATCTTCCCAAGCTTACTTGTATGTCATGATTGTATGGTTAAGTAAGCTTGAGGCATATGATTTTTATAGATTTTATGTTTTTATGTCCTGTGCTAGTAGGGAAGAAGAGAGGTAACTAAGTGACTAATTTAACTTAACTACTCATTAACTAAGTTCTAACTAATCCTAACACTAGCATCAATTCCCACTTACCGTACACATCCTAAACTAGTGTAACACTACTGGGATTACTAAACGCTAATCATTACTAGGTTACTAAGCGTTACACACATGCTCGAAGTGGTCGTGCTTATGTAATTTAATGATTTTCTTAATTGATCAAAATAAATTGTTATGCTAATAACAGAAATGTAAAGTGCATAAAATAAAATAAAATAAAAGAAATGCATATGAAAATAAAATGAAAGAAATGCATAAGAAAAAAAATCTCAAGTGCTACAAGGATGAATCGAAGAGCTTGTCTTTATTACCATGCACAAGGTGTGCTCAGTACATAATGCTCAAATAAAGATCCATCCACACTTAGACCTCTTATTGCAGGCACTTGGAAAATACTCTAACTTTCAAATAGACTACAAGAGTTTCACTACTTGATTGCTAAAAGACTTCTTTTCCAATTGTGTGCTTGGGCACTATATTTAGAGTAAACCACTAGAGTAACTACTCTAATAATTAGAATAAACTGCTAGGGTAACTACTCCAATAATTAGAATAAACCACTGGAGTAATTGCTCTAATAATTAGAATATCCACTATACTAATTACTCTAATAATTAAAATAAACCACTAGAGTAACCACTCTCATCAACATCTAACTAGGACATTGAATAAAAACATGAAACCAGAAGTGAGGTGAAACATGAAATGCATAAATGAATGAGAGAGGGTGGAATGGAGTTCCTAACTAAGGTCACATGAAGTCCCTTGTGGATTTTATGGTTAAATGACTTGATAGAATCCATTATTAGTCTAAACCAAAACCAACCCCATTCACTAACTTTGCATCACCTTTCTAAGACCAATCCATCCCCCTGAGATACAAGAGTGCATCCACAAAATAACCACCATTCCTTATTAAAGAAGAAACGAGAAGTAGGAAGTGAGGAAGGACCTTAGTTAGAGGGGACCTTTAGGCATGGGTAACATGTCTTTCTAGTCCCATACCCAGTGCTTGTAGCCTGTTTATTTTGTCTAAAGGATGTGCTTTGAATTTTCATCATTTTTTTAAAATGGGAACTGCACCATGCAAAGATGTATGTGTGTATTTTGTCTAAGGGATGTACTTTGAATTCCTATAATTTTTTTATGAGAACCACACCATGGAAAGACTTATTCAACTTTCTTTATTGGTCAACATGGAATGATAAGAAATTCATGAAAACACACATGCACCTAGGCAAACATAAAGGTGCAAAGAATATTGAATCCTCTTGATGTCACACCCTATTCAAACCTTTGAATCCTTTCTGATTTCAAAAAATAATAGAGTCACAAATTTGTTAAAATTTTATTAATGAAAATAGGATTGCACATTTTTAGAACAAGGAAAACCATAGAGTTTGTGGATGGGTGGATGTTGTGGACTTACTACCTATTGCATGAAAAAGAAACCATGTCCTAATCATCCATAATGAAATTCAAAGCTAGAATCTAGCCACTAACAATCAAATAACAAAATAATACATACCACCATCAAGCAACACATTACCACTGTACTTGGCACTTATTAACAAAAAGTTAGAAAATCACATCAAAACAAAATAAAATAAAACATAAAAGAAAGTGTAAAATTTCCAAGAAATAGAAAATGTACTAATAATGGTGTAAAAAAATTAGAAAAGATTAATAACATAAAAATAAGAAGTAAAATAAATAATGTGTAAAATAAAAAGTTGAAAAACTAAGATGCTTATATGATTACCATGGGTGGCCATCTTCCCCATGACTAAGTTGAAAGGAGGAGATCTAAAATATAGAGCATGATTGTCTATTTGAAGAGGTGTTTGTTGTATCAGCTAGCTTATGCTCATGGAAAGGTTTGATTTGTTGGATGTTGACTAGCTGTTTCTTATCTAGGCTCTCAAATTTGTAGATCATCATGGCCCCAGAAGAAAAAGTTTTGTAAATGATGTAAAGTCCTTTCCACATTGTTTGGAACTTAGTTTGTTGAGGTATGTGTGTGTGGTTCTAATAGAGAACCTTATCTCCTAGTTGAAATTTCACTTTTCTGATTTTAAGGTCATGGTGCTTTTTGTTGTAGGCCTTATGCAACTTGTTAAATGATAGGGTTACCAATTGATTTTCATCTAGTAGGTTGAGATTCATTATTCTTTCTTTTTTTTTTGCTAAAATCATGTCAAGGTTAAGGTCATAGGCTATTGAAAGTGTACGAAACTTAGATTGAATAGGAAGTATTAGTAATTTTCTGTACACAAGCTCATAGGAAAAATAGCCTATAGGAAGTTTCCATGTTTGGCAGTAAGCCTAAAGGACATTGTTGAGTTTTGTGCTCCAATATTTCTTATATGTGCTAATAGTTCTTGCTAGAATCCTTATGATTTCCCTATTGGTAACCTTAGCTTGACCATTGGCTTGGGGGTGGTAGGGTGTTGTGAGTTTATGTTCAACCTCCAAGTGTTGCATGAGCTTTTGAAAAGTAGTGCTTGTAAAGTGAGTTCCATTATTAGAAATTAATGCATGTGACACACCAAACCTATTTTCAACATTTTTTTTGTACAAATTGAGCAATAGTAGAAGATGTATAGTCAATGATGACTGTTGTTTTTACCCATTTCATATAGTAGTCAACAATGACTATCATGTATGCCTTTCCATTTGACATGGACATGATAGAATCCATAAAATCAATGTCCTAGATGTCAAAGGATTCTAGTGGTTGAATCCATTGCTAAGGTTCCTCCATTCAAGTAGTCATTCTACCATCTTTTTGGCATCATTCACAAGAGAAAATGTAATGGTAAGTATCCCTAAAGATTGTTAGCTAGTAGTACCCTACCATTAGGATGTTGATGGTTATGCATCTCCTAGCATAGTGTCCTCCATAAGGACCTTCATGAACCTCTTGGAAAACACGTAGTTGATTACCATTAGGGACACACCAATCGACTAGGCCATCAACACACATCTTATAGAGATGTCCTTTGATCTCCATGAAGTGTTTTATTTGGTGAAGAAACTACTATTTCTTTTGGTGGTCCAACCCTTGTGGCATCTCTTGGGTAAGAAGAGAGGTGATAATGTCATTATATCATTTAACTTCATTGGGAAATTCTTTAGTTATTTTCCTAGCAAAGAGGATTTTATTAGAAAACATATCGTATAGTGGGCTTTCTTCATCTTTGTTGTTCCATTGCAATGGAGACAAGTGATCAGCCACCACATTCTCAATGTTCTTTCAATCTACCATTGTAAGATTGAATTCTTGTAAGATCACTAACCACCATATGACATGGGGGATCACTATTACCTTGTTCATCAGGAAGTGGATGGCACTATGGTCTATGTGCATAAACACCTTATATCCAAGCACATAAATGCCTAAACTTATTTAGAGCAAACACCACTACCATCAATTCTTTTTCTGTAGTGGTGTAGTTTAGTTGTGTACCCACAATGCTTTGGCTAGTGTAGTAGATGTAGTATGGACATTCCTTGCCATCAATTTGCATAAGCATGACTCACAAGGAATAATTTGATACATCTTTCATGACATGAAATGATTTGGACCATTTAGGTGCTTGTAGGATTGTAGTTTTTACAAGTTATTCTTCCAACTATTGGAATTTTTTTCACATTCCATGGTCTAGAAAAATTAAGCATCTTTCTTTGTTAGCTTTACCAATAAGTTTACAATCTTAGAGAAATCTCTATGAATTGATGGTAGTAGCCACTATGTCCAAGGAATGATCAAACATCTTGGACAGTTTCTGGATGATGAGTTATTCCTTGAATGGACTTTATTTTCTCAGGGCCTACCTCAATTCCTGCTTGTGATATTTTATGCCCCAATACAATGCCTTCTTGGACCATTAGGTGGCATTTTGGCTAATTAAGCCACAAGTTGGTTTCAACACATCATTTTAGCACTTGCTCCAGGTGGTTTAAGGCTTGCTCAAATGTAGCTCCATAAGTGGAGAATTCATCCATGAAGATTTCCACACCACTACTAATATACTATTGGAAAATTCTTAGAACCAAGCATTGGAATGTAGTAGGAGCATTACATAGACCAAAAGGCATCTTACGATATGCAAAGGTCCCTAAGGGACTTGTGAATGTTGTCTTGGCCTCGTCCTTTGGTGCAATTTGAACTTGGTTATAACCACTATAACCATATAGAAAACTATAGTAGTAATGCCTAGATATTGTGTCTAACACCTGATCAACAAATGACAATAGAAAATCATCCTTGAATGTTGCCATATTCAATAGTTGAAAATCAATGCAGACCCACTACTTGCCACCTTTCTTAGGCATAATAACGAGTGGAATAACCCACTCACTATCCACAATGAAATAAATGAACCCCACCTTCATGAGTTGTTTGATTTTCTCTTTGATGACCTACTTTAGTTTGGGGTTCAATTTTCTCTATGGTTGTCTCTTTGGCTTCATGGCCAAATTAGTGTAGATGCGATGTTGGCATATCAACCAAAAGTTACTAATCATTTTTCAACCACATTCAACAACATATTTTTCTACTCTGGAGTAAGATTTGAATTA
Organism: Gnetum montanum; assembly: GCA_015680685.1. Classification (NCBI taxonomy): domain Eukaryota; kingdom Viridiplantae; phylum Streptophyta; class Gnetopsida; order Gnetales; family Gnetaceae; genus Gnetum; species Gnetum montanum. The sequence goes on from MNCI01028249.1 coordinate 1,239,352, forward strand.
ATTATGACTAGCTTTCCATTTTTTAAAAACATATATTATATTCCTACTGGTAGTGTTTTTAGTTCAAGGGGCTCTTGCTTAAAATTTTTAGGAATTTCCAACTCTCCCCAATAAGTATCATCATTTTCATTATCAGAGAGTTGGTAATGAACTTGCTCTAGTTCATCCATGCCTATGACATATGCGCATGTCAAACTCTCAGTTAGTTCCATGCAAAGTGTGCTACTCTCAAAATCAACAGCTAGCCACTAGGTACCCTTTTATTTTGTAGCTATTGTGTACAGACAGCTTTGAATTTTTGCTTTTAGTGCATAGTTGTTGCATGTAGAGATAGATGCTTGGTTCACGACCTAAAGTTTTTACACATATTTGCAACTTGTATCATTGTATGTTATGCATGGAACTTGCTTCTTCTTGATCTTTTTGAATGCATTTTCTTCAAATATTTCTAGGGAAAGATCTTTGATGTCCCATTCTTGCATTAATGATGCTAAGCCATGTCCTTCCCATGATTACTGGAAAATCCCCTTTGCAATTCTCCACCTTGATCACTAGGAAATCAACAACATAAGATCACCCATAGATAGTGGTCACAATCTCTTCCACGAGTCCCAATGGAATAGCGATGGATTGGTCTACCAATTCTAATATGATATTTCTCTTCTTGAGAGGAGGCAAGTTCCATGTAGTGTACATCTCATGAGAAATTAAATTGATACTATAACCTAAGCTGAGAAGAGATTTGCATGGTTCATTCTCAAGAATTTCCAAATAAATGAGACAACTTTTAGGATTGGCTAATTTCCTAAGAAGGTTTCCAGCATGGATCCAATTAGATACAATGTGAATAAGAATGATAGTATGGATCCTAGGTGGATTTTGGTTTAAAGGGGGCTCAAAAACATTTGATATAGAGGAAGATGGAGGAACAAGGTTCTCAACTACGAGTGTATTTTAGGGCTTAGGTGGATTTCAGGGTTGAAAGAAAGGTTTTTTCCTTAATCAAGTATTCAACCCACTTAGTTGATGAACCAATTATAGATTAATAGCCCTAGTAGCATTGCGTTGTTGTGATTGAGCTAGTAGTTCACCCTGCATAGGTGGAATAGGTGGTAGCTATGTGGCTGGAGGAGGAACATGTGCAAGGATAGAAGGGGGATAAGGATAATAGGTGGCATCCATTCTTTCATATGAAGAATGAGTTTGATAATAATCAAAAGGATTATAATGAGATTGGAGTGTAGAAACATGACTAGAGAAGTCAGGTGAAGACAAGGGTTGTTGAACATAGTACCCATATGGATCAGGTTGTTTGTAAGGATATTACTACCTTGGTGGGGCCAATGCCCATGATTATGGTTGCTACCACTATTGATACTACTCATATGATTATGGTGGAGTTTTTCTTGGATAATATTGCTATTACTAGTGGAACTACCTAAAAGTACCTTGAGAATAAGGTAATCTTTTGCATGTTTGCATTTGTATTAGGCATGGATTCAAAACATACATCCTAGAATCCTGTAACTATGGCACTATGGGGTAACATCCCTTAGGATGTTCACACTAGTAGATGTCACACCTATCATCATCATCTGATTTTCTTTCTATAACATTTTCTATTGTAGTAATCTTGCCCTTACCTTTTTGATAGGCATATTCAACTTCCTTACACCTTCTGCACTCATGATCACTACCTTATTCTTTGGAGTTCCATAACTGATCAACCTTAGCCATAATTTTAGATTGAAAATTTTGAAGTGGTAAGGTTTTCCTATTCACCACCTCGTTAAGTGTAGATTCTTCCTCATTGTCATAGAATTGAACCTCCCTCTTGTCAATGGAAGGATCATAGTTATATTCTTCTACACTTTCTCTTTTTTTTCTAATTCATCCTCCTCTTTAGCTACCTACTAGATTAGTCTTTGTATCTAATGGACACTTAATTCTGATAGTTTTCCTTGGGCATTGACATCTAGGGTTTTCCTCATTTCTAATCAAAGCCTGTCTACAATGTGGTGAAGCTAATCTAGTTGAGAATAACCATGACCAAGACATTTGTGCATTAAGGAATAGTATTGGCCAAAGTTGGCATCCAAGGGTTCATGTATTCCTTGTTTCAATCCTTGTATTTACCTTCTTAAGTTGGATGCTTTGGAGTATGTTTAATATTTATCATTAAACAATTCAAGAATGGTACTTCATCATCTGATAGATTTCAACTCTAAGGACTAGTACCAATTCTTCGCTTCTTTAATGAGTGTCCTTGGGAACAACTTAAGTTTTTGTCACTCATTCTCTATCTTCTAAAAGGCACATGCATCTTAAAAAGCTTGGAGATGGTTCTATAGATTAGAGTTATATTCCCCTTTAAATTGAGGAATATTGTTCATGTCTAGCCTTTTAATCTAACTATCCTTCACATGCCTTGTTGGAATTCATACTACCTGTGCAATATTGAGCATACTTCGAGTAGCATGCAAAGGCTCATTCAGGCCATGATCATGGTGCCTATGATGCCCTCTACTACCCCTTCATTCATGATGATGTGCCTCTCTTAAATGTTTGTGCCTTGATCTTGCCTTGCCCAATGGTCCCTTTGATCATTTTTGTCCCATCGGTCATTTTGGTCATCTCCATCACCATCTCACCTCTTACAATCACAATCAAAGACAGAAGAAGAAGAAGATGATGATAACGAAGGTGAAGAGGAAGGAGAACTAGCACCATCATGATGCCTACTATCACCTCTTCAGTGATCTTGAACACTATCATGGTCTTGTTTTATGTCCACATCACTATCTTGACTTGCCTCTTTAGATCCTTCTTTGTCATTGGATCCATTCTTACTAAAACCAAGATTGTGAATTATGGATTGCAAGTTCTAGTTTTGACCTCCTTCATTGATGTCAAATAGAGGATTTTCACTAAATGAAAAATCCCCAGAGAAGAGCTCTCCACCATCTTTTTGATATAGTAGGAATGGAGAATCATTAAATTTTTTTCCTTTTTAGATTCATAACATTGTTCTAGCTATCGATCCTGTAGATTTTGTGCCTCAATGGGATGATAATCCCAGGTATTAGTATCTTGCACAACATACTCAGCATGAAGTTCCTGGAGACCCCATCGTATAAGCATTTTTTGGAGCATAGTAGGAATGGATTGATTGGGTAGCAACATGATGTTTCCCTCCATGTCATGCCACCATAGCTATTCATCGTAATGTAGGATGAAGGTGAAATTGGGTACATACTCAGTACGATGAGCATATACCACTTAATATTGTTGAGGCATTGGCTAATGAGCTCCATCAAACTTGGGTAGAGAAGCACTCCTATGAGAAGAAGACATTTTCAATTAGATGATAAAAACCTAGTGTGCTTTAAAATTTTTTGTAGTAATTGTAAAATATGATATGAATCTAAGGTTCATTACAATGATTTTGAATGATTTCCACTAAATCCTAGATATCACAAAAAACAACCGAAAGGTCCCCAACAATGACACTAATGATGAGTTGCGAGGTACCCCTATGTCCAACCATACGAATCGCTAAGGTGTTTTACGTGTGATCTAGTCAACTTCCATGGACCTATAGTTCTCTAGTGCAGTAGTTCCTCTAGGAAGTGAAATGGGCATTGAGAACATTTGTTGTCTTCTACTACACTTGTGAAGCACAAGGGTATGGTTTAAGTGTAATTGAGGTACCTAAATCACCTACAACAAGAATTATAGGTAGAGTAATTTAAGGTCTAGTTCATTTACTACCTAGCTAGCATAACACAAGTACCTGTCCCACTTTTCTGGATATATCTTGAACACATATAGTGTTGTTGGGCTACCAAAGGTTAAGCATTACTGGGTTACCAAACACTATATGTAAGCTCAAAGTGGTTATGGTTATTTTCATTAACAACTAGAAATTAATTGCTTAATTTAAATGCATTAAAGTAAAGTGCATGAAAGTAAAGTACATGAAAGTAAAGTGCATTAAAGAAAACATTAATCTATTCTTAGTGTTGAAAGGATTTTCAAAAGGGTTCATTTTTATTCCCATCACACTACTGTGCATAGGTACATCAGTGTTGGAACATAGATCCATACACACTTAGACTCCTGCTGTGAGCACATAAAAATATTCTAACTTTGGAGAAAACAAATTGCAAGAGCTTTGATACTATGAAAAAAACTATCAAAAACTATATGAAAACTGATTGGAAATCATGGGCCTAAGTGCTATATTTATAGGCCGCTATATACCTCGCGATATTAAATATCTGACATTGTGTCTTGGGCTTCAACATCAAATACTCGATGTCGAGGCTTCAATATCAGATTCAATATTGGAGTTGTGAAAAATGTGATTCATCACATAATAATTACCAAAAGGAAAACCATAAAAGACATGGAATATAAAAAAATTGCAAATAAACAAAGATCTAGCTCTTCATAGAGATGAATGGTGAAAAAGAACTCTTATAGTTAATCCTATTCTATTGGAATAAGGCTAGGATAATGATGATGATGATCTTAAGGGTCAATATTATTAAAAAAATTCTAGGGTCCCTCTATTAAAATAATGAAGCTTGGGTTTTGAAACAAATGTAATGTTGTAGGATATTCTTTCCTAACATATCCAATTTCTTATGTCATATATACTAAACGCAACACACTTTCTATTTATCATTCATGTGAGTCACTTTGTATCCACTTCACTTTCCATTTGTCACTATGTATACAACATGATTTATATACAAGTACGGGGGGTGCTAGAACCTAAAATAATTGAAGCATAGGTACACCCTACGATTATAGAAGTTTATAACTAAGTGCTACCTAGTAGAATCAAACCTGTGACATGGGACTACCAAGCCAAGACTCATACCACTAGGCTAAATTTTTAACTAAACAAATTTTTAACCAAAAAAATATTTAATAAAAAATTTAATTAACACATTTTTAACTAGAAAATTTTTTAGGTAAAAATGTTTAACCAAAACAAAGTTTTAACTAAGAAAAATTTTTAACCCAACAAAATTTTTAAGTAACTTTTTTTAATTTTTTTAAATTTTTTTTAACTAAAATATTTTTTAACAAAAATAACTTTTACCTAAGAATATTTTCTCATCAAAATAAATTTCTAGCTAAGGAAAATTTTTAAATAAAGAAATTTTTAATGAAAGATATATTAACTATATAAAATGTTAACAAAAAAATTTTCAACTTAAAAATTTTTTTTAACAATCCAAAAAAGAACTAAAAAATTTTTTAACAACACATAATTTTAATTAAAAAAATTTAACTAAGAAAAATTTTTAACTAAGCAAATTATTTAACTAGTAAACGAAATAATTCAAGATTTATATACAAGTATGACTTCGTATCTCAAACATTTGGTTATTTTTTGATATTTTTTGTAATTTTTTGCAAGCTAGGGAGGAGGGGATGATTTTTGAGGTAACTAGTAAAAGCTTTAAAACCTTGAATTAATAAAAAGAAATATTAGAAGAGTACAAAATTAAGATTAGAAATATAGCTTTTCAAAGTATCTAAAAGAAATGTGTAGAAGGTATGTTTACTCATGTAACAAGGTGAAAATAGACCAAATAAATTCTTCCACTTTGATAAGAACTAGAAGCATCACATATAGTAGAGAGAAATAACCAAGCGAACAATATGGACCTAATGCAATCCATACCTTTGCAAGACACCTCACACAATTTAGCACCATGATGAAAGGAATGCATCCAAAAAGTATGCATTGCTACCAAAACTTGCCAAGAAAAAATTTCTCAATTTTCAATCTTATGTAATAATTTGGGCAGCTTTTTTGTGCTGCAATATTTCTAAATGAACATGAAGAAGAAGAGGGTGATACAACAAAGAGAAAGTGGCCTAGGTGGAAAGATAAATTGAATCACCATTAAATAGATGGGCATTTCTCTATTTCCATATGATAAATAGGCATCGTAAGGATTATCAATAATACTAAGAATATATCGTAGAAGGGAGGAAAGATAAATTGAAGTAGCCTAGGTGGAAAGATACATTGAATGGCCATTAAATAAATTGGCATTTCTCTATTTCTGTATGATCAAAAATTATGGAATGCTAAAAGCATCATAAGGGTTATCGATAATAATATACCATAGAAGGGAGGATGACACTACCATATTTTCAAAAAATATTCTAAATAAAAGATCTACAATATGTTTAACTCTTAAAAATCCCAAAATAAGTATTACAATGCAACTAAGACCCCTTGGAGCTATCAAACCAACTTTAGAATTCCTTTATGGAATTTCTTAAAAATATATATAACTCATTGATACTAAGTAGAATTGAACCATTGACCTAAGGTTACCAAACCAAGACCCTTATCACTAGGCTAACAACTCATTGCAGACACTTAGTAAATTATCAGGATTAAGAAATTGACATTGTATACTATCATTATATGTGTGATGATTACATGTTGTTTAGGCTATTAATGATAGGTACATCATTGACAATTAGGGGAGTTGATGTGTAGGAAAATCAAATTAATTTTTTAAAAATAAAAATAAAATTTAATGAAGATATAATTTACTAGAATAAACTTTGTAATGAGCAACCTTAAATAGATTATACCATCCATAGTTTGCATGTTTTTTTTATTTTCAAAACTTTTAGAATCTTACTAGATTCATCATTAGTTACAATTGATTTCTTAAGGATTACAGAGAGAATAAGTAGTATCACAATTAATGGCTAGTTAGTTTTAAGAAAAATAGCTTATTCTTAGAAAAAGAAATAAAAAAATTAATTTGAAAGATTTAATGACTATAATAAAAAGAACATGTTGTAAGAAATAGAAAAAAAAGAAGTAAAAATTTTAAAATATTACAAAGAAGGTTAGTTGTGATGTATGCTAACGTTTACTTTTGTACCTTCCTCTCTTACAAAAGATGGTATTTTACCTAATCTTTTTATTACTACATCGAATTCTTTTATTATTTTAAGTTCAAGTAAGAATATTAGAAAATCATGTAAAGCCTTTTAGGACTAGGATCATCCTATCTACCAACAATTAATTTTTCTCTTGTTTTTTTAAAGGTTATTCACGTGGGTAGACATCCCTAAAATTAGAAAGTTGTTCCTTTCTATGTTGCTTCTAGGGCTTTCTACTCAATGATTAAGCATATGATATACTTTTAATTTTTTTTCTATAAATATTTTCTTTGGGGTTGTACAAATCTAAGAGGAGCCAAAATGGACTATTGTGAGTTATGAGTTGCAAGCTATTAGAAAAAAAGAAAAAGAAAAACAATTATCAATGATTCTATTTGTTCTTTTCCTTGTAACCCTATCCTCATATTCCCACCACTCTTTCTAGGTTTAACTTGTGATATTGATTTTGCACCTCTACATGTATAAGCTTTAACCTTGCTTGTATTGTTAGGAATGTTCTTCACATTGTAAAAGATAGCATTATGGAGCTTTAATTACCTTGATCAATATGCTCATTACTTTAATATTTCATTACTCTAATATTTGTTAAGATATTATGCCAAGTTATCTAAGTAACCTAATTTTTAGAAATTACTTTCTAAACGGATTAGATTATTTGTAGAGTTTTTAATCATTGCTTTCAATTCTAGTTTAAATAATCATTAGTTTGGTAGCTTTCTAAGAATCCGGGAAAAATCAAACCTTTTTACAAAGCCTTTCATATGGGTATGGGAAAGTAACGTGGACGTTTTACGTACTCTGCACCTCACTTCCTAACAGCCAACAGACACAATATGATTTCTGTATTGCAAAAATGACCATATGATTTTGTTTTATCCATGTCACTTTCCACCCGCATATGAAAAAGACTTTACACAAATCCATAGCCAAGAAAATCTGCAAACATGCATGCCCAATGAAAGACGACTCATAGATACGCAAAAGACTTTACACAAATCCATAGCCAAGAAAAATCTGCAAACATGCATGCCCAATGAAAGATGACTCATAGATACGCAGCAGAATGAAAGACGACTCATAGATACGCAGCAGGCAGCAGCATTGAGCTAAAACTATATCAAAACGCTTACGTACAAAGGACGTAAAACACTCCCGCAGACAACAATGGCCATGAAACCCAGCGGCGGAGTCTTGTAAAAACTTTTTTTTTAAGGTTTAAGGTCATAAATTGCGTTGCAGACTTGCAGCAACGTAAAAGTCCCAAGGAAATTGAACGTCTGATGAGAATGAGGGCTAAGTTGGAAATAAGGCGGCAGCAGCCGAGCTAATTTGGCCAAGTTAAGCCACCTCAAGCCACGTACTGAGCTTCTTGAATCTAAATGATCATACAACCTTAGTTTCTACATTTCGATACTACATAGGTGTGTTACCATTGAACCTAGTATTTTTAGTTGCTGTGGCTTGATCTATCAGCAAACTATACCCCTACTATATGGTTTCTTTAATTAGGAATATGCTTTTAACTGAATCCTTTAACGAGTAATTACAAAAAACACAAGTGAATATTCTTGTTTGAGAAGGCACATAAAGTAGAGCAAGCGAGAGTTTTGGGATGGTTCACATGTTTCTACTTATAATATAATTATTATTACTTTAAAGAAGTTTTCAACCAAGTAAAAAGATTTTTAAATAACAGTCATATTTGTAGTGTAACCTTGCACTTTATTTTTATTTTTTTTAAAAAATTTCTTTATTTAATTTTTAAAAGTTACAAACTTTGAATAAATTTTAAAAGTTTTGTTATATGTCAAATATACATTGTTGTATTCTTAATAATAACTCTGATGATTTTTAAGTAAAGAGTACCAAATATAAGAATTATAGAACAAAGGTCCTAAGGCTTCCAAAGGCAAAGTCTTCCAAGGTTTTAAGCAAGATATAGGAGTAAAGGAGAACAGTAATTCCAAGAAAAACCGACATTAGAAGCAAAAGAAGACTAAGGCCACTATTCCAAGAAAGACACTTACAAGAAGGGAAGAGGTCAAGGAAATGGTAATTCTTCCAAAGCTCAATGCTTTAAGTATGGAGAATGGGTATATAAGGAATGGAAGTGCATGAAACGTAAGTCTTTTAAGGGCAAGGAACTTCAAATCATAGAGAAAGGAGAGTCTTCAAATGAAGGGATAATCCTAATGAACCTTTAATTAAAGATGTTACTAAAATTAATTTATTTATGAGAAATGTCTATATCAGTAAAGATCCATTGAGGAAATTGCTCTTTAGAATTAGGGCTAGGTGTCTCTCTAGTGGTAAATGGCTTCACATTTTGATACATAGAAGTGCATAAGAGAATGTTATTTCTTATAAGGCTATTGATAGACTTGTATTAAAGAAAAATTATCATCCTAAGTCCTATAGAATGTATTGGCTCATCTAAGTAAGATCAAGGCAATCAAGGAGTGGCATTCATCTAAAGATGTAGAAGAGATGAGCTCTTTTCTTGGTTTTGTTAAGAAACATGTCAAGCGAAAAAAAACAAGAACAAGAAAAACAAGCACACATACAACATACAAAATTTTTGTGGTTTAGCAAGATTAGCTCACATTCATTGTTGCACTAGAGGTTCATTATATATTTTGCAAACTACAGTTATAGGAGAGTTTTGAAACGTTAGATAAATATGCATCAAGAAATCCTTTGTAATCAAAATAGCTAAACCTTTAACTTCTATAACAGCTAACCCTTCAACTTCTATAACAATCAACCCTTCAACTTTTGTAATGACCTACACTTCAAATTTTGTAACGGTCAACCCTTCAACTTCTAGTACAATGTAACAATAAAAAACTAGAAATAGAATTTGGATTAGTCACGACATGACTCCAACAATCTTCCACTTGGAGACTGATCAAAGAAAAAGAACTCTTGCAACCTTGCTTCTCCCATGTACACCATCAACTCCTAGTACAGTGCCTCCTCATCACTAACCTTGGAGGCCTGCTAAGGACATGCAAAGCCTTAGCTTAGCAGCAGTAACCACCTTGGTGAAAAGTTCTAGAGGGTTATTTAACCTAGGAATCTTCCTCAATAGTAATGTCTTATCATCTATGAACCCATAGATATGGTGATATCTCAATTGAATGTGTTTAGATTTGGAATGAAAAACTACATCTCTAGCCAAATGTATGACACTCTAACTATGACTAAAAAGCTTGTTGCTATCCCATGTTTAACCCAACTCACTTAAAAGACCCTTCAAGAAAAGCATCTCATTTCTAGTTTCTGATATAGTCATATATTCTACTTCTATGGTTGACAGAGCAATGCTCTTTGAAGTCGAGACATCTAACTCATAGCAATACTACCCACAATGAAAATATAACTACTAGTTCTCTTCCTACTATGCAAATCACCTCCCAAATTTGCATTAGAAAAACCCTATAGAGTAATGCTACTCCTTTTAAAACAAAGTGTCATACTTGAAGTTCTTTTCAGATATCTCAGGAGCCACTTTATAGCTTCCCAATGCTCCCTTCTTAGATCAGACATGAACCTACTAACAACTACCACTACATGTGCTATGTCAGGTTTGGTATAGATCATAGCATACATAAAACTTCCAATTGATAAAGAATATGGTATTCTAGACATCTATTCATGTTCTTCTTTTGTCCTTGGTGATTGATTCTTACTTAGAATGAAGTGACTTCCTAATGGAGTGCATCTAGTCTTTGCATCTTGAATGCTAAACCTGCTAAGTACTTTCTCTATATACTTTTCTTAAGATAACTTGAGAATCCCTTGATATTTGGTTTTACTAATTCTCATCCCAAGTATCTACTTCTCTAGTACCAAGTCTTTCATCTCAAATTCCTTTGCTACTTGTTACTTCAGTTTCTCAAGTTCCTATAAACTAGACACTACAATCAGCATGTCATCAACATATAAGAGCAAAATAATGTAGCAGTCATCAAACCTTCTTGTGTAGCAACAATGATCCATCTCACATGTAAAACTAGCAGTAAACATGAACCAATCAAATTTCTTGTACCACTACCTAGGATCCTGTTTCAATCCATACAAGCTCTTATTCAACTTACACATAAGATTTTTTCTACTAGTAACTTGAAAACCTTTTGGTTGAACCATGTAAATTCCCTCATCAAGGTCACCATGCAAGAAAGTGATTTTGACTTCTAACTGCTCTAGATGAAAATCATTAGTAGCCACAATACTTAGCACTAATCTAATGGTAGTCAACTTTACTATAGGAGAGAAAATATCTATGTAGTTAATTCCTCTTTTCTATTGAAAACCATTAAGTACTAACCTTGCCTTATATCTTTTGTTGCCATCATGATCTTCCTTGACCCTATACACCCAGCTATTTTGTAATGTCCTCTTTCTTTCTAGAATCTTAGTTAGCATCTATGTCATATTCTTATGAAGTGACTTCATCTCATCTCTCATAGCCAACTTCCACTTAACATGATTCATAACTTGCATTACTTCATCAAAAGATTCTAGTTCCCTAGCATCACTCAAAAGTAAATAATGTAACAAGGGAGAGTACCTATCTCTAGGCTTTGGTACTTAGTTCCCTAGCATCACTCTCTTAGAAACTTCTCTCTTAGCAACTGTTTCTCAACTTCAAGGTCTTGTTCATTCTCTTACCAACACCTTTTTGCTCCAGTGTTCTAGGAATCATCTTACTCATTTTGATCCCACTCTCAAAATAGAAAGCCTTGAACTCTAGACTATCATACTCCCCTTCATTATTAAACCCCAAACACTTGACTTTCAAATTAGTTTGATTCTCCACTTTTTACTTCCACATTTTAAATGTAGAAAACACATTAGATTTATTTTTAAGAAAATAAACCTATACTTTTCTAGTGGAATCATCAATAAATGTGACAAAATATCATGAGCCACCAACAAAACTCACTGGGGCTGGTCCCCATACATTTTTATGCACTAATTCCAACTTCTTAGTCTCTAATGTTCTTCTAGCTTTTTGGAAACTGACTCTTCTCCACTTCCCATAAACACATCCTTCACATAAACCAACATCAATAGATTTCAAGTCTGATAATCTCCCCTATGAGGCCAACAAATACATTTCCTTTTCACTCATGTGACCCAACCGCTAATGCCACAACGTTGACATTGATTTAGAATTAACCATTGACATTGTGTCTTTTATTTCTAAATTTTTGTACAATGTTCCCACCTTATTTTCCCAAGCAAAAAGTAGATTTTGTTTAATTTTTTTCCAAGTTTCACCTCCAAATACTATACAGTACCCTTTAGCATCTATCTAACCCATAGAAATAAGGTTTTTCTTTAAACCTAGAACATGTCTAACATTATGTAGCTTCAGTTGCTTCCCATGGGCATTCTTTATATAAACATCATCCTTTCCAACAATGTTCAATGGCTCATCATCTATAATAAAAACTTTTTCAAAATTCCTAACAACATAGTTATTAAATAGTTCTTTAGAAGGGGTAGAGGGAAATGACACACTTGAATAAAGAATCCAAAATTCAATACCACTATCCACATAAAAAACTAGGGAATCAGTAATTTCTTCAATAGCTACATTCACTGAATTATCATGTTGATTTTTCTTTTCTTTCTTTGGTGTTATGCACTATTTTCTAAGATGACCTTTATGATCACAATTCCAACAAGTGACATTCTTGTGATCCTTTAATCAACTTCTTCCCTTGGACTTTGGTTTTCCATGGCCTTGATTTTGTCCTTGCTAAAGAATTCTACCTCTACCTTCAATACTCAAGGCAGAACTTGAAGATTCACCGAACTTCCTTCTACAGATATTCTCATAGAGAATTAGATCTTTAACTCCAGACAACTTTAGTTTTTGATCTCTTGATGAACTACTAACTATAGTCACCATTGCAGACTAGATATCAGGTAGTGATGATAACAAGATCAATGCTTTGATCTCATCATCAAGGTTGATTTCCATAGAACTTAATGGACTCATAATCACATTGAGCTCATTGATGTGATCTATAACCAATGCACCTTGGGACATTCTCAAATTGAATAGTCGATGCACTAGATATACCTTGTTTGAGGCATATGAATTCTCGTACATATCTAATAAGGCCTTTATTAAATCCTAATTAGTTCTTTCATTCACAATATTAAACACAATGTTTCGTGATAACATTAAATGAATCACCCCAAGAACCTGGTGATCTAATAATTCCTAATCCTCTTTGGTCATATGATCTAGCTTCTTCCTCAACAATAGTTCATGAAACTTCTTCTAGTATAGATAATCTTTGATTTGCATCTTCCAAAACATGAAGTCCATCCCATTGAACTTGTCAATCCTAACTTTATTGTCCTTAGATGCCATTTCTCTCACTGATCCTCTACAAACCTCACTTTGATACTAGTTTGTTAGGAAATGGATCAAGCAAAAAAGAAAAAAGAAAAAAGAAAAGAAAGAATAGGAAAAAGAATCACACATAGAACACAGAATTTTTGTGGCTCAGTAAGGTCACCTCACATTCATGGCCACACTAGAGTTTCATTATATATTTTGCATATTATAGTTACAAGAGAGTATCAAAATGTTACATATATATGCATCAAGAAACCATCTAGAATTGAAATGGCTGACACTTCAACTTATATAATAGCTAAGCTTTCAACTTCTGTAACATTCAACCCTTCATCTTCTGGTACAATGTAATGATAGAAAACTAGAAATAGAATTTGGATTAGTTTCCACATGACTCCAATAGGTTTGGCCAATTTTTATAGGAGATTCATTAGAAATTTCAATTCTATTTCATGAACTATATTATCTATTTTTAAAGAAGAATTTAAATTTTGTGTAGGGTGATGCAAAATATAGTTCTTTTCAAGAATTGAAGAAGAAGATTTGTAGTGCTCTAATTTTAGTAACTCCAAACTTCTTTATGCTTTTTGAAGTAAAGGTGGATGCAAGTGGGCTTGCTATTAGAGGTGTTCTTCTTCGAGAAGGTAAGCCAATTGCTTTCTTTCCTAGGAAATTGAATAAATCTAGACAAAAGTATAATTTATATGAGAAGGAATTATATGCTATACTTTAATCCATTAAGCATTAGAGACATTACTTGCTAGGATCTAAATTTCTTTTATTGACTAATCATAGAATACTTCAATTCTTGAATTCTCCAGAAAAAAAAAGGTGCTAAGTATATAAAATAGGTAGAGCATTTGTAAGACATTCATTTTCTTTTGAAACATAGAATTGGAAAGTTAAATGTTGTTGTTGATGCTTTATCTAGAATTCATATTATCCATTCTTGTGTTGAAGTTAAGAGTTCTAAGTCTTTTGGTTAATTATATCATAATGACATTGATTTTTTTGATATTTGGAAAGAGTTAAATTCTCCATTATGAGGGAGGATTGATAAATGAAAATAATATCACTTTTAGAATGATATTATATTTAGACATGAAAATATTTATGTTACCAAATGTAATTTTAAATTCAAGATTCTTAAGAAAAAGCATAACAATGACATGGCTATACATCTAAATAAAATAAAGACTTTAGAATTTGTAAGAAAAACTTATTTTTGACAATGTATATATAAACATGTAATTAAATTTGTAAAATAACATTATGTTTACTAAAATTTAAAATAAAGGAAGGATATTGATGGTCAATATTTACCTTTGTCAATCCCAAATACTTCTTGAGAAAGTATTTCTTTTGACTCTATTTGTGGCATTACAAAGACAAGATGTGGTCTTGATTCCATACTTCTTGTTGTGGATAGATTTATTGAAATGGCTCATTTCAATCCATGCAATAGGAGTAATGATGCTTTTCATATTATTTATTTATTCTTTTAACAAGTAGTAAAATTTCATGCATCTCTTCAAATATTGTAAGTGATAGGGATGTCAAGTTCACTTTTTCTTTTTACAATCACTTCAAAAATTTTCTAAAATGAAGTTGTCATTTTCTACTATACGTCAAACTCAAATCGATGAATAAACTAAGGCAGTAAATTAAACTTTGTTAAAGATATTGAGATGTTTATGTAAAGATTAATCACAAAGATGGGAGAATATGTTAGCCCATGCTAAATTCTCATATAACAATTCTTTTCACACCAGCATTAGTAAAATTCTTTTTGTTGCAAATTATAGCTTTTCATTAAAGATGATTGATGAGTTCAAGACACTTGATGATTGTGCCTCTTTGAGCTATGCATTTGTTGAGCATATGAAGTAATTGCATTAATAGGTAAAGTCTTACTTGAATAGTAATGTAAAAAATTTATCTTCCAAGGCCAATGAGAGTAAGAGAATAATTGAATTTTAGATTGGTAATTTTGTGTAAATTTGTTTGAGGAAAGAAAGACAAAGGAATATGCAATTCTATAAACTCATGTCAAGGAGAATTAGTTCATTTATAATTACAACCAAGATAAATCCTAATATATATGAGATTCATGTATTTAATAATTTTCATATTTCTTATGTGTTTAATGTTTCATATTTGAGCCTCTGCCAAGTAGTTTTCTTGAATTAGAATTGGAGGATATTCTTGAAATCCTCAAAGATACACTTAGAGGTCAAACTTCATCCAAGTCATCAAGGAAGCTAATTGTGTTACAAGCAAGAGAGGATAGAAGAATAAGAGATAAGAAGATGTATTAGTACTTGAGGCATTGGAATGATGAAGGGCCTAAGAACACCATTTAGGTTCATAAAAATAATTTAGATATATGGGCATTGAATGCTATCCCAAGTGTAATACATAATTGAAGACAATTCTCTTTTGAATAGTAATAGGGATGATGAGGAGATCAACCCATTCTTAAAGGTAATTCCTATTATCATTATATCCTAGAAGTAGTAGGAGTCATGAATTATATTTAATTATTTATTAGGAGTCATTTGAGTACTTTTTATAGCTTAGGTAGGCAACTGCAAGGCCACTAATCTATAGTGAATTGTAGTTTGTTCTTGTCGATAGCTATAAGTTGAAATATACCATAGTGTATTCATATTATGAATTTTATGTAATTTTTAGTTAAGCAAGGAATTGTGAGTTACTAAAGGTCATAGTAAGCTATAGTTAAAATTTTTTGGTTGTAGTAGCTAGCTATGAAATAGTAACTAAATTGTACATTTTAGTAATTCACTTGGATGTGGTCATAGTTTGGTCACAGAATGGCTACTATAATGAAGCTACAAGTCATAGTTACTTATAGTCTTGATAAAATTGATTTTTATGAAGAATATGCATTTTTGAGGTAGCTCAATGGTTAGGAAGATAAAGCAATTCTTTAAAAAAGTTATAATATTTCAAGACAAACCTAGAGATGGTGGATAAGATTAAAACAAGGCCATTTTATATTGAAATAGTGAGATAGAGAGATCTTCTTAAGCATTGAGTGTGTGTGATCATCTTTAAATGGTCAAGCTTGTATTGAGAGGTGTGAGAATTTGATTAACTGATTATCTATCCTTAGGAGTGTGTTTGATTCCTTTGTGCATTGTAATCATTTTCTTTTGAGCAAGAATAATGTTCTACATTTATTTTCTTTATTCAATTAAGGAATTTTGTTGATTCATTGTACTTGAGTAATCTCAGATTATAAAATCTAAGGAAGCTCCTTATCAATTTGAAATTTTGAATTATTTATCCTAGCCATGTAAACTAGTTTTCTAATTCACATACTAGGATAAGTATTTCTTATACATAGAATGTATCATGTTGGTATTTCTATTTTTATATATTTTTCTAGATTATGTTATTTTAATGGATATTAGGTTTTAAATATTTTGGAATTATTTATTCATGGACCTTATATTAAATAGGTTAGGTTTTTTCTAGAAACTATCACTAATGTCATATTCATTTTTTTTCTTTTTACCCCTCAAGAATGTTTTGGTCAAGGTATTTTCATGTAAAACCCTACTAATTTCCATTCTTTTGTGATGTAATACTATTGCATAAGGTTGCATAGGAAGCCAAATTTAGGACTTTTAGTGGAGATACCTCCCTACTATTTTGAGAAGGGATTTAGGGCTAAATTCATGTAGCTTAGTGACATGTTTAATCTATCTTAAGTATTATTGTAACTCATATGTTTTGTGTTATTTATGACTTCTTTGTGGGAGATATGTTATTCTTATCACTTATATTATTATCTATAATCTTTAAACTAAGTTATGTTGTATATTCTTGATGTGTTTTAAAGTTACTACGCATTGTTATGACTCATGTATGTTTGTCTTATCTACTATATATGTATACAGAATATGTTAGTCTTGTTGCTTTTTTTGTTTTATTATTTATTTATTTGGTGGAGGGAGGGGGATGGGATGGGGAATGTTGGAACCTTGTAACAATTGAAATATAGATATACCCAAAGTTATATAACTCAACATCGCCCACTAGAAAGGAACCCATTACTTGGACCTTTCAACTTAAGAGTCTTACTACTAGGCTAACACATCATTTTTTTGTTATTGTTTGTTGTTGTTCTTGCTTATTTTGGCTAAGAGGTAAACTAAAAATTGTATATTGGTAAAACTAAATAATATTATATCCATAACCCTTCAAGGAAGCCTACTAGTAATGCTAAAAAATATTGAGTCCATAATTCTCTAGGGAAAGCATATATATAACACTAAATAATATTCCATCCATAATGTCAACACATTTTCTCCAAGAAAATTTTCTCTATATTTGTAACTTCGTATTGGAATACATACAAAAGGAAATTTTTAAGATCAAGAAGAGCATGCATGCAAAATAATAATTCATGAGATTCCAAGAATATTTTGTAGCACAAGATTTATTATCAAACTTGAAATTAGTTACCCTTCTTATCATGTAATGATAGTGATATGAATAAAATTTTTATAGAATGCACTAAATTTGCTAAAATAGTGAATTGAATAATTTCCAATATAGAAGATGAACTAAACTTCAATGCATTTTTTGCAAGATTCTCTTGGAAAATATATATATATATATTATAAATATATAACTAATCTAGTATTATCATCCATGGTAAGAATAATACTAATCTTTGAAGTAACTTGTACTATGTAATGTTGATGTGTTTAAAACTTTTTGTGATTATTAAGGTGTAGTCATCCTTTAAACTCACCTTCATGATATGAGAAGTTCTATCAAAAAATAAATACTATAAAATATTTTTAAACATTTCTTACATATCTTAATACATGTTTATTTTAATTTGTTCATCTTACCATTAAGATAACACCTATATAATGTAGATTATATGTCTTATAATAGTGGAAGACTCTTGATTTAAAAGTTCTTATAATGTACCTATATGTCATGGATTGGATTCTAGCAGGCAATGTTTAGTTATAAAGTTCTAATCGAACTATTTATCTTTGGTTGTACCTATATTACAATTATTGTTAGATTTCAACACCTCTTATAATGTACTTTGTTTCTTTTTTAAGTTAAGGGGGTTATTGGAACCTAAAAAATACACTACTGATGATAAAATGGGGTCAATATATATATATATATAATGTATCATGGATGTTGAAAAATGGGATGTTGGAACCTGAAATAAGTGAAACATAGGTACACCTCAAGATTTATAGAAGTTTATAGCTCAATGCTGCTGAGTAGAATCACTCTTGTGACATGGAGTTACTACTCTAACACTTGTACCACTAGGTTAATACATCATTTATGGATGTTGGAAAGTGCTATAAATTTTGTTAGTATTAGGACCTTTCTTCTTACTAATAATTAATTTTCTTTAGTTTTTTTAAATGTATCAATTGTAAGGTTGTTTACTTAAGTCTAAAATTATGAATGAAATTAAATGAATTACTCCTAGCACAAAATAAGTGATAAACAGCTAGGTACCCCTACGTCCAACCGTACAAATCACAAGTACTCACATGCGATCTGGTTGAATTCCATAGACCTTAAGTCCTTAAGCACACTAGTTCCAAGACATGAAATCTAATCATGATAATTATTATCTTCTCAACTATACTTAATAAGCATAATTTTATGGTTAACTATAATTGAGGAACATGATTTTTATTATTTTGTATTTTATTTTTCTATGATTAATAACAAGTTAAAACTTAATTTATGAATCACTTTAATTAATCTAATTGCTAATTAATAACTAACTATCCTAACATAAGTACCCAATCCCACTTTCTATGCACATTCTAAATACGTATAATGTTACAGGGTTATTGAACGTTTTCCCAAGAGTCATACACATGGTCGAAGCGGTCATACTTTTTTGCTTAATTAACTTCTATTTAATTGAACTAACTTACTTAGCTTAATTACTTGGGAACATTAAAGGAAATTGCATAAACATTAAATGCATGAATAAAATATTTAAGGTAGCCAAGGTGCTACAAGGTTTGATCAGAAATCTCATCTTTATTTTCACACACACTATGATGCTTAGGTACAACAGTGCTCGGATAAAGATCCATACAGTTAATGACTCTTGCTACAGGCACTTTGGATAATATTCTAACTCTAGAGAAAACAAATTGCAAGAGCTCTGCTATGCTATGACAAAAACTATATAGAAATCGTGTGTCGAAGCACTATATTTATAAGCTAGCACATACCCCACAATATCAAATATCCAACATCACATCTTGGGGCCTAATATTGGATACTTGACATCATGGTTGGAGCACTACAAAATATGATTCATCATACCCCTATGATTGAATGAAAAATTTTCCTTCAGTAAACAAGAGGAGGAAGAAGTTCCTCACAAAATATTAGGGAGGTATGGGATTATTAACTAGCATGTAATTGACTTAGATGGAACAAACAGACTCTAAGTATCTAAGTGTATGCATTTACAATTTTTTACAAAATTGGGTGTTCATGATAATGGAATTGAACACCTTGGAAAAAACTGACAACCAACTCCTTTGGTAGCTAAAGAGTGAAGGAGAAGATTCAATGATCATAAAGGGTCCTCGTTACATGATGCTACTACCTCTTCCTTGGTGAAGACAATCCCACTTCCATTCTATGCTTCCCACTGCAATCACAACAAAATCACATATTAGTGTGCAATGTGTAACATATAGCTTTTAGATACCTTGTCTCATCGGTGGTTACACTTGGATAGGTTGTGATTATGATGAATTGATTGTATTAATAGTGTTAGTGGAAAGACTAAAAAATAGGGTGGGATGGATAAGTGATCCATTAAATTGTAAAGAGTTCAAACACAATGAAATGTTTAAAGAGGGATTAAGAATTCACAACAATAAAAAGAGGATTTCATTGAATAACATTGTGAATATGCACATAATTGGATGTCATTGATGGAACACACAAAAGGATTTGATTGTAAGAATGTCTATGGCTAAAGTATTAACTAACCATATGCAAGTGGATCCTCCACAAAGTAGGCATATGCCCTTTATTTCCCTTGCATAACTTCAAAACAAGGAGTTCATGGGCCCCATGGATGATTAATGTTATGAAAAGTTAAGTATAAAAACTCGAAAGAAACTACCTATGAATTTCAACATATCAAACCAAAACATCAAACAAAAACATAAAATTGATAGTGAAGTGATACATGGAAAGCATAGATGAATGAGAGAGAGAGTGGAATGGAGTTCTCAATTAAGGTCATATGAAGTCCCCTATGAATTTAATGATTAAATGACCTGATAAAATCCATCCTTAGTCCAAACCAAAACCAACTACATTCAGTGACGTCGCATCACCACTCTAAGACTAGTCCAACCCATCCTGAGACATAAGAGTTGCTCCCATAGAACAACCACCGTTCCTTATTGACGAAGAAAAGAGAAGTAGGAAGTGAGGAAGGGCCTTAGTTAGAGGGGACCTTCAAGCATGGGTAACATGTATTTCTAGTGCCATAACTAATGCTTGTAGTTTGTTATTTTGTCTAAGGAATGTGCTTTAAATTTCCATCATTTTTTTTATGATGGAAACCACACCATGCAAAGACTTATTCAACTTCTTGTTATTGTTCAATGTAGAATTGTAAGAAATCCATGAAAATACACATGCACCCAAGTAAGTAGAAAATCACAAAGAGTACCAAATCTCCTTGAAGTCATACCCTGTACAAACCTTTGAATTCTTTCCAAATCTAGAAACTATGAAAGTCACAATTTTGTTAAAATTTTATTAATGAAAATGGGGCCTCACACTTCTAGAATAAGGAAAACCATGGAGTTTGTAGATGGGTGGATGTTGTGGACTCACAACCTATTTCATGAAAAAGAAACCATGTTCTAGTTATTAGTAAGAAAATTCAAACCTAGAATCCAAACATCAACAAGGAAATAACCAGATAACACATGCACACATCACAAACCACACTGTACCTAGTTGGTAATAAGGCATGTTATTATGAAAACAAAATAAGAAAATCACATCTAAATAAAGGAAAATATATAAGAAATTGTAAAATATTTATGAAAAATAAAATGTACTAACAATGTTGTAAAACAAAAATTTTGAAAAATTAATACTATAAAATGAAAAGATGTAAGATAAAGAATGTTTAAAACAAAAAGTTGCAAAAATAATAGGGTGTGAAACAAAAACATGTTAAAAAAAGGTGAGAAACTGAGGAGCTACTTATATAATTATCATGATTGACCATCTCCCCCATGACTAAGTTGAAAGGAGGAGATCAGAAAGATTGATCGTCGCCATCCATTTGATGAGGCATTTGTTGCACTAGCTTTCTTAGGCTCATGGAAAGGTTTGACTTGTTGTATGTTGACCAGCTATTTCTTGCTCAGACTCTTAGGTTTGTAGATGAACATGGACTTAGAAGAAAAATTTTTCTAAATGATATAAGGTCCTTCCCATAGTGTCTAGGACTTAGTTCATTAAGGTATGTGTGTGGGGTTCTAGTACAGGACCTTATCTCCTAATTGAAATTTGACTTTCTTAATCTTAAGATCATGGCATTTTTTGTTGAATTCCTTATGTAACTCATTAGATGACAAGGCCACCAATAAATTTTCATCTAGCAAGTTGAGATCCATTAATTAATGTTTTTATGCTAGACTTAAGTCAATTTCAAGATCATAGGCTATTGAAAGTGTACGAAACTCAAATTGAATAGGAAGTGTTGGTAATTTTCTTTATACCAACTCATAGAGAGAATAGACAATAAAAAGTTTTGATGTTGAGTGGTAGGCCCAAAGGGCATTGTTAAGTTTTGTGCTATAGTCCCTCCTATATTTTCTAACAATTCTCATTAGAATCTTTTTGATTTTTCTATTTGTAATCTCAACTTGACCATTGGCTTGGGGGTGGTATGGTGTTATTATTTTATGTTCAACCGCTAAGAATTACATAAGATTTTGAAAGATAATGCCTATAAAGTGGGTTAAATTATTAGAAATTAATGCATGTGACACACCAAACCTATTTATAGCATTCTATTATACAAATTGAGCAGTAGTAGAAGATGTATAATGAGTGAAAGCTACTACATCTTCTCATTTCATACAATAGTCAATAATAACTATGATGTATGTCTTTTCATTTAACATGGGTATGATGAAAGCCATGAAATAAATGCCCTAGATGTCAAAAGGTTCTAGTGGTTAAATCCACTATTAAGGTCCCTCCATTCAAGTATTCATTCCACATCTCATTGGTAGAATTCACAATAGTGGACAAATTATTGTTGACCAATAATACCCTACCATTAGGATTTTAATGGTCATGTATCTCTTAACATAGTGGCCCCCACAAGGACCCTCATGAGCATCCTAGAGAATGTGAAATTGATCAACATCATGGACACACCAAAAAACTAGGCCATTAGTGCACAACTTATAGAGGTATTTGTTGATCTCAATGAAGCATTTTACTTGGTGAAGAAAATGTTGTTGCTTTTATGGTCCAACCCTTATGGCATCTCTCGAATAACAAGAGAGGGAAGAATGACATCATACCATTTGGGCTTAGTGGGCAATTAGCTAGTTATAGCCTTGACAAAAAGAAGTTCATTAGGAAATAGATTAGATAGTGAACCCTCTTCCTCTTTGCTGTTCCATCATAAACAAGACAAGTGGCCACTGACCATATTCTTAGTTCCTTTTCGATCTATCATTGTAAGTTAAAATTTCTGTAAGATCACTATCCATTGTATGATACTAGGGCTCATTATTAGCTTTTTCATCAAGAAGTGGATCACACTATGGTCTGTGTGCAAAAACACTTTGTATCGAAACACATAATGCCTAAACTTCTCTAAAGAAAATACCACTACCATTAATTCTTTTTCTATGCTAGTGTATTTTAGTTGTGCAAAACAAAATGCTTCAGCTTATGTAGTGAATGTAATATGGATGTGTTTTGTCATCTAATTACATAAGCATAGCTTCCAAGGCATAATTTGATGCATCCATCATAACATGAAATGGTTTGGACTAGTCGAGTACTAGTAGAATTGGAGTTTCTACAAGTTTTTCCTTTAGCTATTTGAATGTTTTTTTACATTCCATGATCTAGATAAATGAAGCATATTTCTTTGTTAGTTCAACCAATAGTTTTGTGATCTTAGATAAATTCTCTATGAATCAGCAATAGTAGCTAGTGTGTCCAAGGAATGATTGAACATCTTTTATAGTTTCCACTTAGTGGATAATTCCTTGGATGATCCTTATCTTTTTAGGGTCAACCTCAATTCCTACTTGTGAGAATTGGTGTCCTAATACAATGCCCTCCTAGACCATCAGATTGCTCTTTGCCAATTGATTTGCAAGTTTATTTCCACACATCCTTTTAGTACTTGCTCAAGGTGGTCCAAGGCTTGCTCGAATGTAGTGCCATAAGTGGAGAAGTAATCCATAAATACTTATACTCTTCTACTGATATGCTACTAAAAGATGCTTAAGACTAGGTATTGGAATGTTGTAGGAGCATTGCATAAACCAAAAGGCATCTTGTGATATGAAAAGATCCCCCAAGGACTACTAAATGTTGTTTTGGTATAGTCCTCTAACATGATCTAGATTTGGTTATAGTCACTATAACCATCTAGAAAACTATAATATTAATGGCCAAATATGGTGTATAACACCTAATAAATGAATGAAAATGGAAAATTATCTTTGAATGTTGCCATATTCAACAACTGAAAATTGATGCAGACTCACCACTTGTCACCTTTTTTAGCACAATCATGAGTGGAATGACCCACTCACTATCTACAATGGGATAGATAAACCCCACATTTAGTTGTTTGATTTTCTCCTTGATGATTTGCTTCAATTTGAGGTTTAATTACCTCTTTAGCTTTGTGGTTGGGTCAGTGTAGATACAATGTTAGCATATCCTAGGATCAATCCCTATGAGTTTAAAATATGACCAAGCAAAAGTTGTTAACCATTTTCAACCACATTTAACAACATTTTTTTTTCTTCTAGACCAAGATTTGCATTGATTATTACTAACTTTTTATTTTTCAAGAAAGCATATTTCATGCTAGTAGGTAGAGTTTTTAACTTAAGGGGATCTTGTTTAAAATTTTCAAGAATTTCCAACTCTCCCCCAATACATGTCATTATTTTCATTATCAAAGAGTTGGAGATGAACTTGCACTAGGTCATCCATGCCTATGACATAAGTGCATGTCAGGCTCTTAGTAGGTTCTATGAAAAGTGTGTTTCTTTTAGGATCAGTAGTCAACCACTGGGTATCTTCTTGTTTTGTGGCTACTACATATAGATAACTTTGAATATCTACTTCAAGTGCATACTACCAACATGTAGAAATGGATGCTGATTTCACAAACTAGAGTTTCTACATGTAATCGCACTCTGTATCACTATACATGATGCATGGAAGTCACTTCTTCTTAATCTTTCTTAATGCATTTTTCTTAGATATCTCCAAGGCAAGATATTTGATGCCCATTCTTGAATCAACAGTGCTTAATCATGTCCTTCCCATGATGATTGGGAAATCCCCTTTACAATTCTCAACCATGATTACTAGGAAATCAGTAGGGTAAGACCCCTCACAAACAGTGGTCACAATGTCTTCCACTAATTACAATGAAATAGTAATGGACTGGTCTACCAATTCCAATTTAATATTACTTTTTTTGAGGGATAAGAGGTTCTAGGTAGTATACATCTTCTAAGAAATCAAATTCACACTAGAACTTGAATCAAGAAAAGCTTTACACAGTTCATTCTTAGAAATCTAAAAATAAATAAGAGGATTCCCAGGATTAGCTAATATCTTGGGAAAGTTACCAACATAGATCCAATCAGATATAGTATAAGTGAGCATAACAGTATGGATCCTGGGTAGTATTTGGTTTGAAGGGAACTCAAAGGAATTAGATATAGAGAAAGATGGAGAAGCAAGGTTGCCAACCACATGTATATGTGAGGGCTTAGGTGGACTATTAGGTAAAAAAAAAAAGTCTTTTCCATGATCTAGTATTTGAACCACTCGGTTGATGAACCAATTGTAGATTAATGATCCTAGTAGTGTTGCATTACTGCGATTGGGCTGAAAGTTCACCTTGCATGGATGGAGCAGGTGATAGCTATGTTGAGGATGGAGGGATAGGTGTAGGAATAGGAGGAGGATAACAATAAAAAGTGATATCCCTTCTTGAATGTGGAGAATGAGTTTGATAATATTCGAGAGGGTAGTAGTGATGTTGAAAAGTAAAAATGTGACTAAAAGAGTCATGTGGAGATAGGGTTGCTAAACACAATTCCCATATGAATTAACTTATCTATAAAGATATTGTTGCCTTAGTGGTGGTATTGCCCATGACTATGATTGTTTCCACTATTGATATTTCTTGTATGGTTGCAGTGAAGTTCCACTTGGATAATACTATTATTGCTAATGAAACTACTTGGGATTGCCTTGATGATAAGGTAATCTTCTAGATGTTTGCCTTTTTGCTAGTTGTGGATTTAGAACATATACCCTAGACTCTTGCAATTGTAAAATGTTGGAGAAACATCCTTTAAGATGTTTATATTAATAGATGTCACACCCACTATCATTATTTGATTCAATTTTTGCAACTTCCTCTATTATAGCAATCTTTTTCTTACCCTTTGATTAGCACATTCAGCTTCCTTTCACCTCTTGTGATCATGATCACTATCTTGTTCTTTGGATTCTTTAGTAATTTTTAGGAAAACTTGAAATTCGCTATCAATAGATCCCCATAACTAATCTACCTTAGATAAAATTTTAGAGATGCATTTTTGAATCAACAAGGTCTTTCAGGTCACCATCTCATCAAGTGATGATTCCTCCTCACTATCACAAAATTGAAACTCCATATTACAAAAAGAATGATCATAGTTGTATTCTTTAGCACTTTCATGTTTCCTCAACTCTTCTTCTTTTTTTGCTACTTGCTCAATCAACCATTGAATTTGATAGGCTCTTAATTCTAACAATCACCCTTAGGCATAGATACCAAGAGTTCTTCTCATTTCTGATCTGAGCCCATTTATGATGTGGCAAAGTTATTCTAGATGAGAATAACCATGGCTAGGACATCTATGCAATAAGGAATACTATCAGTCCATGGTACCATCCAAGGGTTCATGTGTCCCTTTTTTTCATCCTTGGATCTGCCTCCTCAAGTTTGATACTTAGGAGTACGTCTAATACTTGTCATTGAATAATTCAAGCATTGTACTCCACCATCTAATGGATTCTATTTCTAAATACTGGTAATAGCCTTTTTCTTATTTAATGAGTATACCAGGGAAAAACTTAAGCTTTTACTAGTTGTTTTCTATATTTTGCAAGGCACAGGCATCGTGGAAAGCTTAAAGATGGTTCTATAGATTTGAGTTATATCCCCCTTCGATCCCATGGATATTGTTCATGTCTAGCCTCTTGATTCAACTACCATAATGTGCCTTATAGGAATTCTTAGTGCCTCTACAATGTTTAGCATGATTTAGGTAACAAGAAAAGGCTCATCAAGGTCATGATTCTAGTGCCTACAATGCCCTTTGCTACTACTTCGTTCATGGAAATGGGTATCTCTTGAACACCCATGCCCTAGGACTTGACTTTCCTGATGACCCCTACAATCATCTCAATCCCATCGGTTACCTTTATCATGATCATGCCTTCTACATTTGCATTTAGAGCTAGAAGAGGAAGAAGATGAAGATGAAAGTGAAGAGGAAGAAGGACTAGAACCATCATGATGCCTTCCATCCCCTCTTTGGTGATTGCAACCATGATCATGATCATGTTTTTTGTCTACATCATTATCATGACTCTCCTTCTTGGATCCCCCTTTATCGTTGGATCCATTATTGCTAGAACCAAGATTGTGGATCATGGACTATAGGTTTTGATTTGGACCTCTTTCATCAAATTCAAAGAGAGGATTTTCTTCAAATGGAAAATCCCTAGAGAAGGATTCTCCACCATCTTTGTGGTACGTCAGGTATGGGGAATCATTGAACCACTTCTTCTTCATAGATTCGTAGCACTATTCTAGTTTTTGATCCCTTGGAAATTATGCCTCAATGGGATGATAATCCTTGATGTCACTATCCTACACAATGTACTCAGCATGAAGTCCCTTGAGTCCTAATCATATAAGAGTTTTTTTAAGCATCGCAGGAATGGATTGATTGGGCAACAACACAATGTTGCCCTCCATGTCTCACCACCACAGTAGTTTATCCTAGTGTAGGATGAAGGTCAAATTGGGTACATACTCATCAGGATGAGCATATACAGCTCTATATTGTTAGGGAATCTACTAATATACTCCATTAAACTTGGGTGAAGAATCACTCCTGTAAGAAGAAGAAATCTTGTGTTAGGAATAAAAAATATAGTGTGCTTCTTAAAATTGTTGTAATAATTTTATATATGATATGACTCTAGGGTTCATTCCAATGATCTTGAATAATTCTTCACTATGTTCTAGGTAGCATACGTAACAACTAAAAGGTCCCTAACAATGGCACCGATGATGAGAAAGTAGGTACTGCTACGCCCAACCATACAAATCACAAGCATTCATGCACAATCTAGTCAATTCCATAGATCTTAATTTCTTAAGTACATTGGTTCCAAGATGTGAAATCTAATCATGAGAATCATTGTCTTCTCAACAATGCTTATGGATTTTAATTATATGATAAGTTATAATGGAGGCACATGAGTTTTATCATTTTCTATTTTATTTTTCTACAATTAATAACAAGTTGAAACTTAATTTATGAACCACTTGAATTAATCTATTGCTAATCGATAACTAACTATCATAACATAAGTATATAATCCACTTTCCATGCACATCTTGAACACATACAACACTACTGGGTTATCAAATGTTAAGTGTTGTTGGGATTATCAAGAGTCATACACATGCTTGAAGAATTTTTACTTATGTGCTTAATTAACTTCTATTTAATTAAGCTATCTTAATAAGCTTAATTACTTGGAAGTATTAAAGGAAATTGCATAAACATTAAACACATGAATAAAATATTTAAGCTAGCCAAGGTATTGCAAGGTTTGATTAGAAATCTCATCTTTATTACTGCACATACTAACATGCTTAGGTATAATAGTGCTCAAATAAAGATCCATACACTCAATGACTCCTATTGTGGGAACTTTGGAAAATATTCTAACTTTGGGGAAAACAAACTACAAGAGCTCTACTATGCCATGACAAAAACTATATGGAAACCATGTGCACAAGCACTATATTTATAGGCTAGCACATACCCTACAATATTGGATATCTGACATTACATCTTGGGGCATGATATTGAATGCCCAACATTGTGGCTCTAATATTGAATACTCAATATAAAAGCACTACAAAATATGATTCATCAATAAGGAAATGTGTTCATGATTTCTCCACCCCACCTACTTAGGTAGTTAAAATTAACACATAAAATAGATAGGATGTTTCTCTAGAAAATATAATTTTTTTTAATAAATCTAATTTTTCTCATTTGATTTTTTTCTAGTATATCTAATTTCTTTAGAATTATCCTATGAGGGATTCTATATTACTCCCATTAATGAAGTGTCTTTTAGTCAATTGTGTTGATAGACATGCGTCAACATAGCCTCTTTGATGCATCCCCATGGATGTATTCTCAAATACATTGATGTCATTCCATCCTAAGGCTATATAAATGTGTGCTTCATTTTCATTTATCATACCTTGGGTTATTTTTGCAATGAAGCTCTTGTAGTTTTCTTTTGTAGGATCGCCAAACTTCCATTTGAGTGCCTGCAGCTTGGATTGAGTTAATTATATGAAGTTTTAGTTGAGGGAATTATATACTTAGATACATTTACATGATAACAATAAAATCATAATTAATTTTGTCCATTATAGCACTTGATGTAGCACTTAGCTTATTTTTAGGATTTTACTTTCTTGTACTTAGGGAATTAATATTTTAATACTTTACTCAATAAACTGTATAAGCACAATTACTTCAAACATGATCTATGAATGTTTAGTAATACTAGTAGTGAATACTTGGTATGTCCAACAATAGATACTTAGCAACCCAGTGACATTAATATAGGTTCAAGATGAGTACAAAAAATGGGGAATGAATGTTATAGTTTTGGGATAGGTTAGATTACTCTTAAGTCTATAGTTTGTTAGAAATTCATATTTCAATCACTCTATTTCTTTAATATTCTAATCATAAAAAATGACAAAAATATAAATATATTGTATCTCAATATCACTTAACCATACTCACCAAACTAACATAAGTGATGATTGGAAAGACATTGGCTAGCACTTAAACACTCAGTTTTCTATGATATCTAGGGCTAAGAGATTCCACAGAATTTGACATGCATGGTTGTGTTTCATATGGTTAGGTGTAGGAGACACTTTCCCCTCATCATTAGCACCATTACTAGAGAATTATGTTATAGGAACATAATGAACCATCATTAAAAAATAATAATATTTTATCTAAGACACATTACAGGAACAAAATGAAAGATGGTTTCTTCTCATTGGGTTGATTTCCCACCTATAGATGATTCTACAAAACTATATGATAGAACAAGAAAGAACTTAGATGAAGTACCCCAACAACTCAAATTGACCAATACCCATCCAAATCCATACTATCTAGACCTCACTTTCATCCTTTGCTAGGATGATTAGCTACAATGAAGAGACCTAGAGGACAACATTGTGTTGCCACTTGATAGGCCATTCTATCAATGTTCATGATAGCATTGATAAAACTGGGCCTTAAAGAATATTCCCTAAAATACTACGTAAAAAATCACCTCTCTAGAAATTATCAATCTATGGAGGTCCAACTTTGAAAGGATAAAGTCATGAAGGTTTTCCATGAAGCTTCCAAAGGAAAAGGATTTGACTCACAGTGACATTGAAGTCAGAAAATAAGGAGACAAAATATTCATCCTCATCATATTTCTTATCATCTATCTTTGACAAGGAATAGCATGACTAGGATTGAAGCAAAAATAATTAAGGACAAGATGGAGATGATAGAAGATCCCATTATAGAGATAAGAGAAAAGAACATGGATAAGAATAAGAAGAAAAGAAGCATCTTCAAGAAAGAAGGTGTGTAGGTCACATCATAGTATAAATGTCCATGATAGGAACCACGATGAATGAGATGACTATGATGAATTATTATTTGCTACAAGGAACATGATTGACATCCATGAAGTAATTCACATATCCACTAGACATAATAGGAATAGTTGAAAGTTGATTGGATTGTGTGTATATGCCTATGATTCATATGGTTAGGCATAAGGGACACTCGCCACTCATCATCCATCTTCTTCAACTAATATTGAAATTTCTACTTATTTTATTGGTGCAACAATTTTTGTTGCTTCTCAAAATGTAGATTTACAAACTTGTAAGAAAAACATTATGGTATCTTCTTTTAGTAATGTTGATGCAACTAAGACAACTAATTTTGGTCTTTCTAATGATATATATGAGTCATTACTTGCAGATCTTTTATTACAATATGTGTTCATTCAAATTTTGGGTTACTTGACTCATAATCAAAGTTTTGTTTTGTAGTTAAATGTCATAAAAAAACATGATATCCAAGTCCGTCCTGGTTGGTATTATTTTTATTTTTTCTACTTATTGAATTAGGTAATGCTTCTATAGTATAGTATGCCTTAGATATAGGGTCTTTTATACATAAGAATGCAATGTTGATCATGCCTAAGTGGGCTCTAGATTCTAATGTCCAATTTGAAGAATATAATAAAGTTTCATGTTTGTTGAGTTATATAATATTTCATTGGTTTTTTAGAAAGATGAATAGGAAATTGTTAATCTTCCTAGTCCCATTAAGCATAACAAGTTTATTTCTACAACTTTTGGTTTCCACAAAAGTTTTTTTTATTGAAATCAATCTTCTCAATCGTAAAAAGGAATTGGTATTACAAGTAGGAGAAACTACTTATATTTAGCTAATTACATATTATAATATTTATAATTTTTGTAACTTTTATCATTGTGAAGGACATTTCTTTAATGCTTCTCCTTTTAAGGATTATGCTTTCTACTCAATGTTAACCTTGTGATGTACTCTAAAGTTTCTTTGCTCATTATTAATATTTATTTTTGAGTTCTAACACGATCCCAAAATGGAATTTAGTCCTTGTTTTCCATTTGTGAAGTCATAATCTCTTTATTTAAAGAGGAAAAGTGATAACATTTTTATTTTTACAAAACAATGAGTTTACTACTTGAACCATCATTTACAACCATACGAAACATATAAAATATATGTTACTTCTATTCCATTCAAAGGGCTTCAAATGGCCATAGGTAAAATAAGGTGGTCATTTGCAGAAGATTCTATGAAAATGGGTGGCAAGATTGAAAATGTGAAACCAAAAATGGGTGGTAGGATTAAAAATGTGAAAGTATGAAAACCTCACTTATAATAGCCAAAGATTCCATGAAAATGGATGGCAAGATTGAAAACGTGAAAAATATGAAAAAGACTATGTAGGGAAACATGGCCAAGGAATCCAACTACGAAATCCTGAAAAAACTCAAAGATTAAGATTATAAATTGCATTTCAAACCTATAGTAATGTAAAAGTCATGAAATATCCAAACCAGAGCATTGGAAGTATCATGGATGTAGTCAACAGAATGAGGGCTAAGTGGGGGATAAGGTAGTAGTGGCTAGAGCTAGTGCACCCAAGTGAAGCCACTCCAAACCAAGTTATGAGCCTCTCTAATCTCAATGATTAGATCAAGCTTCATTTCAATGCTTCATTACTACATTTCTATGAACCAAATGCAAGCCACAACAACATCCATGATCCACACAAGATCATCAAAATTGTGTAGAGTCCTTCTCTCTAGGGAAAACTAGGAGTAGATTTCTATAGAATTATGCTTAAAAATTTTGGTGAAATTTTATTTATTTCAAGCAACATACTATATGGACTATATAGACAAGGTGACTTGACAAAAAATGAGCCTTTAATCACTCACAGTATTCAAAAAGATTAGCTAAATTTATGTTATAATAGCCAATTAATATTTAATATACAAACCCAATCATTTCAACAATCATAATAGAAAATACACATTTATGCTTAGTTTTCTTTATTGTCACTAAGTTTATTTGGAGGTATCTAGGCCATGGTATTTTCAAAGACTAAAAAACACCTAAAATCAAGTTTCAAAAAACACCTTTGTTTCTTGTGATCCCAATCATGATATTGAAGGAAACATTGGTGTTTCCCTATGGTCACCAACAAATATATACATGAAAAATAGTAAAAATTATTGAAGAAAGAGAAATAGATAAGAAAGGAAACACGTATAAAGAGTTTGAAAGATATTAGAGAATAAAAAATGATTAAAAAGTGTGAACAGTGTAAAAGAATGGGAAAGATATCAAAGAATGTAAAAAATTAGTAAGAAATGTAAAAAGTATGAAAAAAATTATAAAACAAAGTTGAGATACACTGATCAATTCCTAATTCAAGATAAGGTATCCCCCCCATGACTGAACTCATGAGTAAGCATTCAAAAAATGGACCATAGATCATTAGCATCATGCACTCTATGTTTCTTATTTATCATCCTTAGTGATTTAGATTTTCATTTATTATTCCATGTAACATTAATGATAATCAAATTTTGATCATTTGGAGACACATATCTTGTTTAACTAGATGATATTCTTATTTTAGATTGTCTAGATATGTTTTCTTATTTATTGTCAATTTTAGGTTTTGAGTTTTCATGCTCACTACTTATTGTTAGTGAGTGGTCATGGTTTAGAATATCATTTTGTAAGTTTTAAATTTCAGCCATTTTCTTGGGGTAGAAGCTAATAAGTGAATTGGATATTTCCATGCATATTTTAGGTAGCTTTATGTTCTCATTTCTTAACCATTGGGTGTCTTTTGATTTAGTGGCTATTGTTTTTTTTCCTTTCAAACGTACTTGTTCTTTACATTTGTTATGGTATAGTGTAAGGATCATGTTGACATTTTCAACTTTTTCTCTACAACTACACCCATTTTCATCATAAGTAATGCATGGAATTATTTGCATCTATATGGATCCATGAGTATCTTCCTTGGAAATTTCCAAGGACAAGCCTTTCATTCCTAGATTAACATTAATTGTGCTAAGACATGCTCTCCTCATAAATATAGGAAAGTTTCTATTATCATTCTTCACATTGATCATAAGAAAATTTGCTAGATAAGACCACCTATTGATACTAGTAACTACATCTTCTATCAATTCCAAGGGAATGGTGACTAATTAATTAGCAAGCTCTAGACTTATGTTGCACTTCTTTAATGATGGTATGTTTCTTGAGATATTAAGTTAACTCCAAAACCTAAATCTAGTAGAGCTTTACATGATTTTCTAGCAATTTGTAAATAAATAAAGATATTTCTAAGACCTATTATTTTCTTAAGAAGAGTTCTTTCTTTCATCCAATTTAATGATGTATCAATTAGAATGCTATATATAAATTTTTTACTTAATTGTTGTGGAAGCATGATGATTATAGAAGGATCTATCATAGGAGGAACATGATTAGATGAAGTTCTTACTCTACTAGCCTTTTCTAAACTTGTCTTGAAAAAAGGATGTTTCCTAGTTTATCTTTAATATTGTTGATATAATCCTCTTTTTATATACTAAATACCCTAGTAGTACTTTTTTGCTATGATTGTGATGGTAGCTCTCCCTGCATGACCAATGGTAGTAATAGACATAATGGATTGGGAGCTTGGGATGACGAACTAGGTGCTATTTAGAATATGTAAGAATTGGGATCCACGAGTGAGGTAGTAGGTATGTGGTACTCAAGTGAATAGTAAGGAGAGAAAGTATGGACAAAAATGTTTCCAAGAGAGATTAGACATTGTACATAGTATCCATAGGAATCAAGTTGCCTATATGGATATTGTTGCCTTGATTATGGTATTCCCTATGATTGTAGTTGTTGCCATTGTTTTGAGATTGCTCTTGTGATTGAGAATAATCCCCACTTGGATAGTATGATTGCTTATAGGGATATTTGAAATTACCTTGTGGACAAGGTAATCATTTGGGCATTTGTTTCTTGACAAAATTTAAATTCAGTATGTATGCCCCAGACTCTTGTAAGTGGGTCATAACAAGGCAAAATCCTTTAGGTTATTCATATTGACACATTTTACATCCTTCATCATCTTTTGAAATTGAGTCTATTACTTCCTCCATGACAGTGGCTTTTCTGTTGTCTTTATAATTTTCTTGTCCATTGTCTCTCTCTTTTTTTGTTGTCCTTACTTCTTTTAGGGCTTATTCAGTCCTTTCCCCTATAGTCTTCAATGCTATAGTAAACTTTTCATCCATTGAATTCTAGATTTTCTCTACCTATGTTGTAATATCATTGACTAATTTCTATATTATTAGAGTTTTTCATTGGATCGTATCTTCTAAGGTTTCTTCTTCTTGTGATTCAAATATTCTTGCATCCATTTTTCTTATTACCGGATCTTTGTTATATTCTTTTATTGATTCTTTTTTTCTTAAATCTTCTTCCTCTTTCACCACTTAGTCTTTAATTCTATGGATATAATGAGCTTTCATTGTAGATAATTCACTTTGGACATATACCCCAAAGGTTTCTCTTGACTTGTTTCTTAGTCCACCAATGATATGTCATACTTGTTTCCTTTAAGAAAATCAATGGCTTGGGCACCTATGTAATAAGAAATAGTACTCTTTCATTGCTACATCAAGGGATTCATGTATCTCTTATTTCCATCCTTGGATCTATTTTCTTAAATTTGATACTCTAGAATAAGTTTGATATTTGTCATTGAAGAGTGCTAGGATGCTACTTCATCTTCAAATTGATTCTAGTTTTACAGATTTGTATCAACTCTCCACTTCCTTTATGAGTTTTCTAAGAAAAAACTTCATTTTTTGCCAATCATTTTTAATTTTTTTTAGAACACAAGCATCATGGAAGGCTTGAAGATGATGTTGTGGATTTGCATTGTATCTACCTTCAAACTTTGGAATGTTGTTCATGTCTAATTACTTATTGTAACTATCCCTTACATGATTGATAGAAATGTACATAAATTTCCTAATGTTGATTGTGTTAAGAGGGGCTAATAAGGGTTCTTCATAATCTTTAGGTTCATAATCTCTATTGTAGTGGTAACCCCTTTAATGCTCATGATTCTCTCTCAATTCAAGTCTAATTATTTTTATCCTTTTATCATGGTTTATATTCCTTCTCATTAGGATGCCTTCTTCTATATGCGTGTCTCTCATGGTCTTTTCTTCTTCACTCATCATCAACTCCTATTCTTCATTCTCTCTTATCAGAATTGATGGATGAATGTGGTAAAGAAGATGAAGAAGTTGGAAAATGGTTTTGACTAGATATCTTTCTATAATTCCTTGATTCATCTCTTTTGGATTCATTGAAGTTCTTAGGCCTTAAATTCCTTCTAAGTCTAGAGTCTTTGTTATTCCTTCCCACGGTTTTTGCAAGAGCTTAATGTAGTTTTATTTTAATGAGATCTTCAATGCAGATGATTGGTGTTTGGAAATAAAACCCATGAGTTTGATAAAATTTTTGAGTTTGGAACATAACATCTTCATTTTCTTCTAGGAAAAATGTTTAAGGTGCCTTCTTTACTCTATCATGTTCATACATTACCTCCATGATGGCATCCCTTCTTGCTTGAGCTTTTGTTGACATGTATGGCTTGGTAATGTTTATGGTGACTTGATAGACTTCCTACACATGGCCAAGGTTTGACCTCATAAGGGCTACTTGAAGCATTGATGGTGTTGAATGTTTAAGTGGTAAGATAATTTTGCCTTGTAGATCTCTCCATCTGAGCTATTCATATTGGTGAAAAATAAATGTAAAATCAAGGTAACAAGGGTCAGTATGAGCATAGGAAATCCTAGTTTTTATTAGTGCACTCCAATCTTCTTCATTATATTCCTTATTATAACTTTCATGAAATTTAGTAGTAAGTGGAGATTTTTCTTATAGAATCCATGTTATGTATTTGATGCTTAAGTGTATACTCTTGAGAAAATTAATCTAGGTATAAAAAATGTACTTCATGATGCTTAATAAAAAAACTTTGTAAAATCAGCAAACTAGTAAAAATTGACATATCTCTAAAAATGACACCAATGATGAGTGGTTGGGTATTATAATACTCAACCATATAGGTCACAAGTCGTCATGCATGCCATATCATAATCTATGAATAGGAAATGTAAGTATATTAGTAGCTGATGTTTAGTTCATGATTGTTGTCTTCTCACTTAGAGTTAGTGAGATGCAAATTTTATATTTTAACTCTTAGTAAGGTATATTATAAAATGATGTTGTTTGGATTTAATTAGACTAAGTGCCAACATGGTAAAAGTGATTGTAAATTCTATGTCTAAGTATAATGAGAATATAAATGTATTCTATCTTATTAGTGATAAGCATCCATTCTTAGTTTGTTGTACATGTCCTAGGATGATATAACCATTACTAGGATTACCAAGTGATTTCACTACTATGCAACTCAAATAAAGTCACTACTAGGTTATCAAATAGTTACACTTTATGCTTGAAACTAGTCATACTTATTTTGTGTTACTAAGAGACATTAGAAAAGTAAAGGACTTAGAAAATGTAAATAACTTAATGAAAGTAAACATGATGAAAGTAAAATTATTATAAGTGAAATGTTACAATGATGAAAAACAATCTCAATCTTTATCTCCATTCATGAATTATGTCTAGAAATAATCCACTCAAATAAGGATTTCGTAAAACTATTTTTCACCACACTATGGGCATTCACTCTAACTCTAACTATAAATAATGAAAAAAAATTGCAAGAATTTTGCTAAGTGTTGGCTAAAAGTTCTTTCAACATGATGGTGGGTTGGTATTTATAGGCATAAACATGACCCACTACATTACATCTATGATGACATATGTAGAGCTATGATATCATAATTATGATATTGTAGCTTGCATAGATACTAGCTTTATTAGTTGAAAGGTTGAAGAAATTTGATGATTGTACCTCTTTGAGCTCTAATTTTATTGAGAAAATGAAGAAATTCCATTAATAGATCAAGTATCAGTTGGAGAAGAAGATAAATAATATGTCTTTCAAGGACAATGAGGGTAAGAAGATAATTGAATTTTAGATTGCTAAGTATGTGTAGATTTATTTGAGAAAAAAAAGACAAAGGTATGTGCATTTCTATGAGCTCAAGTTAAGGAGAATTGATCCATTCAAAATTATGACCAAGATCAATCCCAATACATATGAAACTGATTTTCTTAATGATTTTCATATTTCTTGTGTGTTTAATGTTTTAGATTTGAGCACATACAATGGTAATTTTTTTGCATTATATTTGGAAGATAGTCCTAAAATCCTCAAAAATACATTTAAAGGTTAAACTTCATCCACTTCATTAAGGAAGCCCATTGTGTTACAAGCAAGAGAGGCTAGAAGTACAAGAAGCAAGAAGATTCATTAGTACAGTTGATGATCAAGATTCTTAACGTAAGATCAATAATAAGAGACAAGGTGAAGATCTTCCACAAGTGCGGCTACTTTCTTACTTTGATACAAATATTAATATTAAGCTATACTTATCTATCTCAAATCCTTTTGTTATTTTAAGTTCAAACATGATTTTTGAAAAATGATGTAAATTTTATTAGGAGTGGGACCTTCCTCCTTACTAATAATTAATTTTCTTCATTTATTTTTTAAAGTATCAATTCTAAGACTTTACACATGAGTAGACTATTCTAAAATTAAATTTTTTTCTTTTCATACATTTTTTTAATGATTCCTATTCAGTGTCAAGCTTGTGGTGTATTGTGAATTTTCTTTGCTTATTATTTGATGAGTGGCGAGGTACCCCTACACTCAACCATACGAATATGAGCGTTTCAAGCTCGATCCAATCGAACTCCAAGGACAAAGTGCTTACGCGCCTTAATGGAACACTCAGGGTTAATCAATCTTTGTCTTCCCAAACTTACTTATACTGTCATAGTTGTATGGTTAAGTAAGCTTGAGGTATATGATTTTTCTAGCTTTTACCTTTTTTTATGTCTTCTGCTAATA
Organism: Gnetum montanum; assembly: GCA_015680685.1. Classification (NCBI taxonomy): domain Eukaryota; kingdom Viridiplantae; phylum Streptophyta; class Gnetopsida; order Gnetales; family Gnetaceae; genus Gnetum; species Gnetum montanum. The sequence continues at coordinate 1,278,041 of MNCI01028249.1, forward strand.
AAGGAAAGGGAGAGAGAACTAAGTGGCTAATTTATCTTAACTATTCATTAACTAGTTTCTAATTATTCCTAACACCAGTATCCATTCCCACTTGTCGTCCACATCCTGAACTAGTGCAACACTGCTGGGATTACCAAATGCTAATCATTACTGGGTTACCAAGCGCTACATGCATGCTCAAAGAAGTCATACTGAGTGCACTTAACTAAGAGGGTCAAAGGTTGAGAGAGACATTAATTAACTAGGAAAGTATTAAACATTCAACAATAATTAATTACTAATTAGCTTAGTCTTTATGTTGCATGGTTTATCTTAAAGTTCATCTTTATTGTCGTACACAAATGTGTGCTCAGGTACAAATTGCTCGAATAAAGATCCGTTCACTCTATGACTCCTACTACAGGCACACAGAAATTATTCTAACTCTGGAATGACTAAACTACAAGAATCTGGCTAAGGGTCTAACTCTTACTACTCTGGAACAACAGGTGCCACCTCTTATTTATAGAAGATTATGACTTTGGATTCTTATTAAGGTTTTTTTCTTATGAACGTATTATTTGATTATTATTTGTGTGACATTCCATCCTCAAATGTCATGGAAAACATCAAATATATGATATATTAGACATTATGCATATAGAGAAAATATACCAATGTGAAATATAAGTGATATTCAACATTATGTATAAAGGAAATAATAGAAAAAATGTAGAAAAAGAAAGAAAAGAATGCTTTATTGATATGGAGAAGTGTATCCAGTTCATGCTTTGAGAGAGTTTCTTGGGGTTTTCTTCCTTTGGCATCTATCTGTTAGGGGAAATTTAGCACTGCCACCATGGTTAGGTCTATAACCTAGCTAGAAGGGATGGCTAGTCCACTTCCTATCCTACTTCACTTGGCTCCCATTACTTGCCTCTCTAGGCTCTACAACACCATGTTGGCATGACCTCTAACCCTAGGTATAAATGCCTTAGGTCAAATCCCCAAAGGTTATCTCAAGAGACACATCCATTATTACAACATGCCCTTTTGAGTCTTAATTACAAGTACCCTTTCAGGTCTTGTTAAGATGAAAATAAGACTTATTATGAAGAGACATCATCTTCATTAGGCAACTGAATCATTTGGGAATGGGAATGTGATAATCTACCCCCCTTAGGTTTTACTCATCCTTGAATGAATTCACGTTCTCTATCTTCTTCTAGCTCCAGTGCTTTCTTTCATGATCCTGTGCTTCAATAATTTGATTATTCCTTTGATCTTGAAGTTGTTTCTTGCTTATTCTGCAAAAAAAATATACATGAGAAAGATTATATGGAAAATTAAATATTACTTTCTTGATACTTACTTCATTTTCCATGATAATGATAAGAAGTGAATTAAAGATCTACCAACTACCAATCACTAGTTCTAACCAGGGTCACATAATGTGCAACTCATATCTAGTTATTCAAGTGAAAGTAGGGAAAATTCTTTATTTCCAACTTGCATTTCCTTAGATATTTTATTAATATAATTGATATATAAATTAAACAATGAATAAAATATTAAGATCATGAAATAAAATTAAGAGTGAGATACTTCTTGATCTTGATCAACCTTATGAACTGATGGAAGTAACTAGAATTCTACCATAAGTGGTATATGATCACATGGTCTTGTTTGTGATGACAAGGTTTGATCTTGATTCTTCTCAACTTCTTCTTTAGAAATCAACTCTAATAACTTCGTAACTTTAAAGAATTGGGTATCATACCAAACATAATCCAAAGTCTTAATGAAGAATTTTGTTGACCCATCTTCATTAATCATTGCAAAGTAATTTGTAAACTAAGGTTCTTGCTGAGTGCTATCCATCAACATTATCTGTTATTGAATTCTAGATTTTGATTTATCTACTGAAGATTCAAAATAAGCAGAATATGCACTAGCTAGTGAAATTGCATGTTGAACTGATGAAAACATCTTCTTCAAGTTAGGTTCATCTTCCAAAGATTCCTTTACAGATCCATATTTTAAAAATTGATAGATGCTACTTCCAAATTTTGCATTAAAATCTCCACAAAGAATAAATGGAACTAGATCAATACAACTTAGGAATAACTTCTTCTTCAAACTTTCTTCTATTTTCTCAATCAAGTATGCTCCTTGAAAAAGTCTAACATTTAAACATGTTGGTTTGGTAATTAAATGTGTTAACCATGCATACACATCTTCCTAATAGATGAACTTTTAGAATCACTACTAGGGCTATGTGATTTTTCCAAAATCTTGACTATTCTTTCTTTCCCATTGCTTAAAGTTCTGGAATTTCAAAAATCATATTTTCTAAACTCTATTCAAATCTTTGTACCAATTCAAACTTGGATTCTTTATAAAAGATTGCACAACCATCCATGTTGTAATTTCTACAATATGCTAATCTATACAACTCAATAGAAGAACTTCCACAAGAACCTGTTTGCTTATAAATACCTTTGTATCCCATCTTTTTCAAATTTGGTTGGAATTGATATAGAAATTTCTATGGTAAAACTTCTTGTAAGCATAAGACATCGGCATCCAAATCTTTTAACTTTGCTAAAATGCATGGGTATCCATATTCATGTCAATCCAAGGCCCATGATGGACATAGCAAATATTGTTTCTCACTCACTAGAGATCTTGCAAGCATGTTGTATGTTGCAACTTTCATTTCTATTCTTGGAGTCTTGTCTAGATCATTTCTCTTCCTGAGTAACATACTCTTTTTTGAAATAAGATTTTTAGTCTCCATGTTATTTTTGCCTTACGTTTTGATTATAGGATGGATTAATATACCCTTTTTTTTAACTATTGATGATTGTTCTATTTGTTAAACTATTTCTCCAACTAATACATCAATTGTTCATTCACTAATACATCAATTAATAATCAACTACATCAACTAAATAACTATATTATCTATTATCATATTATTAGTAATAGTTAACGACATCATATAATTTTTGTAATATGTAGCTATATTATCTAATTTTAGTAATATATAATTACATTACCAGATTTTCAATAATATTTAACTATATTATTTTTGATAATACTTCTACCCCCCTTGAGAACACTCACTCCAATAGTGTAACTAATAACATGCCATAGTAATCTTTAAGATTATTTGTAAAGATTATGTATTAAATCTTAAAGCCTAAAATGTTGAATTTATAATATCAGTGAATTATAAGATGCTTAGATGATAAATCTAACCTTACCATTGAGTTTAGAAGGGTGAAAATGCTAGAAAGAACTATTCATATGTTAAAAATGAACATTGTATGTTCAAGTTGTGTGAAAATTAAACTTTTCAGGATCTCGAGGCACTATATCAAGCAAGGAGTAAAAACTAATTTTTTGGGTTCTCTAGGATGAATCTGACTTCACCATTGAGCTTGGAAGGTTGAATACTATAGGAAACAACTCTTCAGTCATCGAAAAAGACTTCCAAAATCAAATGTTATGGCTTCTAGAATCTAAGATCTTTTATGCAAAAATCGAGACTTCTCGAGATGTCGCCCATCTTAGTTCTACTCTAGAGCAAGCACACTTAATTAAGGAATTTTGATTTTTCTTGCTATCATGGCACCAAATTTTAAATTTAAAAATTATTTTTACAAGTTCCTGATTTAAACTAATAGTTTCATGAAAAAATTTGAATCTTCCGTAATTGATAGGAATTTCAATTTTTTTCATCAATTGATGGACCATCAAAATGTTTTCTTCATATAATGGAAAATTTGTCATTTCATTGTGAATGGTAGCAATTACCACAGTGACATACCATTTTAAACTTCGTATGATGGAGTTGAAGGCGATGATGAGCAGCGTGGGAGGCAATGATGGATGATGCAGGTGACAGTGATAGGCGAGATGAGAGGTAGTGATGGGTGGCACTTGGGGCAAGGATGGGTGATGTGTTTAGCAAGTAGTAAGTAAGCAACAATGGTAGGTAAGCAAGGGTTTGGTGTTCTAGAATGGCAGTGGCATAGTCAATTGTGGCTGTGAAAAACACTGCTAGAGGGTTTCACATATTACAAGTGAGGGTTTTGGTGGATTTTAGGTGCAAGAGTTTCAATTAATGGCCTATATAGCTTGACCCTAATAGTGACAAAGGAGAGAGGGGGACGACATGATGTGGTGAAGTGAAAGCATAAAGCCATAATGTGGTGAGGGAACAATAGCAATGGTGCTAATGTGGATTGTGGATCACAGCATGAGGCACGACATGACATGTTGGTTGGCATCATGTGGTAGGTGGTGAAACACCATAAAATTTCGAGATCCTCTTGCTTCACCAGGATTTTGGAGTTTAGGCAAGGAATTCCACAAGTGTTGCCTCATGATAGTTTGGCAGGAAATGAAAGCACTGAGGTTAGATTATCCAGTCTAGCAAATTTTCTATCTCTAGAGCTGATAGGCCCGATGGACTCTTTGACTTGCCCACCTAGAGAATTCACCCGGCTGACAGTCTACTCAGAAACCATGCTAGGAGTTGCTGAGAGTGTTTGGGATGAGTGAAAAAGTTTGACAAGGTTTCTAGGAGAGAAGTCTACTTCGCCACATTATGTTGCACAGTGTAGCAAGCCTTCGAAAAAATTAATCAAATATCTGAATACAAGTTTTGGCAAGATGTTCGCGCAAGGCAAAGTTAGAATTCGGCCAACACAGGGTGCTACGCTATGCTATGCTATATAGCATAGCACAGCTTAGCAAGGGTGAATCATGCAAAGACTCCTCTACCAAGCCACTTCAGAAAAAGGACTATATCTAATAGCATTGTGGCTTCCAAAACTACCCTACCTTAGTTAGCCCTTGAACCACAAGCAAAGTTTTCTTGTGAACCCTTGAAATTTTGACAACAAATGCATGTTACATTGGCTGCTACACTATGTTATGCTATGTAGTATAGCATATCATAGCAAAGATGAAAATCAATAAAGTGTTGTAAAGGTTAATCCTGTGTGTGCCAAGCTTCTAGCAAATGTTGTTAACTCCAATACAAGTTTTCTATTCAAACTAGTGGCTACGTTGTGCTACACTACATAGCATAGCAAGAAGCTATGCCACATCAATGTGCTATGCTACACAATGTAACATAGCATAGTAAGTAGCTATGGTAATTCAATGTGCTAGATAGTGTAAGTGATGCAAAGTTGACAAACGCATCAGGATATCTTCAGTTAGCTCTATAGCTTTTTAGCAACAACTAAGCTCGCCATGATTAGCAACTTTGTTCCACTTTGGCATACCCTTTAGTCCATCCCCAAAAATTTGTCACTATGCTTGACTTTGTTCATAGGAATAGGGAAGACATAGTCTGGGGGTGGAAACTTCACTTCTGCTTGCATTGTTAACACATTGGATTCTAGCATGTGTAGTTTCGACAACAAGGTTATAGCATAGTAGAGTTTGTGATCGACATAGCATGTCTACATGGTATATACATGAAAACATCTTGTGGAGTCCAGGACACGTGGCATCTAAAAAATGTTTCTTGCTTGCTCTTGGCCCTATAAATACCCAGGAAAACAATGCTCAAATGGTTGTTCGGCATTTTTGGCATTAGCACTTTCGGGTTGGCCTTTTGCGTTAGCTTCTTTGGCAGTTGGCTTTTTTTCTTGAAGAATTGACATTTTTTTACATTGAGGAGAGTAGTTGGCTTGTTGGAATTTTTCATTCTTGGCTTTTGATTTTGCATACAAGAGCATAGTTGGCACATTTTGAGCATTCTAGTTACTTCTGAACTCTCTGTGCACCTTCGACATGGTATAACTTGTTATACATTTTCAAACAAGGCAAAGAATTGAACCCTCGACCTTGAGGTGGTACATTTTCTTACCTAAGTTTATTATATTATCTTTGTATTGTTATCACTATTTGGCATTACTTCTTTCATTCTTGCATTTATTAATCATCGATTTTACCTTGCGTCTTTTGCATTTAAAACAACATTCATGTAAGGTTAAGTTATACCGATTAAGTTCCTGTTTGATCGACCAGACCATTTAGTATGCCCTACTTCCATTTAGGCATTTCAAGATGGACAAGAGGACTTGGATTCCTAGTCTGAGGATGGGGGTCAAACTAACCCCATGACTATCCCTCCCATCCCGTCTTTTTGGTCGAACTTGCTCTTCACGATTGCTGCCTTTATGATTACGTCTATCCAATCGTAAACTGCAATTTCATCAACCACGGGTAGCCATGCCATGCCCTTAGCATATCAACATGCCTATTCCTCTGTCTCATTTCCAGGAACTATCCCTCCATAATCTATTCCCCAATCTATCCTTTCATTGTACCAAGCATTGATCATGGCTACCCTGCCTTACGTGCATATGGTATCTATGTCGTAGTTGCATACAGTCTTTTCCTCCATTCCAACATCTACATCTATTCCACCATTGGCAAAAGGCCCACCCCTAGCCACGTGGTGGACCTCATTCACTTCTCCCCCTACTTCAAACCTTCCCAAATGTTGCACTATGCTCACCATCAAACATACTAGGTCCCGCAAATGGTACAACCAACCACGGGACTATCGTTTGTCCCATTGATCACAACCCATCCTATGGCACCACGAGCAGCTGCTACTCCAACGGCACCACCCACTGGGTGGTGGATAGCACAAGTAGTACCTTTCGTAAGGGCCACCCCAATGGCACCACCTATGAGCCAGGTTGCTGCCCCTACCACCCCACCAATGGTGGCTACCCCTGCAGCTCCACAACCATCTGCATCATCCCTAGGTCTGGACCAAGCATTCCAGCTTATCCAGACCCTTATTGAAGAAATTAAGCATCTGAAGGTTGTCAGTGATGACATGGTACAAGTCATGGATTTCTACCATGATGATCCAATCAGCCCGTCAATCTCCATGCTCACATTACCCGCCAAGAAGCCACTCCCCCACTTTACAAAATACAATGGGAAGGGTGATCCCAACGCACATCTTGTAACATTTAAATCTCAGTCCTTTCTACTGCAACAATGGCCACATACCATTATTCACATCTTTGCTATGTCTCTAATGGGCAAGTCTTTAGACTAGTACCATGCACTCCCACGCTCTTCTATCTTAATCCTAGAGGAGCTGCTAACTTAGTTGGTGACTCGCTTCAAGTATAACTTAAGGCCAGAGGTTATGCTGGATCAATTAATGAGCGTTAAGAAAGATCCACTAGAATCAGACCAGAAATTTATACAGCCATGGAGCGCTACTATAAATGAAATCTGTGAGCCTATCACAGAGGCCCATCTACTGGCCATCTTCAAGGGTGTATTGAATGACTTTATTAAGTCCAAACTGTACTACCTTGCTCCACGGACTCTTAGTCAGGCTTTTTCCCAAACTAAGAGCATTCAAGATGCAGCCAAGGCAAGTAAAGATCCAACCTATGTTGCATATAAGAACACATATATCAAGAAGGACAAAGAAAAGGGCAAGGCTACAATAGCCATAGTGGCCGTTGTGGAAAACGAAGCCAAGCCCAACAACAAGAACAAAAAGAAGGCGGCCACTGGGCCAACTAACCTTGCACCAAGCCCAGGCAACGCTACTCAACCCTCAATGTCAACACTCAAAGAATCCACCCCACCTAAGCCTAATTTCAAATGTAAAGATCGCTCTAAATACACCCTGCTACCTGTTAAGCCTTCAAAACTCCTAAAGCAATTGCTAGGGGTGGGGTATATTCAATACAAGCGGATCTCAGAGGAGGAAACCAAAAGGCATTCCAAAAGACATCAAAGGTACTACGAACTCCTTAGGAACCCCTCTTTGACTTTGCCTAATGAGCCGCTAGGTCCTAAGAATTTCAGACTAGTGTGGTTCTGTAACTACCATCAACTTTGTGGTCATGGCATGGATTACTGTTTGTTGTTAAAAAATGGCATTCAAAGAATGATTGATCAGGGGAAGTTAATTCTAGATGAAAGCAATCCTTTATGCCTCGAGAATCAATCTATGCATGTTTACACAGACCCACTTAACGCCAACAATATCGACTACATCATCAACACTATTGGCATAGACTGTAATCCCAAACCGCCTTAGCAACCATTTTTGGTTCACATGCCTTAGCGTAGTGCACCAACACCAACAATGGATAAACAAATGCCATAGCAACTGTTCATCTTAAAGGTCCCTCCTTGAACTTCCACCCCTACACCTTCTGTAAAAAAGACCACACCACCGCCAGCACTAACACCGCGAATACCATTCATCATCAGGAGGCCAAATCACTCAATCGCCCCCACCCCGCATAAGACGACACTGTAGCCTTCTCGTCCAAGGAAATGAGAAGAGCGTATGATAGGTGAAGCGACAATAGAATGTACTACCCCATGTCTTTCCAAGCCTACCCCCTCATCCTATGCATCTACATCCACCTTATCACCAAAAGTTAATGTTACTACGTGCACGCAGTCATTGCCACCTTGCCTGAAAGGGTTTGACCCCAAACCTGAAGTTGTTCCCCCTCAGGAAATTCATCTCCTGGGATGAATAGAAGAGGAGAAGGGCAGTAAACAACAGAAAGGTGGAAAAGACCTTTTAAGCAGTCTTACTCAAGTTAAGTAGGCTCTAAAACAAAAGAACACAACATTGAGCTTGTACGACCTGATAATGACTTCCATCGCACATCATGAGGCTCTGGTTTGCATGTTAACAACAATACTAGTTGATGAAAACATGCTAGTAGAAGAGAAAGTAATTCATTCAGTCATGCTTCCTTCTACTCTTGAAGAACCACAACCATCCCAATTGACATTCTATGATGACTCCATTAAGGAAGACCCTGAAAATGGTCAAGTGACTATGACACCTCTATTCATCACAATTTGGGTTAGTCAACATAAGATCCGAAGAGTACATGTTGATGAAGGGGCTGCTACAAATGTCATCCCATTCCCCATTTTGGATAAACTACGTTTGGTAGACCAAATCAAACCCACGACAACATCATGTTTGAAGTTATTCAACGGGGCATGGATCATGGTGAAAGGCACTGTCCACATTGAATTTTTGGCAAGGGACTAGTTTCCCACAAATGCAACGTTTATCATGGTGGAAGAGATGCCGGGTTTAACATGATCCTAGGGAGGTCATGGTTAGCCCAAATTAGGGCCTTCTCTTCACCCATACATCAAGAAATCCATCTACCTTATGCAGGGAGGGAGGTGGTGATCCATGATGACAAGGTGGCAACCCAGACAATAAATAATGTAGATATGGAGTAGGGTTTGGAGGTCATAACCTCTGAGAACAAGGTACCTATCTCTGTCAACACTAATTGTTTAACGAAAGAGCTAGCCCAACATGCCAACTCAGAAAATGAAACTATGTGGGCTGAGTTGCCTTTTCAAGTGGAAGACGATGATGTAGAAGAATTCCGTAATAAAGCCTCTTGGCCTTATGTGTCACCAAACCCATGATGGGTTAGAAAGCAGTTGCTAGGATGATTGTTACTTGTATAGCGTAGCAACTCCACTGCTTCCTACCAACTTAATGTTTGTTATACATTTATTTCTTGATTTCTTTCATCTATGTCAAGTACCTAACTTATTTTTTTTAAACCATTCACATATCCTCCGTTTACATCATCCCATGGCCCGAAATGGCCTAAAACTACACTTGGCCCGAAATGGCCTAAAACTACACTCAGCCCGCTAAGGCCTAAAATTGGCAAAATTTTCCGTCTACATCACCCCACAGCCTACTAAGGCCTAAAACTAGCAAAATCAAATTCTTTACCCTGTGTCTATACGATGGCCTAAAATGGCCTAAAACTAGTGATGGCCCGAAATGGCCTTAAACTACCACTGCAACCTGCCAAGGCCTAAAGCTGGCCCTTCAAAAAAAATAATTTTTTTTCTTTCTTATCACCAGATCACTGCCCGAAATGGCCTAAAACTAAGATGAAAAAGGATTAAAATGAATAACATAGATAATACACAAGCCAGAGTAAAAGAAATCTAGTCATAATCCATCTTTCATTTAAAGTCTTAATTAAATAATGTTTGCAATATTATCTCAAAAATAAAAATAAGATCCCTTGTTGTCATGATTCATCTTCCTCTACATCATTTTCCTCTACATCATCATTTCTGCCCTGTATCTTCATCCAGATTCTGTATCAAAAAAATTAAAGTAGTGAGCTAGAGTGACAATAAAAGCTAGAATAAAATAAATTATTGCATCGCAAAAAAGTGACTAACCCTAGATGGCCTCACATCTATCTTGAGGGGTATGCAATCCAAGCGGGTCCTGAGACTTTGCCAGACCTCCTCTTCAGTAATGTTCGCCCAATGCCTATATCTTAAGTTAGCATTTGCTGCAACTTTCTCCTTTTCAACAACCATCCATCTTGGTGGCCCTGGCGAAAAGGAAGTAGTGGCAGTCCCACCTATGGGGAAACTCACTTCCCATTCAGGGGATTCACTGACCATCACTTGTTGCATGAACTTGTCGTAAGCCCCAATGAAATCTAGGAACACTTCATGCGTATACAGCTTAACAGAAGCATCCTAATACTTTTTATGGTAGGTGGAACATTCCAGTTTATACATATGCTTATGGTTTTTCTGGGATGACCCCCACTCAAACTCTTACACTATAATCTTTCCAATCTTGGTTCTTCTAGGCCAACAAGTCCATTTGCATCCACTACTCTATTATTTCATGGGTGGCCTCATTGTTGCTCCGCACAACCATCCAACATGTCACATAATCAATGACAGCCGTGCGCCAACTGCCATTGTTGGTATCCCAGGCCAAAAGGAACTCATTCCTAGAGCATAGGTCTCCCACCTCGTCGGATAGACTTTTCTTCTCCTTCTCAAGCCTCTAGACTCGTTTCCATAGGTCTTCGTTTGTACGCCTACACTCCCACAAGGAGCATGCTGAGTATAGTGCACATTCACTAGCCTCATCATATATGCGATGAGGTACTTCAGTCACTTTTGGTGGGATTGTAGGCATAGTGTCGACCTTAATTACTTGTTTAGGGTCCCACTTGAGGTGAGAGGCTATCAACCACACATAAAATTGCATTAGTCCCAGCAGTGTAGAAATGTTTAGCAAGTTAGCATAGCAAAGTTTAGCAAGTTGGTGTAGCAAATTGTAGCAAGTTGGTGTAGCAAATTTTGGCAAGTTAGCATAGAAAATTTTAGCAAGCTAGCGTAGCAAAGTTTAGCAAGTTGGTGTAGCAAAGTTTGGCAAGTTGGCATAGCAAAGTTTGGCAAGTTAGTGTAGCAAAGTTTAGCAAGTTAGCATAGAAAATTTTAGTAGCTCAAAAGGCCTAGTATAGCTACTTCACTTACCCACTTTCGGATCAATCAACTTTAGATGGCCAATCATGTCATCGACCACCCCTGCATGAAGGTAAATTTATCAGGGGTCTCAGCCCATGGTCATAGGAGGATCGAAGAAGACCCTGCAGTGTCAACAGTGGTGTCTTCTACATAACAAAATGTGTTAGTTATGACCGAGAGGACTACAATAAAGTTGATGAACAACACAAATGATAGTGTAAAGCTCCTACCCAGCAAACCCTTAGGGGTGATAGTGGGAGGATCTCCCATTGACAAACTATCAAACATGTGATCAAACTCACCAACATCAAGTTGTTGCTTCCCTCCTTCTAGCTGACTTAACATCATGGTAACACCCTCCACATTCATTTGCTCTTCCATTGTTTAACTACATTCGACGAAGGGATCATTAGAGAAGGCCTCTTCTTGGTTGACAAGGGCCTCTTCTTTATTCATTGGGGCTCTTCTTCCTGTGGCACCCACCTCCTCCTCATCAGTAGGAGTGTCCTCCTCATCAACGGGAATGTCCTTCCAGTCTGCAGGAGTGTTATCCTCTTTAGCAAGAGCCCTTTCCTTTGTGGCAGGAGCTCCTTCTTTCTTGACCAGGGTCCTATCCTCTATGGCTAGGGCCCCCACATCCTTATTAGTTGCCCCTGTTTCAGGAGCCGTCACTTCTACTTCACCTCCTTCTTCTTCTTCTTCTTCCTTTGTTAATAAAGCGTGGTCACATTGGGCAAAAGCATACTAACTTAAAACAGATACTACACTATGTTACACTACCTAGCATAGCACAACATAACAAGCATTAACCAAACAAATGAGGCAACAAATGAAAGGAGGATGCACTCTATGGTTACATTCTACGAAGCTTGAACCATAGTTTCTACCCTCCTTTTTTGTCTGTATGGGGAGGCTCCTTGGCTGGGCGAGACGTTTTGCGCCGTAGCCTAGTTTCCATTGTCTCCGCAATGAGGTGTTTCCCCTATGATATGCTGCCCGTAGTAGCAGGGGATGCCTCTCCTATGTTGTCTTGGCCACGGAAGTTGCATGCCACCTGATCTTTTGTCGTCATTGAAAATGAATCCCCAATAGCTTCTAGGAGAACCTAGGATTGGGTGGTACAGACAACTTGGCAAATCCACAGTTTGGAAATATGGTCATGATTTTGTATCACCCAGACTCCATTCTCACGGACTACCAAGAATTCCACAAAGCACCATAGGTAGGCTACAAAGAAGGCATGATGCACATTGAAACAGGATTTAGGCTTCTTACAAAGCTTGACCATTTCAGCCTGTAGACCTTTGCAAACATTCTTGGCCCAATTGTAATGGGCCCCCTCTTCCATGGCCTCTCTCATTATCCAAGCTTGTTCGATCCCAATGATTTTTCCTTGGAAGAGTAGCTTGAGGAAAGCACAGGCACAAAAGATAGGGTAAATCATTTTTCCCACTCTTAGCCTGGCCTCTTCAATATGGATCCCCTTGTAGCCCTTCTTCGTCCCTAGACACTCCTCAATGTCCCCCTAATGGTTTGCTTCCTTTTTGATCATTGCTCCTACAGGAAGACCATTAGAAGGGACATCGAAGAGATCCGCGAATAGTTGGTCATTAATCTCAAGCACGACTAATGCACCATGCACGCATGTGTGGAAGCAGTCTGCTCTTTTAGAAAAGGAGTTACCTATGGCAAGCATCTTAGTAGTAGGGACACTTGGGTTGATGGCCAAGAATAACTCCATGAGCCCAGCATCCTAAATGTTTTTCACAATGGATTCCATGACCCCGTTGCAGAGCCAGTGTTGAGTCTCTTCCACCTTCCCATACTTAAAATAAATGTTGGCCTTGTTATGCCTAGAGGTGATCACGATGACCTCCTGGGATTTCTTCGCCATGTAGTAGTTTGCAAAAATAAAAAGTAAAAATTTGTACAAAAAAAAAGATAGTAGAAAAACGAAACAACACTTGAACATGCAAACATGAACACACGGTCTAGCGTACCAATTTTAAATGGTGATAGGAATGGTGGGAGATCTACCAACACGTCTTCAATGGTTATCAGCCTAAGGGATGCCCAATCCTCATCCAACCAACTGACCTCCTTACATTTAGTGTAAAAATAGGAGTATTGGGTTGGATAGGTTTTGTACTCACCCTCGCATTGGCCTATCATGGTGGTGCACACATTCCCAATAGAGGAAAACTCCTGCAAGGCCATTTGCGCCAAAGCTAAGGGATTAGTATCACTATGAAGCCCACCCTTGTCGATATAAAACCTGGTAACAAATAAAAAAGGCACATATGCTATTAACATTTTTGCCTAGCATAGCATGCATTGCATAACATGACAAAATATGTTTACAAAACTCACCCACTGGCAAAATAAACGGTTCCTGGTGGGTTCTGAAAATAAGTGTCCATGTTGTAGGCAACAAATAATGTATTGTATTAGTGGTAACACTTATACTCTAGCATGTCCCAAATCCAACTCAAGCATCTCATGCTTTTTGGGTGCTAGTTGGATCCTTTTGCCTACTCACCCCCAATTGCCTCATCAGTCAAAAATTTTAGGATACCTTGGTTTGCCCCAGGCAACAGGTTTTCTGTAATGGTGACTGTTGTCTCCACCAATAAGTATGACCAAACAATCACACTAAAGTTCTGGAGGAGGAATTGTAGGAAGTCCTATGCACCTTCCTAGAACTAGACCTCCTATTGCTCCACATGTGCATGGGGTGGAGGAACGTTGGCCACCGATTCACTTAGGCAGCACAAAAGCCCTACAATCTTTAGGACAATTAGAATGGATTTTAACATCACCCTACACAATAGAATGACAAATATTAGCATTATGTTCGAGTGGAGTTCACATGTAGCATAGCACAATTAGCTGTTTATAGATAGCGTAGCATAACCCTTTCTTTACATGTAGTGTAGCACAATTAGCTGTTTACAGATAGCGTAGCATAACCCTTTCTTTACATGTAGCATAGCATAAACCCCTATTCACAAATAGCATAATGTACCCATCCCTTTGCATGTAGCATAGCAGAACCATAGGATCAATAGCGTAGCAACACTATACTACCGACACATTGGTCTAAAGGTTTTGCAACACACCGACCTAGTGTAACAAAAATTCTTAAATATGGATTTCAAATAAAAAAAATTTAATACTTTATAGCCTTTTCAACCAACCTGCTACCATACAAAATGACTCGTGCTACGCTATGTTAAACACGTGTCACATTGTCAAATCTCGCATGTGGCCAAACCCTCATGAGAGCCGTGCTCTACGCTATTTGTATGCTAGGTTGCCAGAATCACCTAAACCCCTATGGTGAAGCAATCACAACAATGGCAGTCTCAGAAATACTGCATGCAACCTTAGCGTAGCATCTGTATACCCATTGCGGTTGAATCAACAATAATGACGATGTAATGGCCAAAACAGTGACCAAAACGGTGACAGAAAACATGGATTTCAAAACAAAAAACAAAAAAGAAAAAATAAGAAGAGACAACAACAACATGGAAAACAAAGGTAGCATAGCAACTTACTGGGCCGACGAAGTCTCCTCTTGTATCATGACATGTGCCTGCGATAGACTCCCTAGGGTGTCTATCACCTCATCCACCTTGGCGAGTGCTAGGTGCTTGCATTCTCTTTTAGGTGCCATCGTCTTGGTTTGCAGATTCTTTCTTACTCACTATGCTAAACCACCTTGCTATTTGTCAATACAACTGCTCTACGCTCTGAATATGGGTGTTGCACTCTTATGATGAAAATGATGAGTTTACGAGAGGTAAACCCCTATTTATAGCCAACGTGGTGAAAAGAACTTGCCATTTTCACACCCCAATTAATGTGGGATGCTTTGTACAGTGTAGCACTCCAGCCATAGTGTAGCAGCACTATTTGCATCATGGTAGGTGGGCCCAACCTGTTAATGATCCATAAAGAACTTAAACTAATAGCAACTTACCTTTGCAAGAATAACAAGTTAGTGGTCCACAAAGGCCTTAAACTAGTAGTTTTGACTCACAGTTTCGACCAAGTTAGCGGTCCACAAAGACCTTAAACTAGCAGTTTTGACTAGCAGTTTTGGCCTAGTTAGTGGTCCGCAAAGACCTTAAACTATTATTTTAACTAACAAAGCTAACCCATTAGTGGTTCGAAAAGACCTTAAACTAACAGTTACGATTTACAATTTGACCAAGTTAGCGGTCCGCTACAACCTTAAACTCGTAGCTTGCAAATTTTGCATCACAGTTGATAATAATTTTAACCATTTCATATTTGATTGTTGCTTTGCAAATGTTTACTATGCATTGTTGCTACAAATAGGTATCAATTGACTTGGATTTTATCTTATTGTTGCAGGTTGAGCAAGAATGGCCATGCATCATGATCTACCTTCACTTCTAGCCTTCGTAGGCCCATATGGCGAGCTTACAAGACAATTGAACCCAGATTCAATAGACTGGGAATCATCCACTGATAGCATTGTTGTGTCCTTAGAAACATCCCCATATTGGCCCGAACACCTAGTCCAATCCTTAGATTTAGAGGCTAGGGATGTAACTAAGGACCCTCTCATTGAAATGCCTATGACTACATCCAAGGGGAAATAAAGACGTTAAAACTTAGTTCCTGCCTAGATCTACAAACACATAAAGATGTATCCAAAATTCTACAAGACAACATCGAGGTATTCACATGGTCCTATAATGACATGTTAGATTTAGATCTGAGGCTTATACAGCATAACATTATCTTAGATCCACGTATAAAAGCAGTCAAACAAAAGGCTTGCAAGGTTAAACCAAAGATCACATTGGCCATATGCGATGAAATCACTAAGCTGTATCAGGTTGGTTTCATCCTAGCAGTTGATTACTTAGAATGGGTCTCAAACATCATTGTAGTTTCTAAGAAAATGGGAAGAATACGAATCTATATAGACTTTTAGGATCTGAATAAAGCAACAATCAAAGATGACTTTCCATTGCTGAGTATTGATCAACTCATTGACACTACGATTGGTCATGTTCTACTATCTTTCATGAATGGTTTCTCTAGCTACAATCAAATTTGTATCAACCTAGAGCATTAGTTAACTAACACTTTCATGACCCCATGGGGTACCTTCTATTACACTATGATGTCCTTTGGGCTCAAAAACACCAAAGCAACCTACCAAAGATCCATGACATACATCTTTAGCGACTACATCCTAGAAACACTAAATGACTATGTGGAAGACATAGTAGTCAAATCTAAAGAGGCTACTGACCATCCCAATGATCTAGGTGTAGTCCTCAAACATCGCCATATTCATGACTTATGCCTCAACCCAAAAAGTATGTCTTCAGGGTAAGAATCGGATGCATGCTAGGGTTTGTAGTATCAAAGGATGGAATATGAGTCGACCTTGACAAAGTTAAGGCCATCATTAATCTAGCACCCCCTAAAAACCTTAAAGAATTGTGCATGTTGCAAGGTAGGGTACAGTTCATTAGAAGGTTTATAGCAAATTTTACTGACAATTTACACCCCATGCAACACTTACTAAAGAAAGAGGTTAACTTCGAATGGATAACACAATGTTAGCAATCCTTCGATGACATGAAGAAAGAGCTTTTACACCTCCCAATTGTGTACCCACCATAGAGGGATAAGCCTTTCTACATCTACCTTGCCACCTCAAAGACATCTATCGTAGCATTGCTATCACAAAGAAGATATGATGGCTCTAAGATTCCAGTGTATTACGTGAGTCATGCATTGATAGCATATGAGGCAAAGTACAATGAGATGGAAAGAAATTTCCCCACCCTAGTGTTTGCATTGAAAAAGTAGAGGCATTACCTATTTCGTAGCAAGGTCAACATAATATGCAAAAGTAATGTAGTCCAGGCTATCAAAAACATTCTATACGAAAGCAACAGGATAGCCCGATGGAAATCCATAACCACGGAATTCAATTTGCATTATGTGACCCAATCATTGACGAAAGATCAAGCCATAGCTACACAACTCACAACCTCACCAGTCAACAATTGGGCAACCATAGAACTCGAATTCCTTGACGAGAATGTTAGCACCATCAACGTTGTCCCATTACATCTCAAAGCTACGTTCCCCTCTGGGGACATTCAGTCATTTGCTTATCATTTCATGTTCCTTTGTACAAATAACATCGTAGAGTATGAAGAACTTCTCAAGGGCCTCTTAGCAGCCTGAGCATTAAAAATTCAACACCTGGGGATTCGCAATGATTCACAACTCGTTGTCAATAATATCACTGAGGTCTATGCCTACAAAGCTATTCATCTGCAACCCTATTGCAACCTAGCCAAAAGTTTTCTTAAATAGTTTGCAACAATAGATGTTCAACACATGCTACATAATGAGAACATAGTAGAAGATGCCTTGGCCACCCTAGCATTAAATGTGCCACCACACCTATTCGCAACTTTTCCCACTTCGATAACTGAGTGTATGGAGCCTATCACTCAAGCTATAGATGTCATCTCTGTAACCATTGTCGAAACCCAAGAGTAGTACTCCAACATTAAAGCATACCTACAACATGGTGAACCCCCACACAGATTGACATCTACTCAAAGGAATGCGATCCGCAAGCGTGCTCACAATATGTACTAATGGGAGACGATGCCTTGTGAAAACGCTCCTTTGATGGGATATTTCTAGCATGTGTAAATGAAGAACAAGTGTAGAAGATAATTAATGATGTCCATGAGGGACTGTGCGGTGGACACATAGCCCCTAGGGCCATGGCAGAAAAAATCAAATGCCTAGGGTATTATTGGCCTCACATGGAATGAGATTGCCTTGCCAAAGTTAAGACTTGTGACATGTGCCAATGATATGCAAATCTTATACATGTTTCACCTACTGAGTTGCATCCAACATAGATCACATGGCCATTCCAGTGATGGGGACTAGACATTATAGGACCTATCACACCTAAGTCTTTCGTAGGGCATAGCTTCATCATCACCTCCACTAAGTACTTTACAAAGTGGGTGGAGGCTATTCTTCTTAGGAAGAATACATCTCAACAAGTTTCCCACTTTATATTAGATAACATAGTGACAAGGTTTGGGCTTCCCATGATGATTGTGATAGACAATGGGCCATAGTTTAGTAGTGTGGAAACCAAAACCTTTTGTAATAACCTTGGCATTAAGAAATCCTTTTCCTTGCCATACTACCCATAGGGAAACAAAATGGCAGAAGCTATGAATAAAGCCATCATCAACTTGCTCAAGAAGATGCTTAGCAACAATAAGAGGCGATGGCACGAGAAAATCCTCTATGTGCTATGGGCTTACAGAACAACATGCAGAACGATAACAGGTAAAACTCCTTTTAGCCTTGTTTATGGATTTGAATCGATGTTACCTCTCGAGCTGCAGGTACCCTCACTTTGAATGATCCTATCAAACATCATGAATGAAGCCCAGAACAACAAGTCAAGGATCATCGACCTTGACTCCATAGAGGAGGAGCATGCACAAATGCTTGGCTGCATCGAGTGATATCAAGACAGGCAACGACAGAAGCATCATGCAAATCATCAATGGCTAGTAAAAAAGGGAGACCTTATTCTCAAGGTTTTCCGTGAACATGTGAACAAGTTCTCAGCAAACTGGGAAGGTCCATTCATGGTCACAAAAGCCTATGTGAACAAAGCCTTCAAGTTGGCAGACATGGATGGAAAAGAGTTCGCAAATCCTATGAATCATTCGTATCTCAAGCCATACTACATCTGATGCATGAGCAAAGTAAGCAAATCATCCGCTACAACATAAAACTTGCAAGGATCATCCGCTATGACATAAAAATAGCAAAGATTGGCTGCTATGATGTAAAACTATCAAAGCTTGTCCACTACGATGTAACTGGCAAATACCGTCTGCTATGACTATAAATTGGCATAGAGAGTCTACTATGACTATAAACTAGCACGTCTTCCATGATATAAAACTAGCAAAGCATGTCCACTATGACATTAAACTGGCATAAACAGTCCGCTATGACTTTAAATTGGCCCATCCACCATCTGCTACAATGATAAACTAGCACAGTGGTCTGCTGGGACCTTAAACCAGAACAACAGTCTACTGGGACCTTAAATTAGCACAGCAGTCTGCTAGAACCTTAAACTAGCACACCATGGTCTACTAGGACCTTAAACTAGCACACCATGATCTACCAGGATCTTAAATTAGGTTCGTAGCACAACATCCTTAGCATGCATCCATGACCATTCAAACAAGTGAGCGTGCACAATGTCAACATGGGGTGAAATGTTGCAGTTCCATAATGTAGTTCATGATGCCAAGAAAACACTATCTAGAATATATGCAAGGCCATTGTCCCTAGCATCTTGCTAATCCTCTGGAGATGTCATTTGACATCTTGCTGACCTTCCGGAGCTACTGCTACCACAGCCCGTTGCCTAGGCAGTAGCTCTTGTGGTTGACGGTTGCTATTGGAGTCCCAACACTATTTTGGATTGACCATAGATTTTCTACTCTCCAGCCCCCACCATTGTCTGAGCCTAAAAGACATTCAAATGTTAGACATCTCACCTTACAACTGAACTGCATAATGTTTGCCTTAGGTGGGGATTCCTAAACACTTGCATCACCATGACTCCTAGCCTTCTCAGTGCTAACTCCTCCACGTTGATGCTCCCAGAGCCGTTGCTAGCCTTTTTGGTTTGAACGTCGCATGCCTCAACAACAATTTCCATTGCTCCAGTGACGTCCAAAGAAAGCAAGACCTTTGCCTTCATTTTTCTTGATGGTTTTTTCTTCTAGTTTGCTCTCTATTATGTCTGCAGGGTACGTGCTAGAGGGGCATCAGTCAGAGATGGGTTTTGCCAAGGTGATAGGACACTACATCATTCCAATGTGGTCTTCCTGACTAGCTTGGCCACTTGGGGGTGCACATCCTATCCTCCCCATTAACCTCCTCTACCTCACTTCTTACACCTATGATTCTCCTTCCCACACCTCTTTTCTTGTAAAGCCCTCCCATATGCTCAACCGCAAAGTCCATGATGTGCATAACGCAACTCACCGCATGGGAAGCTTCTGTTGGTCAAAGCCCCACATGGATGTAATGCAACTCATCTTGGGGAGGAAACACCTGTCCTACAACAAGGTTTTTTGCAAATGAACATGGAGAAATAGCAAAAGAAAAGTGTAAAAGAGCAAAAGCTCATAAAAAAAACAAAGGAAACGTGGCCAAAACAAAGTGCACATCAACTGTTTCACAATGGCCATCTCTAAGCATTCTGATGAGAGGTCAGAAGCCTACAAAAGAAGTATGCCCATGCATATTGACTCCCTCACAAGAACTCTGACAAGGGACCACACTATTCTACATCTTTCCTTTCCTAAAAATGTTCCCGCAAATCCATCTTTTCCCCTTTTCCTACATGACTATCCTCGCACTCTCAAGCATAGCTAAGAAACATTTGGAAAATTACTAAAGAGCAATGTTAGCATGTTGTCTTTAATGGTGTTTCATTTTCTTTGTCAACATCTCTCGAGCCCATCCTCCAAACATCAATAAAGAGGAGCCATTGAAACACCATAAAATTTCAAGACCCTCTTGCTTCACTAGGATCTTGGAGTTTAGGCAAGGACTTCCACAAGTGTAGCCTCATGATAGTTTGGCAAGAAATGAAAGCACTAAGGTTAGACTATCTAGTCCAACAATTTTTCTATCTCCATAGCTGACAGGCCTGATGGACTCTCCAGCCTGCCCACCTGGACAATTCACCTGGCTGACGGTCTACTCAAAAACCATGCTAGGAGTTGCTGAGAGTGCTTGAGATGAGCGAAATAGTTCGGCAAGTTTTCTAGTAGAGAAGTATGCTATGCTACACTATGCTACATAGCATAGCAAGCCTTCAAAAAAATCAATTAAATATCTGAATACAAGTTTTGGAAATATGTTCGTGTAAGGAAAAGTCAGAATTCGGCCAACACAAGGTGCTACACTATGCTATGCTACATACCGTAGCACAGCGTAGCAAGGGAAAAACATGCAAAGACTCCTTTGCCAAGTCTCTTCGGCAAAAGGACTGCATCTAATGACATTGTGGCTTCCAAAACTACCTTGTCTCTATTAGCTCTTGAACCACAAGTAAAGTTTTCTTGTGAAACCCCGTAATTTTGACAACAAATGCATGTTACATTGGCTGCTACGCTATGCTATGCTACATAGCATAGCATAGTGTAGCAAATATGCAAATCAATAAAGTGCTCCAAAGGTTAATCCTACATGCACCAAGGCTTCCAGCAAATGCTGTTAACTCTAACGCAATTTTTCTATTCAAATCAGTGGCTACACTGTGCTACGCTACATAGCGTAGCAAGTAGCTATGCCACATCAATGTGCTACGCTGCACAGTGTAGAATAGCGTAGTAAGTAGCTACTCTACTTCAATGTGCTAGACAGTGTAACTGATGCAAATTTGACAGACTCATCAAGATATCTTCCACTAGCTCTACAACTTGTTAGCAATAACTAAGCTCGCCATGATCAACAACTTTGTTCCACTTTGGCATACCCCTTAGTCCATCCCCCAAAATTTGTCACTACGCTTGACCTTGTTCATAAGGATAGGGAAGATGTAGTCCAGTGGTGGAAACCTCATTTTTGCTTGCATTGTTAACACACTAGATTCTAGCATGTGTAGTTTCGACAACATGGTTATAGCATAGCAGAGTTCGTGACCGGAACGTCACGTCTACATGATACGGGCACGATAGCATCTTTTGGAGTCCAGGACACGTGGCATATAAATTGCATTTATCACTTGCTCTTGGCCCTATAAATATCCCAATGAACAACACTCAAATGGTTGGTTGGCATTTTTGGCATTAGCACTTTCAGGTTGGATTTTGCATTAGCTTCTTTGGTGGTTGGCTTTTTGCT
Source organism: Gnetum montanum (assembly GCA_015680685.1). Taxonomy (NCBI): domain Eukaryota; kingdom Viridiplantae; phylum Streptophyta; class Gnetopsida; order Gnetales; family Gnetaceae; genus Gnetum; species Gnetum montanum. The sequence continues at coordinate 1,300,373 of MNCI01028249.1, forward strand.
TGAGGAATTGACATTTTTTTACATTAAGGAGAGCAGTTTCCTTGTTGGCATTTTGCATTGTTGGCTTTTGAGTTCACATCCAAGAGCATAGTTGGCACATTTTGAGCATTCCAGTTACTTTCGAACTCTCTATGTGCCTCCAGCATGGTATAACTTGTTATACATTTTCAAACAAGGCAAATAATTGAACCCTCTACCTTGAGGCAGTGCATTTTCTTACCTGAGTTTATTCTATTATCTCTGTATTGTTATCGCTATTTGGCATTACTTATTTCATTCCTACATTTATTAATCATCAATTTTACCTCGCATATTTCACATTTAAAACAAAGTTCACGTAAGGTTAAGTTACACCGATTAAGTCCTATTTGATTGACTAGACTGTTCAGGGCACCCCGCTTCCGTTTTATCCAGCACGACCTTCACATGGATCTGGGGTTAAACTGTTCACCTGGTAACCTCTCGGGTTCTAGCCACTAATGGCTAGATAGGTTTTGCTATGACTATAGCATAGTGGACTAGTCCTCTGCAATTGCAGCTGACCCTAGCCTTGCTACAGTTGGTTGCAGCCCTCACAGAGGTCATTCAGAGGAATTGTGTAGCCTGCATGAATGGTGCTACTATGTGATACAACCGGGTTTTCAGCATACAAGGGTACCGAAACAAGCCATTATCAATGATACCTTGGATAGTAGGGCTTCTTAT